>JAZKJV010007485.1:0-506011 GCA_037367405.1 Ottelia alismoides | reverse complement strand
TAATACTCAAAAACTTCTAAAAAATATAAAAATTATAGAAAAATCTAAAAAATGCAAACTCAACTCCTGTAGGTTCTATATTTGATACTCTTTATTTTAAAAATAGTTTGGAAAGATTTTGTGGTTGTTTGATAATTTTAAATCCCATTTTACTCCCAGCTAGTGGCTAATTCCCTGTTTTCCTTTATTTTGCTACTTAAAAATACCAAAAATATTTTTAAAAATACCCAAAAATCACAAAAACAGTAAAAAATCATAAAAATATCAAAAAGGTTTTATTTCTGAAATTTTGACTATTTTCGCATATTTTTATAAATACTTTATCACCCCTTTTATTATCTTGTTTATATATTCCAATGTTGAAAAAGAAAATTAAAATATATATATATATATATAATATACATTGTAGCTCTATATTTATGTATTCTATACATACCCTCTATGGGTGTATATCTTTATGTATCTATATTCTATAAGATATATAATGTATATATATATATGTAATTATATAATATTAATATTAATAAAAAAAGAAAAACCCACAAAAATAGGATTGATACAAGGATGACTCTGTTGTATATGGACATCATAGGCTACTTCATTTTTGCATTGCTCTCTGTGATTCGACCTCTACATACTTATTCATTGTGCATCTTGTGGTAGAGTAATAAATGTTAATTCACACTTTTGGGGACTCATTTGATTTATTCTTTTATTGTGGGTTAATTGCTGATTAACCTGTGTTCTGTGAGCAGTCGCCTCAGCGACACTATATATATTATTGTGACCCTCACGAAATATCGTGTTATCAAAGCTCCAGGACGAACTTGCACAACCACAACGCCTTCTTTACAGCATCTGATGCGGCAATGTACTCGGCTTCTGTTGTTGAATCTGTTGTAGTGTCCTGCTTCTTGCTTCTCCAACTCATGGCACCACCATTCAACAAGAATAGAAACCCTGATGTCGACTTTCGATCATTAATATACGACTGGAAGTCTGAATCTGTATATCCCAAGACTTGGAGATCACCATCTCCATAGACCAAGATGTAATCTTGCGTCTATATTAGATATTTGAATATGTTCTTTACTGCATTCTAGTGTTTCTCTCCATAGCAGGATTGGTAACGACTTACCACTCCCACTACAAGGCAGATATCTGGCCTCGTACACATCATGACGTACATTAAGCTTCCTACAACTGATGCATAGGGGGCATCCAACCATGGCTTTCTTTTCCTCAACAGTTTGAGGAGCCATCCCTTTAGATAAATGGATACCATGCCTTAAGGGCAGGAAACCTTTCTTGGAACTATCCATACAGAATCGTTCAAGAATCTTCATAATGTACCCATGTTGTGACAATTCCAATATCCTCTTTTCTCGGTTTCTGAACAACTTCAGACCTAAGATGTGAGAGGCTTCTACAAGATCTTTCATCTCAAATGTATGGGATAGCCAAATTTTCACACTGGTCATCATCCCTGTATCATTCCCAATGATAAGGATGTCATCTACGTAAAGCACGATGAACATAATGGCGCTCCCACTAAGCTTCTTGTACACACAAGGTTCATCGGGTATCTGCACAAAATCATAAGTCTTTAAGGTTTCGTCAAATCTGATGTTCTAGCTACGAGAAGCTTGCTTGAGCCCATAGATAGATTTCTTCATCTTGCATACTTTGCCATCTTCAATTATGAAGCCATGGGGCTGCTCCATATAGATATCCTCCTCTAGGTATCCACTGAGGAAAGTCGTCTTGATGTACATCTGCAAAATGTCGTAGTCAAGATATGCAGCTATAGCTAGCAATATCCTGATGGATTTAAGCATAGCCACAGGAGAGAACGTCTCATCGTAATCGATGCCTTCTCTCAGTGTGTAGCCTTTGGCTATGAGTCGTGCCTTGAAAGTCTCTACTTTCCCATAAGGTCCCCTCTTTCTCTTGAAGATACATTTACATCCAATGGGTTTTACCCCTTTAGGTGGATCCTCTAGGGTCCATACACCATTCTTATGCATGGAGTCAATTTCTGACTTCATTGCTAGCATCCATCTATCCATGTCATGATCCGTGAGTACTTCATTAAATGAAGAAGGATCATTGTCAGTTTCACTTGACACATGGAATCCATACCTTTCAGGTGGTGCAACCACCCTCGAACTCCTTTGAAGAGGTATGTGTGTTTCATCTTTATTTATCTCTTCAGTTCCTGGCTCAGGAAGCTTAGAATCCTCAGGGGATTCAATGAGTTCGTCTACTTTACTTTTGTCTTGACCTTTAAGGAAATCATCCTCCAAAAATTTCACATCTCTAAAGACAAAAACCTTTTGGATCTCAGGGTCATGGAGCTGGTATCCAATACCATCTTTAACATACCCAATGAAGTAACACTCACGAGAGAGAGATTCTAGCTTACTTGTGTCCACATTCTTCGCATGGACCAAGCAACGCCAAACCCTCAAGTGATTAACACTAGGTTTGGTTCCATACAAGAGCTCATGAGGAGTCTTAGGTACAGATTTGCTATGAATCTTATTCAGGATATATATTACAGTCTTACTGCATATCCCTAGAAACTAAGTGGTAAATGTGATTTGCTCATCATTGAACGGACCATATCCATGATAGTCCTGTTGCGTCTTTCAACAACACCATTAAGTTGGAGAGTTCCGGGAGGAGAGAGATTGGAGACAATTCAATTCTCTTTAAGATATTGCTTGAATTCATCTGAGAGGTACTCGCCACCTCGATCAGATCGAATCCGTTTAATTTTCCTATCGGTTTGTTTCTCAACCAAAGCCTTGAACTATTTGAACTTTTCAAAGGTTTCAGATTTATGATGTAATAGGAAGATAAACCCGTATCGTGAATGGTCATCAATAAATGTCAAATAATATTGATATCTATTTCGAGTCGCATTACTAAAGGGACCACATACTTTGGTATGTATTAGGTCAAGAATACCTTCGCATCTTGTAACCTTATTATGGAAAGGCATCCCAGTCATTTTACCTCGAATACAATGTTCACAGGTAGGCAAAGATTGAACGTGTAGAAAAGCTAAAGGTCCATCCTTTATCAATTTATTGATCCTATCAACAGATAAATGACCAAGCCTTTGATGCCAAATCATATTCGAATGATTTTTATTCTCTCTGGATCATTTAGGGTTTTTATTAGTGGTAGTAACATTCATGACATGTTCATTAATGCACAATTCATAGAGTCCACCAGAAGTCAAAATACCATCTACAATATATTTATCATAATGATTTATGACTAATTTATTACAGAAAAGGAACGAATATCCACTTCTAAAAAGTTTAGATACGGATATCAAATTCCTTCTGCCTTCAGGTACATAGGGACACTCTTTAAGCACCAAGACTCTACCACTAGATAATGATAGTCGATAGGTCCCGACGACGACTGTTGCAACATTTGCATCAGATCCCATCTGGATGACTATCTCCCCTTCTTCCAGATTCCTAGTTTCCTGAAACAAATGCAACAAATTGCATACATGAACAGAAGTACCAGAATCTAAAACTCAACTTCCTTCTCATCCAACCAGAAAACTAGTCTCAATGATTAAAATAGACTTCATACCTACTGGGGCTTTACCTTTGTCGACTGACTTTAGTTATTCCGGGCAATTACACCTCCAGTGCCCCAACTTCTTGCAGTGGTGACAGATGTCGGTTTTCTTTGACGCTATCAATATGGATGCATTCGAAGATGAGCCAATGCCTTGACTCTTCTTCTTTCTCTTCTTAGCCGGGCCCTTCCGAGAACCTTGCTTCCGACCGTGCTTCCCTTTGACTTGTGCAACCACTGCACTATCAGAGGGACCATCTTTCTTCATTACGTCTTCTGCAAACTTTAATGCAGTAAGAAGTCCAGCGTTAGTCAAGTCCAACATGTTCATGTGGAATGAAACCACAAAATTATTGAAAGACTTGGGCAAAGACAGCAGGATGAGATAAGCTTGCATGTCTGCATCCATATTTACCCCAAGGGTCTCCAGCTCAGACAAGTACCCAAACATTTTGAGTACATGTTCTCGGACTGAAGTTCCTTCCTATATCTTGCAGCAAACGAGTTCTTTCATAATATTGTAACGCTGGATGCGGTTTATGTCACCAAATATATCTTTCAGATTCTGCATTATTTCCTGGCATGTGCTCATCTCCACATGTTACTTCTGAAGAACATTGGAGAGAGAACCCAGGATATAGCATCTAGCCAAGACATGATCTTCATCATACTTGTCATTGTATTACTTTTCTTCCTTTGTTTTAGGGCTTTCATGCTTGTCTTCTGTGAGTACATAACTTATGCGCTCAACCGAGAGAACAAGCTCTAATTTATGGATCCAATCTGAATAATTCGATCCGATCAACTGGTTGACCTCCAGAAGCCTGCTAAGTGGGTTCATGGACATCATTTTCTGAAATTAAGAATGCACTATATTTGAACATATATATATATATATATTCAAATTTATGACAATTGATTAAGGCATTTTAAATCAAATTGTCAACTTTGAAAGTTCATTCCCTTAATCACTTTAAAAACAAGAGATATATTTACCGGTATATCTCTAGCAAGAACTGGGATCTCCTCTTTACCTTTGTCACATCCCCATAATATGAGAACCTGTGACTCCAATAAAGAGAAGCAGGAACACACTCCGCCTTGCAAGTCCAACTTGCATTTCCCAATTCGATCTTTAATACCCGGGCCCACCACCCCTAAGGTGATGTTGACCTGTTGTTAATTGAACCAACCGTGAACCGGAGTACAACTCACTATGCGCAATCCAATATCACCCCAATAAAATGAGGACCCGATATTGGGGTCACTAAGCATACGCCCTTACTCTTTCGAGAAGCGAAGAGCCCGATCCAAATGGATCATATGCAGGAGTTGTCACTTCGGACATGCGTTTCATACATATAATATCTGGCGACGGAACTCTTCGCCTTGATGGGAGATCATGGTTGTCACTTATGTGATCCTCCACCTCAAATTCAAATTTTAATTAATTATCACGAATCATATTCATATAATTAATTCTTGGGAAATATACATCTATTCATAATAGAGTGTTTTAATTGGATATAATTAATTCAATCTCATTAAATCAATTATCAATCCAATTCAATCAACAAACTTGATTGTTTTACTTGAATATATATATGGTATTATCTCAAAGTACGTATTAGTTCGAATATTAATAATTAGAAAAATACATCTTGATTTCTCCTGCATTATCAAGTCCCCACCCGTTGTCATGACCAGTATCGACGGGAGTGGAACAGACCGCACACTGTGCAACCTGCTACCCCAACTCCCTGACTAGACACCATATCCACCTTAGGAAAGGATAATGCCAAATAGATCAATGTGTACTTGAGTTGATCATCAGTTCTTCAATAGAAATTATACCATATAGTAATAATCAAAACAATTTTGATTATAAGGAAATTTGCTAGACAAATTCTCAATCCTATTCAAGCAAGTTGTTTGTTGATTGTGTATTCAATTATGATCAAGATCAAATCTAATCAATTTATTGATTGAGGTCATGTCAATTAATGAAATAATCATCACTAAACATTTCTCAAATATTTTTCACGATTATTTGAGGAAATTAACAACTAGTTTCACTAATTGATAATCACATGGTTCTTGATTAGCAATGTAATTTCAGCAGTGACTCCTACTTACTAAAATTAACATATCTCAATCAAATCAAATCCAAATTATGCAAAATCAGTTTCCAAAGATTGCTAATTTGATTTATGATAGAACCTAAGTGATATTTAACGCATTTCTACGCGCATCAATACAGTAATTAACTCATTAATCATGTTAAGATTCGCAGTTGCCGCAACAGTGAATACATGCTTATTCAAAAGGTCATATCTCGAGCAAACAAAATCCAAATTACGTAAACTCAGATCCTATAGTTTCCTAATTTAATGGGGAATAAAATTCAAGTGATTAATTAGTGTTTAGACATTTTAAACAGGGCCAAATTTATTCACTAAACAGAGGTGCTAAATATGAAATGCGACAAAAAACTTTCGCAACCATAACGAACCCAAGTCGTCCTAGGTTTACAGATCGTATCCAAACCCTTCGATCTAAGGCTCTGATACCACTTGAAGGATATGGGATAATCCTTAAGTGCATGACGGAAGTGTGAGCATTGTATCGAATACGATGAAGAACAACTAGTCGGACTTGTTGTTCTATGCATCGGAATTTAAAAAATTTCATTTGATGAAACCACATGATCCAAGAACGATTCTAGTATTGTTTCATCTAAAACCACATCAAGTATATAGGAATACCTCTTGTAGTATGATTGATCAAGTCTCTACAAAAAGAGACCTCCTGTCTCAAGTTCGATCTTCGAAGAAGATGCTTGCGAGCGCGGTGATGAGTCGCATGATCCTCGCAATCCAAGAAGTTGATCCAAGCACGATTAACTCCTGATCTCGTCGCACGAGATCAAACACCTTCTTTGTGAGCGAAGCACTCCAAAGAAGATGGATAAGCAAGAAACGTTGAGGTGGCGGTGCGGTGGCGAAGCGACGACGAGACTTCTCCTCTAGGGTTTGGTGGACAACCACCAATGGAGAAGAGAGAAGAGATGACGTGTGGAATGAGAGAATAGAGCTTGTTGTATCTCAATTGCATAACCATAGAGAGCAAGGGGTGCCTCTCTATTTATAGGGTTTTGGGAGTCTATGGATCACAATCCATGGGACACGCCAAATCAATGGATGAGATTGATTTGTGATTAATCCAATGGTCAAGATTATTGTTGGTAAAAACCAAAAACTTAATAATTTAATTTGGATTAAATATATTTGATAAATCAAATATAATTCAATCCTAAATCAAATCAATCAAATATGGAGACAGTAGCATGGAGATTACATCTCCCCATGAAATAGGTAGGATGGCTACCAATTCCATATAGGACCTGATAGCCGTCCACCATATTCCATGGTGGAGGCAATCTCATGCAATCTCATGAGATTTCATATCTCCATGAAAATCTCCAACAATTTTACAACAACTTTTGTTGTGAATTATTCTACAAAAATAATTCATAATTAATTTTGAGAATATTGCAATCTTACCATTGGAAATTCGTGAATCACATTCACAACCCAAAAAAAAATAATTTACATTTTCAATTAATTATGTAATGTGAATCCAATTCACACAAATAATAACTTAACAAATGTAAATCATAATAATCTCTCTTTAATACATTATAAATCATATTTATAACATATTATAAATAATTGGATTTTGCTATCCATATTATTCTTATCCACAATAATTAAATCACATTTAATTATATTGGATAAATATCCACATGCATCAAGTTAATTAAATCACATTTAGTTATCAATTTCTCAATGCTTAGATATATCTCAACTATGGAATTATTATTGATCCCTTTTGCGCTTTCTCTGCAGATACTTGGAGATAAGGATAGGACGATTGTATTGTTCAATGTAAAGTGACTTGGATATTGAGATCACATCTCAAATCAATATCTCATGGACCTCCCACAGATGCTAGATTGAATCAAGGCCTTAGACCTAATCTTCTCATTGCACCTGAATCTCATTCAGACCAATGTCCAATGCATAGACTAAGATCAGGTTACTTCTCTATTGAGAGGAGTCACTAAAATCCAAACCTGTTTCATCACTCCCTCGGAATAGAAGTGTCAAGGTTATATAATCGTGTACGATCACATCACCCTCAGGTATTCCCAACACCTGTACATCATGCTTACTGAAGACCTATGATCAACCTGGATATATAAATCAATTTTACACTGTCCTCTTCAGGGTTTGATCGCCAAGTTTCTCAATCTTGGTCATTGGGAATCGATATTCGATCATATGCTTTCCCAAAGCATATATCATACCTTCAAATTCTTGTCATGCTTCCAAAGCACGACGACCATGGATGGAATTTGATCAGTCTCAATACCTCATGAGTGAGATCATGTCTTCTGGTTCACAAGTGAACCTGTATGATCCCTTTGAGAGATCGTATTACTCACATGTCCTTATATGCACACCAGCTCACTGGTGTATAGACCTTGGTTAGGTCATCAACATATTGGTCTACCAAATGTACATACTCAGACATATAGTAACACATATGTCTCTGGTCAGAGGATGTATGCCTATGCTGTGACAACATTCAACATAGGTCTTTGGTTATCTCGATCTCGTTCAGTCAACTCTTTGACTCAACTAATCTGACACCTCCGAATCACTATTCCCATGCAGAGTACCTGCATTAAGAGGTCGGGTAGATATCAGCCAAATGAGAAATATTTCCATCTCCTACTCAGGCTGGAGATCATCACTTAATAATCATTTGATGGTTCTTGATGAGTCCTCTATCTAACTCCTTATATATTCATCCAAGTACCGGCCTCTATGATTCAATCAATGAATCAACAGATGTATGGTTATCAAGTTGGCCATGGTACATAACCCTTATTGTAAAGAGGGACCTTATAGTGCATTCATTCATTTAATCTCAAAAATTCAGTGAAAACAATCAATAACTTTTATTGATAAATTATAAATTACAATAACATTTATTGTAGGAATGGTTCGCCTCGGGCTTACATGGCTAACAGTCTTATCTTGGGAGAAGATTCATTTCATGATAAGTCAAGGGAAGTTCCTTGGTCGCATCATATACAATAGGGGCACGGAGGTTGATCCAACCAAGGTAGATATCATCAAGAAGCTTACTTTACCGTCCAATTTGAGATAGTTGCGGTATTTTCTGGGGCATGCTAATTTCTACCGATAGTTCATATAGGACTTCAATCGAATTGTCCAATCGCTAGCAGGTTTGCTCACTAAAGACGTTGAGTTCCTTACAAATGATAAGTGTCTTTCATCTTTTAAGATTCTCAAGATTGTGCAGGCTCTTCTCTCTCAGCCACCCGATTGGTCTCTCCCATTTTAGATCAAGACGGATGCTTCCAATTTCGTCGTAGGGGTTGTGCTTTGACAGAGGGGGATAAATTTCCATTTGCAATACACTATGCTAGTCGGACTTTGGATGTTAGTTAGCGAAATTATACCGTTACTTAGAAGGAGATGTTAGCCATAGTATTTGCTATAGATAAGTTTCGATCTTATATTCTCCGATCTAGGGTGACTATCTATATAGATCACACCACCATACAATACCTAATGGCCAAGAAGGATGCCAAGGCCAGATTGACTAGATGGATATTTCTACTCCATGAGTTTGATATTGAGATAAAGGAGAAACCTTGAGTCAAAAATGTGGTGGCAGATCACCTTTCCCGATTAGAGCATCTTGAGGACTCTGATATGACCACAACTATCACTGAGACATTCCCAGACGAGGCGATTCTTGCTATCACCTAGCTCCCATGGTATATTGACATTGTGAACTATCTTGTTGCCAAGAAAGTTCCACAAGATTGGCCCAGGAAATGACTTGAGACCGTCCTTGCGAAGGCCAAGTCATATTATTGGGAGTGTCCCACCATTTACCACGAAGTGGGGGATAGTGTTTGGTGTCGGTGTATTCCTCAGGAGGAGCACCAAAGCATCCTCACCTATTGCCACAAATTAAGGCAGGAGGACATCACTCTAGGAGACGGACAACATAGAAAGTTCTCAAATCCGGCCTTTGCTGGCCTACCCTCTTCAATGATTTTGATGAATTCGTGAAGATGTAAACTGACTGTCAGAGGATGGGCACTTGTGGATAGAGAGATATGATGCTGATTCAACCCATTCACTTCTGTGAGGATGTTGACGCTTATGGCATTGATTTCATCGATCCATTCTCTAAGAGTCAGGGATTTGAGTAGATTTTGTTGGTTGTGGATTATGTGAGTCATTGGGTTGAGGCCATCCCTGCCTGAGCCCCAGATGCAAAGATCGTTTGCAAATTTTTGAGGAAGAATATCATATCATGGTTCGGGGTGCCTAGAGTCTTGATTTCTGACGGGGGGAGGGGGTGAAGGATATTGTTACATCCTCAAGTGCATCACAAAAGCGTGAGCGTCGTATCGAATATGACGAGGAGCGACTAGTCGCACTAGTTTCTCGATGCTGCGGAAATTAAAAATTTTTTCATACGACGAAACCACATGATCCAATAACACTTCTTGGATCGTTTCCTCTAAACCACAAACAAGTAATATGATTACCTCTTGAAGCGTGGTTGCGAACGAGTCTCTAAACAAAGAGACCTCCTGTCTCAAGTCCGTTCAGACGGAGGAGACGCTTGCGAGCGCGGGGATGAACCGCGTACTTCTCGCAATCCATGTTGATGATCCAAGCGGCGGATCTCCTGATCTCGACAAACGAGATCCAACGTCTTCTTCATGAGCGAGGCGTACCGAAGGAGGTAGAGATCCATGAGTAGACGATCGGGCAACATAACGACGACACTGCGGAGATGGAGAACCTCCTTAGGGCATCCATGGTGGACGTCCATATGAGAGGGAGAGAGAGTAGATGTGTAGAGAGAAAAAGAGAGAGAGAGAGATGTGCTTCTCAAGCATTGTGTAAAGAAGAGCAATGGGGTGCCTCTCCTTTTATAAGGTTTTGGGATCCATGGATCTCAATCCATGGGACATATAAAATTAATGGATGAGATTGATTTTTGTCCCATCCAATGATCAAGATTGTTGTTGGTAAAAACCAACAAATAATAATCTAATTTAAATCAAATATATTTGACATCGCAAATATATTTCAATCCTAAATTAGATCAAGTAATTATGGAGAGATTTGCATGGAGATCTCCACGTTAGGAGTGCTGGGGACGGCTGCCAATTTCCTTGTGGAATTGGTGGCCATCCATCATCTCTCCATGGGGGAGACAGATCCATGTTATCTCAAAAGATTACATATCTCCATCAATTTCTCCAATAATTTCCAACAACTTTTGTTGGGATTTATTCACCAAAAATAATTCACAATAAATTTTGAGAATATTGCAATCTTGACATTGGAAAATTGTGAATCACATTCACAACCCAAAAGAAAATAAAATTTACATTTTCAATTAATTAATCAATGTGTATCCAAGACACATTAATAATTAATCAACAAATAAAAATTATAATTAGCTCTCTCTAATACATTATAAATCACATTTATAATATATTATGAATAATTGGATATTACTATCCACATTATTCTTATCCATAATAATTAAATCACATTTAATCATCTTGGATCTCCATTCTCACGTGCCCAAATAATATGAATCACATTCACATTATTCATATATTTGATAATCAAATCACATTTAATTATCTAAGATAATTCTCCTTATAATATGAATCAAATTCATATTATGATAATTAAATCACATTTAATTATCCATTTTCTCAATGTTCGGATACATATATCAACAATAGAATTATCCACGAACTCTTTCAAGGATAATGCGCTTTCTCCGCGAATACTTGGAGATAAGGACATGGCGATTGTATTGTTCCACATATAGTGACTTGGATATCGAGACCACATCTCAAATCCAGATCTCGGGCCTCCCATAGATGTTTGATTAAATCAAGGCCGCAAATCTAATCTTCTTATTGAATCTGAATCACATTCAGATCAATGTCCAATATTTGGACTAAGATCAGATTACTTCTCTACTGAGAGAAGTCACTAAAATCCAGACCCGTTTCATCACTCCCTAGGAATGGAAGCGTCATGGTTATACAACCGTTTATGATCACATCACCCTCAGGTATTCCCAATACCTGTACATCCTGCATACTGGAAGACCTAGAATAATCCCGAAGTATAAGATCAATTTTACACTGTCTACTTCAGGGATTTATCATTAAGTTTCTCGTTCAATCATTGGGAGTCAATATCATTCATATACTTTCCAAAAGCATATATCATACCTAGGTCTTGATCATATACTTTCCAAAAGTATATATCAAACCTACAAATTCAGTCAAGCTTCCAAAGCGAGACGACCGTGCACGGAATTTTATTTTCCCAATATCTCATGAGTGATCTCATGTCTTCCGGTTCAGTAATGAACCTGTATGATCCCTTTGAGAGATCGTATTACTCATATGCCCTTGCAAACACACCAGCGCGCCGGTGTATAGACCTTGATTAGGTCATCAACCTATTGGTCTGCCAAATGTACATACTCAGACATATAGTTACACATCTATCTCCGGTCAGAGGATGCATGCCTATATCATGACATCATACAATATAGCACTTTGGTTATCTCGATCCCGTTAAGTCAACTCTTTGACCTAACTAATCTTACACCTCCGAATCTCTATTCCTATGCAGAGGACCTGCATCAAGAGGTCGGTCAGATATCAGCCTAACTGAGAAAGGATTGCCATCTCCTACTCAGGCTGGAGATCATCTCTTAACAATCATTTGATTGTGCTTGATGAGTCCTCAATCTAACTCTTTAGATGTTCATCCAAGCACCAGCCTCTATGATTCAATATTTGAATCAACAGCTGTATGATCATCAAGATGGCCATGGTGCATAACCCTAATTGTAATAAGGGACCTATTATGCAAATTATGTACTCTTTATTTCAGATTAAGGAGTGAATTGCAATAACATTTATTGCATAATGGCTCTCCGTGGGCTCGCATTTCCAACAATATCCCACTAGCCCAAAGAGCCATTAATGGGCTAATCATTTAAACCCACACTCATGTGACAATCATAGGTTATTTAGAAAATAGCTAGGTAAGTTGATCAGTCACTCTGTTTCAAAGAGACTATGCCAAGTCCTTTTACGGCACTTGCATATCCTCTAATGACAGTGCTCACATCCAATGCGAATGTTGCATCTTATACAACCAATACTCAATTTTGTTATAGTGTCCTTGAAGTTATAGCTCGATAATTATTATAACCAGTATATACATAATCCTTATCAGAATACCTTTATTCCTAGAGATCTCTATCTCCTATGGTATCAACAGTTAAGACCTTTTAGATCACTATCTATAAAGTCTTAATTTCTTGAAGATAAGACTTTGAGATCAATATCTCAAAAGTTTTGCCTTCTATGAAGATATTGTTACTACTACAATCAAGTATTTTATCACTATAGTAGGATTAGTAACAGTTTACTACTCCCACTGCATGGTAGACATCTGGCTCTTGTACAGCTCTAGCATACACTCAGCTTCTCGTAACTGATGCACAAGTGCAAGCAGTTCTAGCATTCACTTCCTCAACTCTTTGAGGTGCTATCCCTTTAGATAGGTCAGTACCATATCTTAAGGGTAGGAAGCCTTTATTTGATTTTTCCAGAAAATGGAATAAGTCCAAGGTGTACTACTAATGTGACAGTCCCAATATCCTCTTCTCTTTACTTCTGAACAACTTCAGAACTAAGATCAAAGAGGTATCCTTGAGATCATATCTCGAGGTATTGAAGAACCAGAATATAAAACACTTATATCAATCTAAATGATTAGAATATTATTTACATTTAGCATGATGAACACAATGGCACTCCCACTAATCTTCACATGGTTCATCAAGATTTTATCTGAAATCATAACATTTATAATTTCATCAAATCTTATGTTCCAACTACGAGAAGCTTATTTGAGTCCAAAGATGGAGTTCTTCAGCTTGCATACCTTGCTTTCCTCAACCATGAAGCCCTGGGGCTACTTCATATGAATATCCTCAGAAAGGTATTCATAGAGGAATGCAATCCTGACTCACATCATGAAGATGTCACAGTCAAGTTGTGTAGCTATAGTTAGCAATATTCTGATGGGTTAAAGCAAGGTCACTGGAGAGCAAATCTTATCACAAGCGATGTCTTCTCTTCAATGTGTAGCTCATGAACCGTGCTTTGAAGGTCTCTACCTTCTCATCAGGTTCCCTCTTTCTCCTAAAGATCCATTTACACCTTAATGGGTCATACCCATATAGGTGGATCCTCGAGGGTCCATATGCAACACTTGTATATGAAGTCTACATTAGAATTTTATTGCTAACATCAATCTTTCCATGATATGATCTTCAGAAGCATCATTACATGAAGTTAGATCATTGTCAGATTCAACTGACACATGGAATCCATCCTCAAACTTATTTGAAGAGGTATTAGTGTTTCATCTTTAATTGTCTATTTAGTTTCTGATTTCAGGAGCCTCATTATGTTCTCAAGATTAAATGAGTTCCTTCACTTCAGTTTCATCTTAATTCTTAAGAGAGTCATCCTATAAGAATCATATTCTCAAAGATGAGATTTTTTAAGAATCTCAAGGTCATAAAGTAGGTATCAAATACCGTCCTTTATTTTCCTAATGAAGTAGCACTATCTGGTGCTAGATTCCAGCTTTCTAGCACGGAACCTTGTAAGGATATATTATGTAGTCTCTACCACATATATATATACCTGGAAACTAAGAGATAATTATGCTAAGATTAATCATTGATCAAATCATGTCACACATGATCATTTGTATCTCCCTACAACTCTATTGAGTTAAGGTTCATTAGGAGGATTTAGATAGGAATGATATCCATATCTCCATAAGGTATTCCTTGAATTCATCTAATAGGTACAAGCTACCTTGGTTAGATCAAATTCATTCATCTTCCTTCAAACTTTGGTTCTAAACCAAAATTGTGAAATCTTTGAACATTTCAAAGGTTTCTTAGTGAAGAGAATAAATCTCATATCACAAATAATCATTAATAGATATCACATATCCATAATGTTTACTATGATATAGATGATTCACATACATCAATATGTATGAGATCCTGAATACCTTGACATCTTACACCTTTCCCAAAGAAGGGTGTATTGGACATTTTACTTTGAATACAATATTCATAAGTATGCAAGTTTTGAAACTTTAGACGTCCTAAAGTTTCGTCTCTTACTTGTCCATTGATCTCATCAATAGACATATGTCCAAAACAAGATGCCAGATCATTGTCAAATGATCTTTATCCTCCTATTAGTCTTTAAAGGTTTAATTTTCAATATTACAAATCTTAATGAAGCATTCATTATTTTTCTAATTTAGTGGAGTCCACTAGATGTTACATTACTATCTGAAATATCACCATCATAACTCTTTATGATAGGTCTATTCCAGATTTCATGTTTATTCCCAACATTTAGAAATAAACAATGAGTGTATTCTAATATCTAGGTCATAGATACATTCTCTAAGACTAAGGGCTCTCCTACTGAAATTATGAAGTATATTCATCCGGTGGAAATTGTTGCAACAATTGCATCAATGCCAACATGGATGACCATTAAACCTTAGGATCAAATTTCTAATATTCTAATATATATGCAACCAATTGCAAGTGTCATTAGAAGATTGAGATACAATTATTAGACTTTATCTTATCAAATAAGTAAGTCAATTTCAATGATTATATGTAGATTATTCTGATGTATTATCTGATTCTTTCTCTAATTATTCTAGATAGATTTGATAGTCATACTATCAACACATCAACTTATTACAGTATTGGCATTCATCCAACTCTTTGGATGTCATATGAAAGTCCCAGAAGTATAGTCAACTCTTTGAATATACTTCTTACTTGGGTCCAACCCATGCTTCCACTACGCTCCCTTTATCTATAAGCAACCATTGCTCAAGGCAAAGGATCTCTTATGTTAAAATAAAAAATTTCAATATAAGAGTATTTCAACATTTATACATGCTTCATTCAATTTATATAATATGAATATTATGAAGCTTCATGAATGACTAGAGTATAGATAGTAGAATGACAAAACTCACCGTATCTACATCCATCTAAACTCTTAAAACATTGGTTTAGGTAGGTATTCAAACAATTTGAATACATCATCTCCTATAGAGCCACCATTCTGCATAATGCAGAGAACCATGTCATTCGTGATTATATGTCGAGAGCACATATGTATGCCAGAACATCTTCTTAGTTTTTATAAGGAATATTTGATAATTACGATCATTATCGACATGTCACTTCAAAAGTACATTCGATGAGATCAAGACTTATAGAGACATACAAACCCTAGGGTTTTAGTTCTATTGTCTATTTAATTATCATTCCTCATTATTATGAGGAAACTTGCACATTGCAACCACATACATTATGTGTCCAATTGCAAGTACAATATCTGGATCATAGGTCCAATCCATGATATTTTACTGGTTATTATTGAGTATAATATTGAGTGGGATTAAAGAAGGATTATCTGAAATAAGAAATTTTCATAAACATATATAAATATATAATTTACTTTTATTTAGGAATTTTTATATCAAAGTTGTCTTGCCATGTCAACAATGAAAGTTCATTCCCTTAATCACTTTCAATGTAAGAGATATGCATACCATTATATCTCAAGAAAAATCTGGGATCTCCTTCCTTATCTTTGTTACATCCCAATAATATGAGAACCTGTAACTCGGATAAAAAGAAGCGGGAACACATTCCGCCTTGTAAGTTCAACTTGCATCTCCCAATTCGGTCTTTAACACCCGGGCCCACCACCCCTAAGGTGATGTTGACCCGTCATTAATTGAACCAACCGTCAACAGGAATACAACTCGCTATGCGCAATCTAATATCGCCCCAATAATATGAGGACCCGATATTGGGGCCACTACGCATACGTTCTTACTCTTTCGAGAAGCGACGAGCCCGATCCAAATGGATCATATGCAGGAGCTGTCACTTCGGACATGCATCTCCTACATACAATATCTGGCAATGGAACCCTTCGCCTTGACGAGAGACCATAGATGTCACTTATGTGATCCTCCATATCATATTCAAATTCTAATTAATCATTATGAATTATATTCATTACAATTAATTCTTCCAAGGGAAATAATAGCTCTATTCATAATAGA
Source organism: Ottelia alismoides (assembly GCA_037367405.1). NCBI lineage: Eukaryota > Viridiplantae > Streptophyta > Magnoliopsida > Alismatales > Hydrocharitaceae > Ottelia > Ottelia alismoides. Next base: position 489,035 of record JAZKJV010007485.1, on the reverse strand, counting down.
GTGTTCTTAATTGGATATAATTAACTTATTCATATTAAATTAATTTTCTATCCAAATCAATCAACAAACTTGATTTTACTTGAATATATATGGTATTATCTCAAAATACGTATTAATTCGAATTTTAATAATTAGCAAAATACATCATGATCTCTCAGGCATCATTCGTTCTCTACCCGTTGTCATGGCCATTATCGGCGGGAGTGGGACGGACCGCATACGTTGCAACCCGCTACCCCAGCGATCTCCGACAAGACACCATATGCGCCTCGGGAAAAAATAATGCCGAGTAAATCACTTTGTACTTGATGTGATCTTCGATTCTTCAACCGAAATTATACCATATAGTAATAATCAAAATATTTTTGATTATAAGTAAATTTGCTAGGCAAATTCCCAATACTATTCAAGCAAGGAGTTTGATGATTGTGTTTCCAATTTTGATCTAGATCAAATCTAATCAATTATTGGTTGAGGCCAAGTCAATTAAGGAAATAATCATCATCCAATATTTCTCAAATATTTTTCATAATTATTTCATGAAATTAACAATTAATTTAACAATTAACAATCACATGGTTCTTGATTAGGAAAGTAATTTAAGCAGTGACCCCTACTTACTAAAATTAGCATATCTCAATCAATTTAAATCTAAATTAAGCAAAATAAATTTCCAAAGTTTGCTAATTTGATTTACAACATAACCTTGATTTTCACGCATTTCAAGGTGTTTCTAAACAGTAATTAACTCCTTAATTACGTTAAGATTCGCAGTTTCCGTAATAGTGAATACATGCTCATTAAAACAACCATATCTTGAGCAAACGGAATCCAAATTACGTAAGCTCAGATCCTATGGTTTCCTTATCTAATGGGGAACCAAATCCAAGTTTTATTTTCGTGTTTAAACAATTTAAACAGGGACGAAAATGATCACTAAAGAGAGAAGCGAAAATGAAATGCGATAAAACTTTCGCAACCCTAACGAACCCAAGTTGCCTTCGGTTTTATGGATCGTATCCAAAACCTTCGATCTAAGGCTTTGATACCAATTGAAGGATATGGTTAGATCCTCAAGCGCATCACGGAAGCGTGAGCGTCGTATCGAATACGACGATGAGCGACTAGTCGTACTAGTTGCTCGATGCAGTGGAATTTAAAAAAATTTTCATACGACGAAATCACATGATCCAAGAACACTTCTCGGATCGTTTCCTCTAAACCACAAACAAGTAATAGGATTACCTCTTGAAGCATGGTTGCAATCGAGTCTCTAAACAAAGAGACCTCCTGTCTCAAGTCCGATCCGACGGAGGAGACACTTGCGAGCGCAGGGATGAACCGCGTGCTTCTCGCAATCCATGTTGATAATCCAAGCGGCGGATCTCCTGATCTCGACAAATGAGATCCAACATCTTCTTCACGAGCGAGGCGCACCGAAGGAGGCGGAGATCCACAAGCAGACGATCGGGCAACATAACGACGACGCTGCGACGATGGAGAACCTCTCTAGGGCATCCATGGTGGACGACCATATGAGAGGGAGAGAGAGTAGACGTGTTGAGAGAAAGAGAGAGAGAGATGTGCTTCTCAAGCATTGTGTAAAGAAGAGCAATGGGGTGCCTCTCCTATTATAGGGTTTTGGGATCCATGGATTTCAATCCATGGGACATATAAAATCAATGGATGAGATTGATTTATGTTCCATCCAATGATAAAGAATTTTGTTGGTAAAAACCTACAAATAATAATCTAATTTAAATCAAATATATTTGTCATCTCAAATATATTTCAATCCTAAATTAGATCAAGCAATTATGAAGAGATTTGCATGGAGATCTCCACATTAGGAGTGGTGGGGACGGCGACCAATTTCCTTGTGGAATTGGTGGCCGTCCACCATCTCTCCATGGTGGAGACAAATCCATGTAATCTCATAAGATTACATATCTCCATGAATTTCTCCCATAATTTCCAACAACTTTTGTTGGGATTTATTCACAAAAATAATTCACAATTAATTTTGAGAATATTGCTATCTTGACATTGGAAAATTGTGAATCACATTCACAACCCAAAATAAAATATAATTTACATTTTCAATTAATTAATCAATGTGTATCCAATACACATTAATAATTAATCAACAAATATAAATTATAATTAGCTCTCTCTAATACATTATAAATAATATTTATAATATATTGTGAATAATTGGATATTACTATCCACATTATTCTTATCCATAATAATTAAATCACATTTAGTCATCTTGGATCTCCATTCTCACGTTCCCAAATAATATGAATCACATTCACATTATTTATATCTTTGATAATCAAATCACATTTAGATATCTAAGACAATTCTCCTTATAATATGAATCAAATTCATATAATGATAATTAAATAACATTTAATTATCCATTTTCTCAATGCTCGGATACATATATCAACAATAGAATTATCCATGAACTCTTTCAAGGATAATGCGCTTTCTCCGCGAATACTTGGAGAAAAGGATAGGGCGATTGTATTGTTCCATGTATAGTGACTTGAATATCGAGATCACATCTCAAATCCTGATCTCAGGCCTCCCATAGATGCTTGATTAAATCAAGACCGCAAATCTAATCTTCTCATTGAATTTGAATGACATTCAGATTAATGTCCAGTATTTGGACTAAGATCAGATTACTTCTCTACTGAGAGGAGTCATTAAAATCCAGACCCGTTTCATCACTCCCTAGGAATGGAAGCGTCATGGTTATAAAACCGTTTATGATCATATCAGCCTCAAGTATTCCCAATACCTGTACATCCAAATACCTGTACATCCTGCATACTGGAAGACCAAGAATAATCCCGAAGTATAAGATCAATTTTAAACTGTCTACATCAGGGATTTATCATTAAGTTTCTCATTCGATCATTGGGAGTCGGTATCGATCATATACTTTCCAAAAGCATATATCATACCTAGGTCTTGATCATATACTTTCCAAAAGTATATATCAAACCTACAAATTCAGTCAAGCTTCCAAAGCGAGACGACCGTGCACGGAATTTGATCTTCCCAATATCTCATGAGTGAGCTCATGTCTTCCGGTTCAGTAATGAACCAGTATGATCCCTTTGAGAGATCGTATTACTCATATGCCCTTGCATGCACACCAGCGCGTCGGTGTATAGACCTTGATTACGACATCAACCTATTGGTCTTCCAAATGTACATACTCAGACATATAGTAACTGATCTGTCTCTAGTCAGAGGATGCGTTCCTATATCATGACAGCATACAATATAGGACTTTGGTTATCTCGATTCTGTTACGTCAACTCTTTGACCTAACTAATCTGACACCTTTGAATCTTTATTCCTATGCAGAGGACCTGCATCAAGAGGTCGATCAGATATAAACCTAACTGAGAAAGGATTGCCATCTCCTACTTAGGCTGGAGATCATCTCTTAACAATCATTTGATGGTGCTTGATGAGTCCTCAATCTAACTCTTTAGATGTTCATCCAAGCACCAGCCTCTATGATTAAACATTTGAATCAAGAGTTGTATGATCATCAAGATGGCCATGGTGCATAACCATAATTGTACTAAGGGACCTATTATGCAAATTTTGTACTCTTCATTTCAGATTAAGGAGTGAATTGCAATAACATTTATTCAATAATGGCTCGTCGTGGGCTCGCATTTCCAACAGGGGGGGCTCATTTTATCAACAACTAGGTGAGGACCCATACTAATGAGTTCATCATAGACCATAGAGTTGCCACGCCATATCATCTGCAGATGAATGGTTTTGTTGAGATTTCAAATAGGAAGATTAAGAAAATATTGCAGACGGTTCTCCATCCATACCGAAAGGATTGGTCATTGCTTTGGGGCTCGATCTTATGGTCCTATAGGACCTCCTTCAAGACACCTTTGGGTACATCTCCTTTCCAACTTGTTTATGGCTAGCCATGCTACTTACCTATGGAGATCAAGCACAATTCCATTTGGTTAGTCACTGAGATATTATTGGATCTTGAGAGTGTTGGAGATTAGAGGAGAGCATAATTGGCAGCCCTGGAGGAGTTGAGAGATATAACCTTCTCAAATAGCCTGCAATATAATGACAGAGTGAAGATATTTCATGACTCCCACATCATCCATAAGCAGGTTGAGACCAACTAGAGAGTATGGTTATTTGATGCAATGTTAAGATTATTTTTAGGGAAATTATAGAGTAAATGGAAATGACCATACTTGGTCAGAAAGATGCATGACAATGGTATCATTGACATATCTGAATTGTCTTCTGAGTCCACCTTTCGAGTTAATGGTTAGCATCTTAAGACATATCTTGATCATAATCCAGTGACCATTGATGTTTCCCCTATTCATTTTGTATGAGATGTGTTCCTTGACTCATGTCACCTACATCTCATACCTGATTTTCACTTCTACTATGCCTCTGTAAATATCCATACTTTCTATATAATTCATTCAATTTGTCTAATACGTCATATCCATCTTATGAGTATGCTATACTAAGGATGTACTTTATTCTAAGTATAAAGGGGTATTAGACCTGTGATTAATTATTTTTCCATTACCTCTATTTTTTATGCCTATACTTAGGGATATTTAATCCTAAGTACATGGGAGGTAATATCTGTACATTCTATTCCTTGGTTTTCCCCTTTATATACAGTCTTCTACACTTAGGATTACTTGATCCTAAGTATAAAGGGTATCACCGACTTCTACTGATTTAATCCTTTCATCCTTTTGAGTCATTAAAGTATAGGATTCTTTTAATTTCTCTATACTCAGCACGAGTTATGTCTTCCTTCATCACTCTCTGATCACTTTGAGAACATCATTCGAGCTATGTATAGGGGGGTGTCATATATATTGTATATGTATTTTAGCCATAACTCGTACTTTGTGTATGTTAATAACATGGTTATTATTTAATAGGAATAAAAATATTTTCAAAAATGCTTTGTGAAATTTTTTTGTAAAAACCTTTGAAAAGTTATTGTTGTACAAATTTTGTAAAAATGTTTGTAAAAATGTTTTTTTTGCAAAAGATCTGTAAATTATTTTCTGTATCAAAATTAGGGATACTGTACAAAATTTTTTAAAATTATGTGAAAATAAAATGTTTGCAAAAATAATTTGTAAAATTATTTATAAAAATAGTTTAGAAAATATTTTGAAAAATATTTTGAAAATGTTTATTGTTTTATCACATAGGAAAAAACTTATGGAGTATGAAAACTACTGTATATGTGTATGTTAAAAACCATAATATACTCCTTATTTCTTTGAACATAAGTACACATATATAAAGCTTGTACATGATCTTGTTAATAAAATCCTTTTGTACATGAAAAATGTAGCCTGAACTCTGTGTAAATATGTATATATTTTTTTGTAAAAAACTTTCCTTTCTCCATATTTTTCAAAATACCTAAAAATTTGAAACAAATCAAAACCATAAAAATTTGCATAGTGTGAAACATTTCCACCAAAAATGGATTTTGTAAATATTTGCACATGCATTCTTCAGAATCATTGTTGACATTTAAACTAGTCTGGAATAAAATTGAAGAATGGATCTTGGTTAAGACCTTAATCTCCTTAAATTAAGAGGAACCTTATAGTAGTTGGAGTTAAGAATTCTCAGTTCCATAGTGACTTAATTCTTTGTGTCCACTAGGCTATGTTCACATGTCATCTTGATTAGCCTAAGTAGAACACCTAACAACGCACACATGACTCTTACAAAAAATATCTTGACTTGGACACACACCTTACACATAGCTCAACACAGATGAGGGGGTGAGGAGGAAGAATCCTTTGGCTTGGAGTAGCATACAGGTGTAGTAAAGCTACTAGGAACCACCCATCCTCCTCTAGGGAGAGATGTGAACCTCAACCTGGTCTAGTAGCATTGAGGTCTAAAGACATGATGTTGTGGGTCGCAATAAAGCTTCAAAAGGGGGATAGTCTACTGGCTCAAGAAGAGAAAAATCCTTATGTACATGTTGCATTAGATATGTTGTGTATATGTGAAAAAATGTGCAAAAATACAAAAACTCCAAAAAAGGGATAGGCCTGATTGAAAATAAAATTTCTGCAAGAGTGTAGATAGTTGAATAAGCAATGCGTATGTATTCCCTCATCTCATCTCATGGAAGCTTACAACTGGAGACTTAGCTACACTTGTTATGCTCCAGGGTAATACGTAGCTACATTGGCCATGATCCATTCTCTCCTTTCGCCCCCTTCTTGAGCTGGTTGTACTTGAACTTAGAAGGAAATACCCCGCTCCTCGAGGAATGAGTTACTAGAATGGGGGATTAGAGTTACCTTGTTGAGGGCGGTTGTTTCTTCATTTTTTTTTGTGGGGAGCTACATATCACTTACAAAGTACAAGAAAAGATTCATAGTCATTAGAGTTTTTGTATGTAGACTTCTTCTGACCTGGTTGTAAAGGAGACCTGGCCATAGAATTGTTGAACTTGAAGGCTGTTAAGTCTTAAACACGTTTCCCAATAAGGTTCTGCCAAATTAATAATCCAAAGGACTAACCAAGCTCCATACTCTAGTTTTATGAAGATAAGTTTAATAATAAACATTGATTCTTTCTTTTTCTTTCCTTTTTGTACCACTTCTTTTTCAGACAAGTGTTTTCTAAGGGACTAGCAAAGGTAAAGTTTAGGGGGTGATGAATATATGATTCTCATTCTTTATACTTTTATTTTAGACATATCTTTTAGTAGAAACACCTTTGAATATGTGAATCCAATAAATTATCATGTACATACTATTGTTAATAATGTATAATTAACACCTACTTTTCCAAAATAAAAGAATAAAGAGGAAAAGAAAAATAGAAGAAGGATGTAATTATGTAATAATTATAGACTGACCCAAACACTAAGAGAAGGTCAAATATTGACTTGATCGACAAGGAATAAAATAGTGGGAGATAAGGTTTGTGTATATTCATCACATCATCTTATATAAATGTTTTTCCTCTATTTTATTCATTAATAAAAATACCTCAAAACATATTATTTCCACTATAAAAGTTGTACATAAAAATGATTTCTAAATAACAAAAAATTTGTAAACTAAATTGTTGTACATATCGTAAATAACACCACTCATAAAAAACAAAAAAATAAGAATTTAGCAGAACAATTCCAGCTCCATATGAACTCAAAATCATCCAAAATCACCTTTATTGGACTCTAAGTTAAATTATCTCTTAAACAAGATGGTTTCGTAAATTTTGGAGTTGTGAGGTAAAAATTGATTTTTTGGGTGCACTGTATAGTCACATAGAATATATATCTGTAAATATCTACATTTAATTATTTTAATTCATACTGTGTGCATATTTGTATTTTAAACACTTGTACTTACCCTTACAATAAAATAAAAATAAAATAAAAATTATAAAGAACAAAATAAATTAAAAATAAAATTAAAATGTCATTGTATAACAACCACGCTTGTACATAATACCTATTTATTTAATACCTTTACTAAATTTGTAAAAAAAACAAATAAAAATTCTTTTATACCCTTTAAATTATGTTGTAAATATAAAAAATATAAAAAAGGATATATGTGTAAAAAAAATAAAAACAAAAGACAAAATATATTGGTATACTATATCATTGTGTTATACCCCGTACTGTATATATTGTATATATGATTTCTAAAAAAATAAAAAACCATAGAAAAACAGTTTGAGAAATAACAAACATTTTTTTATTCATTTTTTTAAACCATTTGTTATTTTTTATTGATTTTATAGATCATTGAATTCTGATTGGTCAACTCGGGTCCGTTGACCCAGGTCAATCCCTCCCTCAAGTCGAGTCCCGACCTGTTTGGTCTCACTAGAGCCACTTCTCTCTATTTCCCCGTTCGACTCTGGCCATCTATTTCCTCAAAATTCAAACCTCGGATTCCTCGAAGATCTATGATTTACACGTATCCCTAAGTTGGTCTAAATCATTCTATGGTTTTGCATTATCCTTCGATCCTTCTGGAGCCTTAGAATGCTCTATTAATCATCTCCTTCACCTTCATTGCAGGATAGATCATCCCTCGCACTTCCTTTCTTCCATTTAGGGTCTCTGGGTAGTGACAGCATCCTACAACACTCATTTGGAGTCCAGTTAGGTGCTTGATCGATGCAGCTTGCATCGTTGTCAGAGTACGCCACCGCAACCAGCCTCTTCTGCTTTTCGCCGAAGAATCGAGGCCACGTCCTTGCCTCCACCTTTGTCGTTCTTCGCATAATCATCTCAGATCGTCAGGTATCTCTTATCCCTATCCAATTCGACTATCCATTTTTATTTTGTCTGCCAGTCGTATGTCGTTATTTTAGCTCCGACCATCGTGGTCAGAGCTCCATCCTTCACCCCAACCGCATCGATTGACACCTAACTTCATCGTTATCCTTCTCTTGCGACCAGACCCCATCGCGACCTGAGCAAGATTAGGCTAGATGTTCAACTCCCATATACGTCGGACATCGACTTCCATTTCCCTTCCGCTTCCTTCACTTTCAAGAGCAAAAACCGGACCGGAGCTACACATTTGAGTAAGAGTATCCTTTTATGGCATAGGGACATGTGAGGAAGCCCAATTTAGGCCCCAACTAGCCTGGCGGGACTGCTTCAGGGGCACTGGCATCTCCGCATTCATTCGCTTGTCCTCGGCTTCTTCTAAGCCCTTCGTCTGATGTGAAGTCCTCGTAGGAACATGTTGAACCCATTTGCGAGCCAATCATAGCATTAGAACATCCCACAAAAGCCATTGAAGCTCACCAGCTAGCCCCTTCTTCCTAGTTTTGTAGACCTTCTATCCATAGTTGGATGATGGAGCCATTGCCAGATCACATCTGACTGCTAGCCCCTTCTTCCAAGTTTTTGTAGACCTTTTATCCATCGTTGGATGATGGAGATAGGGCCAGATCACATCTGACTCGTACGATCAAGCTTTATACAGAGATGTCAGATCTTTCCAGCTTGCCAATCTGAGCCATATGTCAGAACAACATTCCAATGCTATCAGATCAACATTATAACGACCATCAGAACCGTACAACATACGAGCGTCCCATGTGCGTCACGTGTCTCGACGGGTATATTTTTTTCCTGCCTTGCACTTTATGCTATTTCGATTCAGTATAATAAATGTAATAGATAGTTAAAAACTTTTGGTATTGAGGACCCCGCACTTTATAAATTTGAAGTTTAGTCCAGTTGAGTTGAGTTAATGTGCGTCCACATGTGCTCTTGTGCGTTATTTGTAGCATCTACTTTGAACTTTGATCTTATTATAAGATGAATTAAATCTTTTGAAAATTGCATCTATGTCGTTGTGAGTATTGATCGTGTGTTGCGTACACCTTTGTCTAGATTATTTGCATAGGAGGCCCTTGTACTTTTTGATTGTGTTATCTAGTAGGCCCTAGAACTTAAAATATTTGCATCTTAGTCCTCATGCATTATTTTAACTATGGAATTTTATTAATATTAATAAATAGTTAATTAAATCCAAAAATTACCTAAAAATTATCTGTGAATCCTGCTTACATGTTTTATTTATGGTGATTTTTTTTGTTGATTTGCATTTATTTCACATTATTAAAAATTCAAAACCCCCTAAACAACCCTATTTGTCTTATAAAATTCATAAAAATTCAAAAAAGCCTTCAAAAGTTTCTATAACATTTTTTTATAATAGTCTTTTAGTATATTTTAGCTTCTATATAAATTTTGTTGGAAAATCCTTAGAAACTCAAAAAATTTACAAAATACTCAAAATTTTATAATAATCATATAAAATCAATAACAATCTACAAATTGCATTTTTAAGTTCATGTTTTTAGATATTTCTTTATAATTTCCCATAAATATTATTTCAAGGAGTTTTGGGCTTTTTAATTATTTTAAATTTGGAAAATACCCATAACTGTGTACTATTTGTTTATTTTATCACTGTTTAATTCTTAGAAAATCACAAAAACATTTGAAAATTCCCAAAAATACTATAAAATATAAAAATCAAAAAATATTCTTACTTTATTTTTCTGAGTATTTTTGACATATTTGAAAAATAAGAAAAGAATATTTGTGCATTTTCTGTCTTATTTGCCTTATTTGAAAAATTAAACATTTGCAAACTTTAAAACACTAAAAAGACAAACGAAAATCCTTTGATTTTCGAATCACTTACTTAGTTTTTAATTGTGGTCCTTGAGTTCGACTCTAGTCGCTATACCATGTTAATAAAAGAAGCAAAATCACTCATTTTTACTACTTGATGTATTAGTGGTTTAAATAATTTTCTTGTTGGGTGCAAATCTGATTTGAGTCACAATGACATGTAATTAATCACTTAACTCAAATTGGAATTTGCTCTGACCAGGATGCAAAATATAGTAGATACTTGAAAAAGATGCACCCCAATGTACTGTTAGGAAAACAAGTGCACATGGCACAACTTCTTTTAACGGTCACATTAATTAACAACAAAATAAATTGTATTGAATTAATAAAACAATTGAGACATACCTAGCTCCAATGAGAGGGTGAAAATAAAAGACACCATCCTAACACATCCATTATATGGCTTTTCTTCCACATTTTTGAAGTTTAACGAAATAAAGATATGGTGGATTGAAGCAAGATTATATTAATCCCTAGTGTTGACGATTTGGTCTTTAGGAGGATATATCGTATAACTTTTGGTGGCGTCTTGACTCTGCTCTTCTAAAATGCAGTCAACACATGAATTTCCTATCTCTCTTATATATATGTATACATTGAGAGTTTAATGATTATAGGAGTTGAATTCCTTTCGTTTAGGACTGGGCTGATATTAGAGTCTTAGGATGTCTAAAACAAAGTGTTTTGGTTTTCTTAGGCCTTGTCTGGTCACATGCACATGCCAGAGATTCACTAAAGTCCATAATTCTCTAATTGATTCTATATTTATTAGCTCAAAGATGAGCTTAGCTTAAGCATAGGGGGATTTAAATCTCTGATTTATCCACCTTATTCACTTATTTAATCTCTCTAGCTTAAGAAAACCAATAGAATCCCTTGACAACTAACCTTACTTAATTAACAATGTGTTGTAAATTATAACCTTTAATTATTGTATATTATTTACCATATTATTGTGTTATTATTTTATGTAATTTATATTTATTAAAATTCCCTAAAATCAGCTTGACATTGTGTATTATTATTTTGACCTTGTTTACAAAATTAAAAACCAAAAAAAGAGAGAAAAAGGTAATTTTACACTATAAATTACTTGATAAAATAATTTGTGTGTGTATATGACTTTTTCTCTCTTTGATTTCTACATGAAAGTTGTAGATCACATTGAGATATACAACTTTCATGTTTTCCATTTTTTCTAATTAATCATCCTTTTATTTATTTATTTATTATTTTCCAAATTATGTGTTTATCTCAATTCTCATTACGCCACGTGACAATATCTAAGTGCACCACGTGGCCCCCGCCACTTCTTTGATTCCCGTTGCCTCCTAGAGCTCTTCTCCTACCTCCAGTCCACTTGTGAGAAGCGTCAAACCCTTTCAAATTCACCAACTTCAAGCCATTTCCCTATCAACCTCTGATCACCTTCCATCCAACTCCCTTCTATTCCCTGATCTACCACCATCTTCGCCCAAACACAATTCAACTCTCTCCTCCTCACGTTCTCCTTTAGTCGGTAGTTGAAAAGACCACCTTCCAACCGTTCAACCTCCATCTTTCATCCAAATGTCAACTGCATCCGCCACTGTCGTGAAAAACCCCTAGCTCCTAGCCTTCCCTGTGATAGAGAGAAGATCTTTTAGTCAGTGACGAAATTAATCACATACTTTCCAAAAGAATATATTAAAATCTTGAATTCAAGTCTTGTTTCATAAACAATAAGACAATGCATGGAATTCATTTTGACCCAAAAATATCTCATTGATGAATCCACATTTCATCATCTTTATTCTATCATTTTGACCTCAAAAACCCTAGCCAATGCTTGTAAATACCTTTAATTAGAGCATATTAGCATTCATGCACGTGCATGTAAATGGTGTATAAAATACTGTAATTAAAGACAAAATTATAGAATAAATAAAAGAAAAGAAAAAGAATAAAATATTGTAAATATTTTATGACCCGAAACCCCGAGACCTAGGCATCTTGATGAATAGGTCGACAAGGAATAAAGTAGGGGGAGATAAGGGTCAAAATACAGTAGAAACATCTTGTATTTTATTCATTCTTTATTCATTTTCGAACCTTTTTTTGGATCCACTTTTTATACCTCAAATAAAGAAATGTTGTACATGAAAGTTGTAGATAATTAAATAAAGAAAAATACAAAATTGATTTCATTCAAAAAATAATGTACAGATAAAAAGTTATGGTCTGAATCAAAATCCAGAATCCCAACTTTACAGACCCGTATCTCACTAATGAAAACTCCAAATGCGGCAAACTCACCTTTAATAGTATATAATATAAAATAAGCTATTTAATGACGGTGGTTTCGTATTTGGCGGAGCTACAGTTGGAAAGTTGAGTTTTGGACCCTCATTGTATACTTGTACAGATTAAAATATTCATTTTAATATTTATTCATTATTTTTATATTTTTTTTATTTTTTTATAATTTTGTAAATATTATTTATAATTTATTTGTATATTAAAATCAGAATAAAATACAAAAGAAATACAAAATAATACTTGTATATAATCTACATAGGTACAATATCTATAACTATACCTATAATATTACTCTTTCTATTTTATTAAATACCCAAAACATATCAGAAAAATAAATTAAAAATATTTTAAGTGTACAAAAGTATTTTATAAATTTATAAAATAATAAATAAAAATAAATAAATTAAAAATCATAAAATAAAAATAAATTAATTAAATATATAGGTAATATACCTATAAAGGGTATAAATAGCAACTTATAAAATTATACCTCATAAAAATAAATAAAAATAACTATAAAATACTTTATAAAATTATAAACATTTTTTATTTAATAATTAAAAATTAAATAATTTGTTTTCTATTTTTTATTTATTTTACAAGGTTTTTTTTCCAAGGAATTTTCTGGTTGGTCCACGTGGACCAACCAGACAGCTCCGTTGGTTGACCTCGGTCAACTCTCTGACCGAGGTCTGGGCTTTGTTAGACCTGCATCGTTGACGATTTTCAACGATTTTTCGAAGGAGCGTCTTTCACCATTTGGCGATGCGACCTTCATGACTTTTCATCCTCTATGATCGAGAATTCACGCCCAGGTGAAACATCAGGGAATGGATCAACGATTTGACCGCTACGCCTCAATCTTCACGCCCGTTCGTCAACACCTCAAAACCAACCCCCAGTCTTCCTTTTGAATTTCGAACCCCATTTTCGTCCCGATTCTTCCCCTTTTGGCTCATGTTTGAGACCTGGAGGTGACAGCTCCAGCATCATATCTTCAAGGAGGCGAAGCGTCGCGGGCTTGGGTGAGTTCCATCACCTCCGGCGAGATCCGCCGTTGAGGTACCTTCAACCTCGGGCCCTGTCCCTTGAGGTGTCTATCTCCCTCTTTTCTTCGCTCTTTTTATTCATCATAGTCGTAGCAACACATCCCCACTTTCCATTCCATTTTTCGCTCATAATCAAAGACCTCACCGTAGCGCACCTCCAGCCACGTCCCCCACTCCACTTCCGCCACTCGTACGCCACCGCGGGGTCGAGGCAACTTGCCCTCGACCCTTTCACATCATTTCCTGCAGGTCAACGCACTCTAGCGCACTTGGAGCTCATTTTGGGAGGACGCCGGAGCATCTGGAGCCCATCAACTCCGCCGGCCACGCGCATCACCTCCGGCCATCGCCGGACCTTTTTGGAGCCTCCAACATCAAGAGAAGGACCGCAGGAGCATCTTGGGCCACTTTTGAAGCCGAAGAGCATGCAGGAGAGGGGCGCTATCACCGGAGGAAGGTTGCTATGGTGGACCTTCTCCCTTGTTCGTTCACCATCCGCCTCTGCCGTCCGATCGAGAACCAATGCCCAGATGCAGCAGCAGCCGTAGGATCTGATCGTGTCCCAGTCGTTCGATCATCGTTGCACGTTCTAATACAGACCATTGGGAGCGAAAGGGTATCGCGCAAGGAGGCGCCGCCACGTGTCAAGTGATCTTCCGTCGGCCGTCTGATTGCGAGCGCGGGGTATTTTGCTTCTCCAGCTTCGTGATTTTGTTTATTTATTAATTAACCTATAAACATTCATCTGCCGTGTATTTTTTATGTAATATTTGCTAAGGACACACTGCACTTTTAAATATTTACAAGTGGGTCCCCGCTAGGCGCGTGCAAGTCACGGGCACCTTGGCATTTTACAGAGGGACCCCTGCGAGTTCATTTATTGATTTTCTATTCCCAAGACTTTCATTTGTAGCTATTATAATTCTGCGATTTTTGCAATACAACCCTAGAATTTTTTGGATAATTGCTTTTTAGTCCTCCCCAGGCGTGTGCTTCGCACGCGCGTGGGTGGGCTTTTTGCACGAGACCCCTTGTGGGTCTAGTCATTTGCATTTGGTCTTTAAACTATTTATCTCAGTATATAACTTTTGTGAAAATTGCGTACAAACCCTTTAATTACTCGCTATTTACAAATAGGTCCCTGCCAGGCTTTGTATTTTGCATGCTTTCCTTATTTATTTAGAGAATCATTTTAACTCGAAAAATTCCCAAAAAAATTAACTTATGCTCCTGTGTGCTTGCTTATTCATGTCATATTCTTGCATTTCATTTTTGGTGTATTTTAATATTTATTAAAAATCAAAAACATGCATTTTAGCTACTGTTTGCGTTAGAAAATACCAAAAAAATATTAAAACTTTTTGAAAAATTCCAAAAACATTACAAAGGGTCTATTTTAGTGTGTTTTATTTACTACCCAAAAATCACTAAAAATCTCAAAACAAAAACGTTAAAAATAAGAAAACCCTAAAAATCTTTGTAAAAATCTAAAAAATCATAGAAAATTCCTAAAAATGCAAACTCGGTTCTTGTAGTTTTCCTAATTTATTCTATTTATTTTAAAATTAATTTGGAAGATTTTGTCACTGTTTGTTATATTTCATTCCCATTTTAATCTCGACCAGTAGCTAATTCATTGTTTTCTTGTATTTTGCCTTTTTAAAATACCAAAAATATTCTGAAAAATCCCCAAAAATCACAAAAATAGTATAAATCTATAAAAAAACCAAAAACATTTATTTCCTAATTTTTGACTATTTTTCCTCATTTTCTAAATAGCTTATCACCTCTTTTCTTACATTATTTATATATTCTATTTATAAAAACAAAAATATATAAAATATAAGAAGAAAATATAAAATCAGAAAATTAAAAACAAAATACAAAACTAAAAATTAAATAAAAAAATATATAATTAAAAAAAATCCACAAAAACATTCGCATTCTTGTAGACACACAATCACATCACTCATTTAGCACTTGCTTGATCTATCCTGCATTGCTCCCAGTGTTCGACCTCTACATACTTTCACTATACACCTGTTTATAGAGTTATAATAAATTTTAACTCCACTTTTGCTTGTCATTGTTTGATTTATTGATTGTGGGTTACTTGTTTATTGAATACGGGATTTTGTAGTGGTCAAGACATAGACTGTTGATTCGCCTTGTGAATCAATACGACCACTCTCAATTTCGTGTTTATCAAATGGTGCCGTTGCCTGGGAGAAACAGCGTATAGTTCTTGTTTTTAATTGATTGTGATTGCTTGTTTACATTATTGCTTGTTTTATCTCTCTTCTATTTTTGATATATATTGTTGAGCCATCTGACCATCTCTTTTCTTGTCTTCTTGCGAGGGACCGCGGATCGAGGAGGATCGCCTAGGTGATTCGGTGAAGCCTTGGGAAGAGGATGAAGGATATGGTTAGATCCTCAAGTGCATCACGGAAGCGTGAGCGTCGTATCGAATACGACGAAGAGCGACTAGTCGCACTAGTTGCTCGATGCAGCGGAAATTAAAAAATTTTATACAACGAAACCACATGATCCAAGAACTCTTCTCGGATCGTTTCGTCTAAACCACAAACAAGTAATAGGATTACCTCTTGAAGCGTGGTTGCGATCGAGTCTCTAAACAAAGAGACCTCCTGTCTCAAGTCCGATCCGACAGAGGAGACGCTTGCGAGCGCGGGGATGAACCGCGTGCTTCTCACAATCCATGTTGATGATCCAAGCGGTGGATCTCCTGATCTCGACACATGAGATCCGACGTCTTCTTCATGAGCAAGGCACACCGAAGTAGACGGAGTTCCACGAACAAAACATCGGGCAGCATAACGACGACGCTGCGGCAACGATGACTCTCTCCATGGCATCCATGGTGGACGGCCATGAGAGGGAGAGAGAGGGCTGACGTCTAGAGAGAAAGAGTGAGAGAGAGATATGCTTCTCAAGCATTATGAGTGTAAATTAGAGAGCATGGTATGCCTCCCTTATTATAGGGTATTGGGATCCATGGATCTCAATCCATGTGACATGTAAAATCAATGGATGAGATTGATTTATGTCAATCCAATGGTCAAGATTGTTGTTGGTAAAACCAACAAATTTATGTTAAAATATATTTGACAAAATCAAATATAAATTAGTCCTAAATCAAACCAATAAACAAGGATAGAATGTGCATGGAGATTTCATCTCCATGCACCTTCCATGTGGACGGCCACACATTCCTATTAGGAATGATGGGCCGCCTACTCTTTCCTTGGGGAGAGCAATCTCATGATAATTCATGAGATTGCATATCTCCATGGAAATCTCTCTTTATTTATTTGCAACAAATTTTTTGGGTTTAATTCTTCAAAAATAATTCACAAATATATTTGAGAATATTGCAATCTTGCCATGAAAAAATTGTGAATCATATTCACAACCCAAAAGAACATATAATTTACATTGTCAATTAATTACACAATGTGTATCCAATACACATAATAATTAATCAACACATATAAATTATAATTAGCTCTCTCTAATACATTATAAATCATATTTATAATATATTATGAATAATTGGATATTACTATCCACATTATTCTTATCCATAATAATTAAATCATATTTAATCATCTTGGATCTCTTTATCTCATGTGTTCAAATAATATGAATCACATTCACATTATTCACATCTTTGATAATCAGATCACATTCAATTATCTTAGATAACTCTCTTTATAATATGAATCAAATTCATATTAATCTTGATAATTAAATCACATTTAATTATCCATTTTCTCAATGCTCGGATACATATTATCAACAATGAAATTATCATGAGCCCAATAAAGGATAATGCGCTTTCTCCGTGAATACTTGGAGATAAGGAAAGGGCGATTGTATTGTTCCACGTATAGTGACATGGATATTGAGATCATATCTCAAATCTAGATTGCGGGCCTCCCATAGATGCTTGATTAAATCAAGACCGCAAATCTAATCGTCTCATTTCATCTGAATCACATTCAGATCAATGTCCAACATTTGGACTAAGATCAGATTACTTCTCTACTGAGAGGAGTCACTAAAATCCAGACTCGTTTCATCACTCCCTAGGAATGGAAGCGTCATGGTTATACAATCGTTTATGATCACATCACCCTCAGGTATTCCCAATACCTGTACATCCTACATACTGGAAGACCTAGAATAAACCCGGAGTATTAGATCAACTTTATACTGTCTACTTTAGGGTTTTATCAGTAAGTTTCTCATTCGATCATTGGGAGTCGGTATCGATCATATAATTTCCAAAAGCACATATCATACCTAGGTCTTGGTCATATACTTTCCAAAAGCATATATCAAACCTACAAATTCAGTCAAGCTTCCAAAGCAAGACGACCATGTGCATGGAATTTGATTCTTCCCAATATCTCATGAGTGAGCTCATGTCTTCCGGTTCAGTAACTGAACCTGTATGATCCCTTTGAGAGAAAGTATTACTCATATGCCCTTATATGCACACCAGCGTGCCGGTGTATAGACCTTAATTAGGTCATCAACCTATTGGTTTGCCAAATGTACATACTTAGACATATAGTAACACATCTGTCTCCAGTAAGAGGATGTCTGCCTATATCATGACAGCATACGATATAGGACTTTGGTTATCTCGATCTCGTTAAGTCAACTCTTTGACCTAACTCATCTGACACCTCCGAATCTCTATTCCTATGCAGAGGATCTGCATCAAGAGGTCGGTCATATATCAGCCTAACTGAGATTGGATTGCCATCTCCTACTCAGACTGGAGATCATCACTTAACAATCATTTGACGGTGCTTTATGAGTCCTCAGTCTAGCTCATTAGATATTCATCTAAGCACCAGCCTCTATGATTCAATAATTGAATCAACAGATGTATGATCTTTAAGATGGCCATGGTACATAACCCTAATTGTACTAAGGGACCTATTATGCAAATTGTGTACTTTTATTTCAGATTAAGAAGTGAATTGTAATAACATTTATTGCATAATCGCTCATCGTGGGCTTGCATGTCCAACAGTGGAGTCGGCTTTTCTAGCCTAAGCCGACAGGAGAGAGTAGGAGTGAGAGAGAGAGTGTATTAGCTAGCTTTTATTTATTTTTGTGAGAGAGAGATTCATTTGAATTGTAATAATACAGGTACACTTGGACACTCAGGACACTCGTGCCTAATTTCCAGGTGTTTTTACACCAGGGGGATCATCGTGGTTTTTTATCACGTTTCTCGCTATCATTTTCCGATTTTGATTTCTTTTTCCTTTCTTTTGTGGAATGAGCCCTTAGATTTTAGGCATTGCTTGATCGAGTAGATTAGGTCCAAACACCCAAATAACCATTGCATGTACCTATAGTGCGTATTTGGACTTAGTTAACTTAAACAGTTGATTCACCATTTTTTGATCCGTCACGCCGCGAGCTCACTCTGCCAAGCGCTTCTCATGAACTCGATTTGTCGAGAGGAGGAGGGGTCAGCCTAGACCGGACTCTAAGATTGAGGATTGGTGATTGACTTGTGGTTCTTCACGTTAGCAATTGCCTGCTTAGGATGATTTTCGTGTGCATATCGGCATTTAGATTAGGTTTACAAATTTCTGCTTTGCATCCCGCATGGAGAGAGCTGGAGGCACTGTAAGTCTTTCTATCTTTGCATTCATCATATAGGCACAAAGGTGAGATTTCCATCTTGGTGCCGACTTGCACGGCTTTTCTGACTCTTTTCTCCCTCTATTTTTTGGATCAAGTAGGAATCATGAAAAAACAAATACGTTAGGTGCTTGTTCGAATTAACTCAAAATAAGTGATAACACCAAAAAAATTAAAAAAAAGGGACTGCAAAGAAAACTTGACCTAAATAAAATTGGTTAATTGGGTTCACTGCTTGGGGAGAGTAACACCCTCACTTGTATTCAGGTTGCATGGGAAGGTCTCCTTCCAAGTGAGTAGAGTGCTTCGTAAGGATTAGAGCCAAAAACCCAGCTTGTGACTGCCTTGTGTATCGCTTCGATTTCCGAAGTATCGGCGCTGCTATCGTATGTAGACGAGTAGGGCTTGGTCATCATTGGTGACTCATTATTGTGTTGAGCATCGACCTTGTCCGAAGTATCAAGCATAGGACACGCCTTTACGGGTGTGTATGTCTCATCGTCTTGCGTCCGAGTAGGGTCTTGCATGCTCACGGGTTATTCCGTTGCGACCGAGATCCGAAGTATCGGTTTCGCCTATCGGCTTCCTCCCTCTTTTCTTTGGCTTAGGGATCCAGGAAGGGTTACAAGGACCTTAAAAAGCACAGGCTACATGTTACACAGGAGGAGGACAAGTACGGGAACACTTTTCCGGCAGTAGTGTCTCACTTATAGGTGTAGCGCTCTAAGGACTCGTTGAAAGATAACTTCCTAAATTCAAGCTAAAAAATTACAAAGACAAAAGCCGAACCTTCACGGATTAATGGGTTGAGTTGGTGAATCCCCTTGTTTTGTGTTTGATTGCTAGTTTATTTTAGGGTAAGATCAAAAACACCACACAATTGTGCGCAATTTTTCCACCTCCTTCTTATTCATTTCTCAGCCTTACTCTTCTCAATAATCAAGATGATGGGACGGAGATCTCTTAGGCCGACTTTGTCGGCACCGCTATTCAGCACTTCTCCCTATTCATCTAGGGCGACCTCGGAGAGTCTAGATCCACTCTCTGAGCCTGAGTTCACTTCCACCCTGTTCCCCCTCGACCACCCCTCTCATTCTCCTTCCATCAGTCCAAGAGTTTCAGAATTTAGTGCATCACAGAGCTCCGAGCATTTGACAGCACCTGAGAGTGGTTCTTTTGCCTTTTCAGAGAATCCAGACATGGCAGACCGAGGAGAATACCCAAATGAGCACGAGCACCCTCCATTTTTATATGATCAAGCCGCCATCAACAATTCACTTCTAGCATCCCTGGAGACCATGCAGAGATAGATCCGGGACCAGGGCGTATTCATGGGTGACCTCATGAGGGAAATCGTGCAGATGCGGGAAAACAAACCTGGGGGCGGTGGCGGTGGCGGAGGCGGTGATGGACCTGATGCAGGAGGATGTGATCCTAACGCTGAGAGACCGCCACTGACAATCATGAGGGAATTGCACAATCCTGCTGCATCACTCACTCATCGATGGATCCGACTCCCTCCTATCCATGGAGACTTCGAGCTTCGCCCCCACACTATTCAACTTCTGCCTAAATTCCATGGGCTGCCAACCGAAGAACCACACCTCCATCTGCAAGAATTCAAGATGATCTGCAGTTCAATTCATGATAGGCTGATGACTGAGGACACCATCAAGATGATAGATTTCCCATTCTCTTTGGTTGATAGAGCCGCGTACTGGCTTAAACATTTGGGGAGCTTCGTCGACACTTGGGCACAACTCCGGACCGCTTACTTGAAGAAGTATTACCCTCTCGGCCGGACGAACGCAGCAAGAGCAATGATCAGCAACATCACAATGATCTATAATGAACAATTCCATGAATCTTGGGATCGCTTCCGAGAGCTCATTGACCGGTGTCCACACCATGATATATCCAAGCCCAATCTGGTTCAGAGTTTCTTTTGTGGGCTGACACCAGAGCTACAGGGGCTTGTGAATGCCTCTTGTGGTGGGTCCTATTTTTCCAAGGGTGAAGACGATGTTTGGGCCATCTATGAAGGGATGGTAGAAAACTCGACAGTTATGGCCCAATCCCACTTCTACACACAACAGAAGCCCCACCAAGGAGCGGGATCATTTTAGAGGATCGCCCGCATCGATGCCGGTCCCCACACTCCGTCGGCAGCTGCAGCCCAAGCCGAATCAGCTGCAGCCGACATGGGCATCATTAGTGAGAAGTTGGACCGCCTCGAGATCCTCGAGAAAAAGCATATGCAAGGACTGGACCAGATGGACCAGATTACCAAGACCATGAGTGACCTGAAGACGCAGATTCTTTGCATTCAGGAGGTGCAAACATCTACTCAGCAGCCTCCCAGGTCACGAGCTGATTCCAGCAGTAGCAGCTCATCCCATCTCTCTGCCTCGTACCGCCAGGTCAACCACATTCAGGCAGAGTCGGTCCCGCTGCTACAGTACCACCCATCGCAGCCGCCATCTCAGGACACTCAGATGGTGGTCTATCAGCCGGATCAGCCACTTGGCAGTTCTACCTCCACCATCCTTCGAGCAGGAGACATTGATGGAAGTCAATGGGATTTGGTAAGACCGGTACCCACAGCCCGAGATTCGTCGCGATCACCCCGAATTCCGTTGGACCACTGGTGGAACTTCATCCCAGCAGCATCCTCCGGCTCAGGTATATCAGAACAGGAAACAACAGCAGCCCCAGTATGCCCAGCAGTAGTACCAGCATGGTCCTTGTCCAGCTTATCAGGGACAACAGTGGAGGTAGCGTCAGCAGCCTCAACAGTCATACCCCCAGCTTCGTGAGCACTTTTCCTCCCAGTAGCAACCTCATTTCCAAAAATCACTAAAAATCTCAAAACAAAAAACTTAAAAATTAGAAAACCCTAAAAATCTTCATAAAAATCTTAGAAAATTCCTAAAAATGCAAACTCAGTTCCTGTAGTTTCTCTATTTTATTCCCTTCATTTTAAAATTAATTTAGGAAAATTTTGTCACTGTTTGCTATTTTTCATTCCCATTTTAATCTCGGTCAATAGCTAATTCACTGTTTTCTTGTATTTTACCTTTTAAAAATGCCAAATATATTCTGAAAAATCCCCAAAAATCACAACAAATAGTATAAAATTATAAAAAAACCAAAAACATTTTATTTCCTAATTTTTGACTATTTTTCCTCATTTTATAAATAGCTTATCACCTCTTTTCTTACATTATTTATATATTCTATTTATAAAAACAAAAATATAAAAAATATAAAAAGAAAATATAAAATTAGAAAATTAAAAATAAAAATACAAAATTTAAAACTAAATAAAAAATTATAAAATTAAAAAAAACCCACAAAAACATTCGCATTCTTGTAGACACACAATCACATCACTCATTTTGCACTTGCTTGATCTATCCTGCCTTGCTCCCTGTGTTCGACCTCTACATACTTTCACTATACACCTGTTTTTAGAGTTATAATAAATTTTAACTCCAATTTTGCTTGTCATTGTTTGATTTATTGATTGTGGGTTAATTGTTGATTAAATAAGGGATTTTGTAGTGGTCAAGACATCGACTATTGATTCGCCTTGTGAATCAATACGACCGCTCTCACTTTCGTGTTTGTCACTCATGACTGAGCTTTGTCTCCCATTTCATTGACTATAATCCTGTATGATTCCTTCGAGAGATAATACATCTCATAGGACTTCATATGAACACCAACGCTGCAGTGTAAGGACTGTGGCTAGGTCACCAACCTACTGGTCTATCAAATGTGCATACTTAGGCATATAGATGCATATCTGTCTTAAGACAATGGATGTGTACCTAATCGTGACAGTTACGATTCATGTCTAAGTTTATCTCGAACTCATCAAGTCATGTATTTGACTTTATTATTCTAACACTTCTGAGTCTCCATCGTGTAAAGAGGCTGCATTAGGAAGTTGGTTGGAAATTAATCTTTAGAGAATGATTGCTATCTCTTTCTCAGATTGGAGATCTTTATTGAATATCACATGTTTGAAGTCAACTGTGTCCTCCCAGTTGCATGGTATTCATTATGGTCGTGGTAATAACCCTCATTGTACAAAGGGAACATAAGAATTAACTGCATTCATGTAATTATTCATTTAATTTCAGATGTGGACATGATAAAACATTAACTTTTATTGCATTAATGGGTCATCGAGGGATTACATGGCCAACAACATGTTTTCAAATTCTTGTTAATAGTAACTTCTAAAAAAACTTGTAAATAATTAACTTCTTATTTTGGTGTTTTTCCCTGATATTTTCACTTTCAGTTGAGGCTTGTTGATATCTTTAACTCTTCTCTGATGAGGTTTTGAGATTTAGCGTTAACATGTCTTAATCATGAGGGTCTTTATCTTAATAATTCAAACCTCCCTAGTTAGAAAGATCTGTGTGCTATATGGCATGCTAAATATCTTCCTTAAAGAATATGACCATCACTCAAATGCACGACTACATTCATGGTGGAGATGAGTTGATATTTCACTTGAGGAACCTGGATTTTTGATTCAAGTGTGGACCTGATTTTATGATATTCGAGGATGAAATAAGATTAGTGAAGGCTTCGTGGAGCCAATATGAGACTAGGTTCTCATACTAATCTCTTGATCAAAACCTAAGTGCTAGGGTGTGTAATCATTAATTTAATTTGTTTATGAATGTATGCCAATCCTTGGTAAAAGCAGTGGAGCTAGCCAAAAAGAGATGAAAAGAAAAAATGTTGATGAAAAGAAATCTCAAAGCATTATAAAGTTACATCATATGAGCTTAAACAAAAGGCGAGCCCTACCAACCTTTAACTGTCCACTTGGACCAAAGTATTAAGCCCTTATGAGTTGGGCTCATACATTAATAAGGGCTCTACATTGTAAGCGGTACAAGTTTGGATGCAAGAATAATAGATACTTGAAAAATACGCACCCTAGCGTACTTCAAGGAAAAAAAGTACAAACAACACAACTTGTTTTAGCAGTCGCATTGATTAACAACAAACATAAATTGTGTTGAGTTAATAATGCATTTGAGTGATACCTTGTTCAAACGAGAGGGTGAAAAGAAATGACACCATCCTAACACCTCTATTATATGTCTTGTCATCCACATTTTTGAATCTTTATGAACTAAAGAGACAGTGGATTGAAGCAAGGCTAATTTAATCCATAGTGTTGAGGATTGGGTCTTTAGGAGCATCTCTGGTATTCGAAATTCAGGTGACATCTTAACTCTACTCTTATGAAATGCAGTCAACACATTAATGTCATCTCTCTCTCTTATATATATATATATATGTGTGTGTGTGTGTGTATGTATGTACACATTGAGAATCCAATGATTAGAGGAGTTGAATTCCTTTCGTTTATGACTAGGTTGAGCATAGAATCATAGGATCTCTTAAACCAAGTGTTTTGGTTTTCTTATGCCTTATCTATTCACTTGCACGTGTAAGTGGAATCCCTAAATTCACTAATTCTATAATTGATTCTTTGTTTATTAGCTTGAGAATGAGCTTAGCTTAATTATAAGGGTGGTGATAAATCCCTGCTTTATCCACATTTTCACTTATTTTATCTCTCTAACATAAGAAAACCAATAAAATCCTCTGACAACTAACATTAAAAATTAACAATGTGTTGTAGTTTACAACCTATAATTATTGTATATTATTTATCCTATTGTTATGCATTTTATTTTTTTTATTTATCAAAAATACAGTAAAAATTAGTTTAATATTATATATAAATATTTTAAGCCAATTTATAAATAAAAATATAAAAAATATGAGAAGAAAATAAAATTAAGTAATTTATTACTTTAAATTACTTGATAAACAATTTATGTATATATATGTCCTTTAATCCCTTATATTTCTACATGAAAGTTGAAGATCTCATAGAGATGTACAATTTCATGGTTTCAATTTTCTAATTCATCTTGATTTTATTTATTTTTTAAATTTTTACCATTTTATGTGTTTTAACTCAATTCTCATTGGGTCACGTGGTGCCATCTTAGTGACCAGATGGCCCCTGCCTCTTCTTTGATTTCTGTCGCCTCCTAGGTCATTGGATCTAAGAGCTCTTCTCCTACCTACAATCCACTTATGTGAAGCATCGCACCCTTTCAATTCTCCAACTTCCAGCAATTTCCGTGTCAACCTCCAATCACCGTGCATCCAAGTCCTTTCACCATTCTATTCCCCAATCAACCATCATCTTTGCCAAACCTCCATTCATCTCCCTCCTCCTCACGTGCTCCTTTGGTTGGTAGTTGAAACAACTGCCTTCCAACCATTCAACCTCCATCTTTCATCCAAAAAAACTCAATCCTCAACCAAATGACAACTACATCTACCACTCTCTTACGAAACCACAAGCTCCTAGCCTTCCCTTTGAAAGACAGAAGATCTTTTAGCGAGCAATGATATTAATCATATACATTCCAAAAGATTATATTACTATCTCGTATTTGTTTCTGGTTTCATAAACAAGATGAGCATGCATGGTTAACATTTTGAACCCAAAATATCTCATGAGTAAGCATTGTCTCATGGTTCATCATGTATGAACTCAAATCGAACCTTTGAGAGTTCATACATCGCATACAACTTCATATGCACTCCAACGCGTCGTTATATCGACCTTGGCTAGGTCACCAACCTATGGGTCTATAAAATGTGCATACCCAGGGATATAAATGCTTATCTGTCTCATGTAAAAGGATGTATGCCTGATCATGACAGCTATGATTCAGGTCTTAGTTTATCTCGACCACGTCAAGTTATCTCTTTGACTTTGTTATTCCAACATTTCCAAATCTTCATTCCTATACAAAGAACCTACATGAACAAGAAGGTTAGAAATCATTCTTTAGAGAAAGATTGCCATCTCTTTCTCAGACAAGAGATCATTATTGAATATCAAATGTTTGATATCAATTGTTTCCTCCAAGTTGCATGGTATTCATTATACCCATGGTACATAACCCTAATTGTACAAAAGGACCTTAATAATAAAGTGCATTCATACAATTATTCGTTTTATTTTAGATGTGGACATGATAAAACAAAAACTTTTATTGCATAAAGGGTCGTCGAGGGCTTACAAGTCCATTAATATATTCTATAATTTTTGTTAAAAAAACTCCTTCAAATCTAGTAAATATTAACTTCTTAATTTGGTTTATTTTCCTAACATTTCACTTTGAACACAAGGCTTTTTGAGATCTGTAACACTTGGTTGATGAGGCCGAGAGACTTAGAGTAACCATGTCTTAATCATTAGGGTCTTAGATTTAATAATTCAAACTTCCTTATTTAGAAAGATTTGTGTGCTATATGGCATGCTTAATCTCTTCCTTAAAGAATATGACCAACACTCAAATGCACGATTGCATTCATGATTGAGATGAGTTAATTTTTCACTTGAGGAACCTGGATTTTTTATTCAAGTTTGGACCTGATTTTATGATACTCGAGGATGAAATAAGATTAGTGAAGGCTTCATGGAGCAAGTATAGGACTAGGTTCTCATACTAATCTCTTGAGCAAAACCTAAGTGCCAGGGTGTGTAATCATTAATTAAATTTATTTATGAATGTATGCCAATCCTTGGTAAAAGCAGTAGAGCTAGCCAAAAAGAAATGAAAAGAAAAAATGTTGATGAAAAGAAATCTCAAAGCATTATAAAGTTACATCATATGAGCTTAAATAAAAGGCGAGCGCTCCCAACCTTTAACTGTCTACTTGGACCAAAGTATTAAGCCCTTATGAGTCGGGCTCGTACATTAATAAGGGCTCTACATTGTAAGCGGTACAAGTCTAGATGCAACTATAATAGATACTTGAAAAATACACACCCTAGTGTACTTCAAGGAAAAAAGTACAAATGACACAACTTCTTTTGATAGTCACGCTGGTTAACAACAAACATAAATTATGTTGAGTTAATAATGCATTTGAGTGATACCTTGTTCAAACGAGAGGGTGAAAAGAAATGACACCATCCTAATACCTCGATTATCTATCTTGTCATCCACATTTTTGAATTCTGATCAAGTAAAGAGATGGTGGATTGAAGCAAGGCTAACTTAATCTATAGTGGTGAGGATTGGGTCTTTAGGAGCATCTCTGGTATTTGAAATTTAGGTGATATCTTGACTCTACTCTTATGAAATGCAGTCAACACATTAATGTCATCTCTCTCTCTCTTATATATATATATATATATATGTATGTATGTTTGTATGTATACATTGAGAATCCAACGATTAGACGAGTTGAATTCCTTTCCATTATGACTAGGTTAAGCATAGAATCATATGATCTCTAAAACCAAGTGTTTTGGTTTTCTTATGCCTTGTCTATTGAGTTGCACGTGTAAGTGGAATCCCTAAATTCACTAATTCTATAATTGATTCTTTATCTATTAGCCGGAGGATGATCTTAGCTTAAGTATAAGGCTGGTGATAAATCCCTGCTTTATCCACATTTTCACTTATTTTATCTCATTAATTTAATTTGTTTATGAATGTATGCCAATCCTTGGTAAAAGCAGTGGAGCTAGCCAAAAAGAGATGAAAAGAAAAAATGTTGATGAAAAGAAATCTCAAAGCATTATAAAGTTACATCATATGAGCTTAAACAAAAGGCGAGCCCTACCAACCTTTAACTGTCCACTTGGACCAAAGTATTAAGCCCTTATGAGTTGGGCTCATACATTAATAAGGGCTCTACATTGTAAGCGGTACAAGTTTGGATGCAAGAATAATAGATACTTGAAAAATACGCACCCTAGCGTACTTCAAGGAAAAAAAGTACAAACAACACAACTTGTTTTAGCAGTCGCATTGATTAACAACAAACATAAATTGTGTTGAGTTAATAATGCATTTGAGTGATACCTTGTTCAAACGAGAGGGTGAAAAGAAATGACACCATCCTAACACCTCTATTATATGTCTTGTCATCCACATTTTTCAATCTTTATGAACTAAAGAGACAGTGGATTGAAGCAAGGCTAATTTAATCCATAGTGTTGAGGATTGGGTCTTTAGGAGCATCTCTGGTATTCGAAATTCAGGTGACATCTTGACTCTACTCTTATGAAATGCAGTCAACACATTAATGTCATCTCTCTCTCTTATATATATATATATATATATATATATATGTGTGTGTGTGTGTGTGTGTGTGTGTGTGTGTGTGTGTATGTATGTACACATTGAGAATCCAATGATTAGAGGAGTTGAATTCCTTTCGTTTATGACTAGGTTGAGCATAGAATCATAGGATCTCTTAAACCAAGTGTTTTGGTTTTCTTATGCCTTGTCTATTCACTTGCACGTGTAAGTGGAATCCCTAAATTCACTAATTCTATAATTGATTCTTTGTTTATTAGCTTGAGAATGAGCTTAGCTTAATTATAAGGGTGGTGATAAATCCCTGCTTTATCCACGTTTTCACTTATTTTATCTCTCTAACATAAGAAAACCAATAAAATCCTCTGACAACTAACATTAAAAATTAACAATGTGTTGTAGTTTACAACCTATAATTATTGTATATTATTTATCCTATTGTTATGCATTTTATTTTTTTTATTTATCAAAAATACAGTAAAAATTAGTTTAATATTATATATAAATATTTTAAGCCAATTTATAAATAAAAATATAAAAAATATGAGAAGAAAATAAAATTAAGTAATTTATTACTTTAAATTACTTGATAAACAATTTATGTATATATATGTCCTTTAATCCCTTATATTTCTACATGAAAGTTGAAGATCTCATAGAGATGTACAATTTCATGGTTTCAATTTTCTAATTCATCTTGATTTTATTTATTTTTTAAATTTTTACCATTTTATGTGTTTTAACTCAATTCTCATTGGGTCACGTGGTGCCATCTTAGTGACCAGATGGCCCCTGCCTCTTCTTTGATTTCTGTCGCCTCCTAGGTCATTGGATCTAAGAGCTCTTCTCCTACCTACAATCCACTTATGTGAAGCATCGCACCCTTTCAATTCTCCAACTTCCAGCAATTTCCGTGTCAACCTCCAATCACCGTGCATCCAAGTCCTTTCACCATTCTATTCCCCAATCAACCATCATCTTTGCCAAACCTCCATTCATCTCCCTCCTCCTCACGTGCTCCTTTGGTTGGTAGTTGAAACAACTGCCTTCCAACCATTCAACCTCCATCTTTCATCCAAAAAAACTCAATCCTCAACCAAATGACAACTACATCTACCACTCTCTTACGAAACCACAAGCTCCTAGCCTTCCCTTTGAAAGACAGAAGATCTTTTAGCGAGCAATGATATTAATCATATACATTCCAAAAGATTATATTACTATCTCGTATTTGTTTCTGGTTTCATAAACAAGATGAGCATGCATGGTTAACATTTTGAACCCAAAATATCTCATGAGTAAGCATTGTCTCATGGTTCATCATGTATGAACTCGAATCGAACCTTTGAGAGTTCATACATCGCATACAACTTCATATGCACTCCAACGCGTCGTTATATCGACCTTGGCTAGGTCACCAACCTATGGGTCTATAAAATGTGCATACCCAGGGATATAAATGCTTATCTGTCTCATGTAAAAGGATGTATGCCTGATCATGACAGCTATGATTCAGGTCTTAGTTTATCTCGACCACGTCAAGTTATCTCTTTGACTTTGTTATTCCAACATTTCCAAATCTTCATTCCTATACAGAGAACCTACATGAACAAGAAGGTTAGAAATCATTCTTTAGAGAAAGATTGCCATCTCTTTCTCAGACAAGAGATCATTATTGAATATCAAATGTTTGATATCAATTGTTTCCTCCAAGTTGCATGGTATTCATTATACCCATGGTACATAACCCTAATTATACAAAAGGACCTTAATAATAAAGTGCATTCATACAATTATTCGTTTTATTTTAGATGTGGACATGATAAAACAAAAACTTTTATTGCATAAAGGGTCGTCGAGGGCTTACAAGTCCATTAATATATTCTATAATTTTTGTTAAAAAAACTCCTTCAAATCTAGTAAATATTAACTTCTTAATTTGGTTTATTTTCCTAACATTTCACTTTGAACACAAGGCTTTTTGAGATCTGTAACACTTGGTTGATGAGGCCGAGAGACTTAGAGTAACCATGTCTTAATCATTAGGGTCTTAGATTTAATAATTCAAACTTCCTTATTTAGAAAGATTTGTGTGCTATATGGCATGCTTAATCTCTTCCTTAAAGAATATGACCATGACTCAAATGCACGATTGCATTCATGATTGAGATGAGTTAATTTTTCACTTGAGGAACCTGGATTTTTTATTCAAGTTTGGACCTGATTTTATGATACTCGAGGATGAAATAAGATTAGTGAAGGCTTCATGGAGAAAGTATAGGACTAGGTTCTCATACTAATCTCTTGAGCAAAACCTAAGTGCCAGGGTGTGTAATCATTAATTAAATTTATTTATGAATGTATGCCAATCCTTGGTAAAAGCAGTAGAGCTAGCCAAAAAGAAATGAAAAGAAAAAATGTTGATGAAAAGAAATCTCAAAGCATTATAAAGTTACATCATATGAGCTTAAATAAAAGGCGAGCGCTCCCAACCTTTAACTGTCTACTTGGACCAAAGTATTAAGCCCTTATGAGTCGGGCTCGTACATTAATAAGGGCTCTACATTGTAAGCGGTACAAGTCTGGATGCAACTATAATAGATACTTGAAAAATACACACCCTAGTGTACTTCAAGGAAAAAAGTACAAATGACACAACTTCTTTTGATAGTCACGCTGGTTAACAACAAACATAAATTATGTTGAGTTAATAATGCATTTGAGTGATACCTTGTTCAAACGAGAGGGTGAAAAGAAATGACACCATCCTAATACCTCGATTATCTATCTTGTCATCCACATTTTTGAATTCTGATCAACTAAAGAGATGGTGGATTGAAGCAAGGCTAACTTAATCTATAGTGGTGAGGATTGGGTCTTTAGGAGCATCTCTGGTATTTGAAATTTAGGTGATATCTTGACTCTACTCTTATGAAATGCAGTCAACACATTAATGTCATCTCTCTCTCTCTTATATATATATATATATATGTATGTATGTATGTATGTATACATTGAGAATCCAACGATTAGACGAGTTGAATTCCTTTCCATTATGACTAGGTTAAGCATAGAATCATATGATCTCTAAAACCAAGTGTTTTGGTTTTCTTATGCCTTGTCTATTGAGTTGCACGTGTAAGTGGAATCCCTAAATTCAGTAATTCTATAATTGATTCTTTATCTATTAGCCGGAGGATGATCTTAGCTTAAGTATAAGGCTGGTGATAAATCCCTGCTTTATCCACATTTTCACTTATTTTATCTCTCTAACATAAGAAAACCAATAAAATCCTCCGACAACTTACATTAAAAATTAACAATGTATTGTAATTTACAACCTATAATTATAGTATATTAATTATCCTATTGTTATGCATTTTATTTTTTATTTATTAAAAATCCAGTAAAAATTAGTTTAATATTATATATAAATATTTTAAGACAATTTATAAATAAAAATCTAAAAAAATAAGAGAAGAAAATAAAATTAAGTAATTTAATACTTTAATTACTTGATAAACAATTTATGTATATATATGACCTTTTCTCCCTTAGATTTCTACATGAAAGTTGTAGATCTCATAGAGATGTACAATTTCATGGTTTCCATTTTTCTAATTCATCTCGATTTTATTTATTTTTTATTTTTTACCATTTTATGTGTTTATCTCAATTCTCATTGGGTCAGGTGGTGCCATCTTAGTGACCACGTGGCCCCCACCTCTTCTTTGATTTCTGTCGCCTCCTAGGTCATTGGATCTAAGAGATCTTCTCCTACCTACAATCCACTTGTGTGAAGCATCGCACCCTTTCAATTCTCCAACTTCCAACCATTTCCCTGTCAACCTCCAACCACCGTGCATCCAAGCCCTTTCACCATTCTATTCCCCAATCAACCATCATCTTTGCTAAACCTCCACTCATCTCCCTCCTCCTCACGTGATCCTTTGGTTGGTGGTTGAAACAACTGCCTTCCAACCATTCAACCTCCATCTTTCATCCAACAAACTCAATCCTCCACCAAATGACAATTGCATCTACCACTCTCGTACGAAACTACTAGCTCCTAGCCTTCCCTGTGAAAGACAGAAGATCTTTTAGCGAGCAATGATATTAATCAAATACATTCCAAAAGATTATATTACTATCTCATATTCGTTTCTCATGTCATAAACAAGAAGAGCGTGCATGGATTACATTTTGACCCCAAAATATCTCGTGAGTAAGCATTGTCTCATGGTTAATCATGTATGAACTCAAATAATTCCTTTGAGAGTTCATACATCTCATATAACTTCATATGCATTCCAACACATCGTTACATGGACCTTGGCTAGGTCACCAACTTATGGGTCTATAAAATGTGCATACCCAGGGATGTAGATGCTTATCTGTCTCATGTAAAAGGATGTGTGCCTGATCATGACAGTTATGATTCAGGTCTTAGTTTATCTCGACCACGTCAAGTCATCTCTTTGACTTGGTTATTCCAAGACTTCCAAATCATTATTCCTATACAGAGAACCTACATGAACAAGAAGGTTGGAAATCATTCTTTAGAGAAAGATTGCCATCTCTTTCTCAGAAAAGATATCATTATTGAATATCAAATGTTTGAAGTCAATTGTTTCGTCCAAGTTGCATGGTATTCATTATGCCCATGGTACATAACCCTAATTGTACAAAGGGACCATAATAATAAAGTGCATTCATACAATTATTCATTTCATTTCAGATGTGGACATGATAAAACAATAACTTTTATTGCATTAATGGGTCGTCGAGGGCTTACAAGTCCAACAATATATTCTATAATTTTTGTTAAAAAAGCTTCTTCAAAAATTCCAGTAAATATTAACTTCTTAATTTGGTGTATTTTCCTAACATTTCACTTTTAACACAAGGCTTGTTGAGATCTCTAACACTTGGTTGATGAGGTCCTGAGACTTAGAGTAACCATGTCTTAATCATTAGGGTCTTAGATTTAATAATTAAAACTTTCTTATTTAAAAGATTTGTGTGCTATATGGCATGCTTAATCTCTTCCTTAAAGAATATGACCATCACTCAAATACACGATTGCATTCATGATTGAGATGAGTTGATTTTTCACTTTAGGAATCGAGATTTGAGATTCATGTCTAAGATATGATTTTATAATACTCGAGGATGGGATAAGATTAATGAAGGTTTCATGAAACCTGAGTGACACATCTTATCCAGTTTTGGACTTGTTTCTCATACTAATCTCTTGACCAAAACCTAAGTGCTACATGTGCAATCTTAAAATTAGTCTATTGATCAATATGCACCAATCCTTGGTAAAAGTAGTGGATCTAGCCAAAAAAGAAAAGAAAAGAAAAAATGATGATGAAAAGAATAGATCAAAACATTACAAAGTTACATCGTGTGAGCTTACATGAAAGGCGAGTGCTCTTAACCATTAAGTGTCCACTTGAAACAAAGTATTAGTCTCTTATGAATCGGGCTCGTACCTCAAAAAGAGCTCTGCATTATAATTGATACAAGTCTAAGTGCAAGTATATTAGATACTTGAAAAAGACACACCTCAATGTACTCTAAGGAAAAAAGCACAGACGGTACATCTTCTTTTGATGGTCACATTGATTAACAAAAAAAACTGTGTTGAGTTAATAAGGTACGTGTGAGATACCTTGTTCTAATGAGAGGGTGAAAGAAATTACACCATCCAAATACCTCCATTATCTGTCATCCACATTTTTTAAAGTATGACGAGCTAAAAAGACAGTGGACTGAAGGAAGGCTAGGCTTAATCCCTAGTGTTGAGTAATGGGTCTTTAGGAGGATCTCTAACATTGGAACTTTAGGTGGCATCTTGACTCCACTCTTGTGAAATACAATGAACACATTAGTGTCATATCTCTTATATATATGTATGTATGCATGTATGTATGTATGTATGTATGTATGTATGTATGTATGTATGTGTGTGTGTAATGTATGTATACATTGAGAGATTAATGATTAGAGGAGCCGAATTCCTTTTCAATTAGGACCAAGTTGATCTTAGACTCTTAGGATCTCTAAAACCAAGTGTTTTGGTTTTCTTAAGCCTTGCCTATTCACTTTTCACATGTAAGGGGATTCACTAAAATCACAAGTTCTCTAATTGGTTCTTTATTATTAGCTTGGGACGAGCTTAGCTTATGCATGGGAGGGTGATAAGATAAAATTAGTCAATAATATGGATAAATCCCTGATTTATCCATATTATTCAATAATTTTATCTCTCTAACATGAGAAAACAATAAAATCCCATGACAACTAATCTTAATTATTTAAGAATGTGTTCTAAATTATAACCTCTAATTGTTGTATATTATTTACCCTATTATTGTCTATTATTGTAGGTATTTATTATTTAAAAATCCAGTAAAATATAGTTTAATACTGTATAAAATTATTTTAACCTAATTTATAGAATAAAAATCCAATAAATAAGAGAAGAAGATGAATTTAATTAATTTAATGCTTTAAATTAATTGTTGAAATAATTTGTATATATATGACTTTTCTCTCTTTGATTTCAACATGAAAGTTGTAGATCTCATTGAGATCTACAAGTTTCATGTTTTCTTTTTTCTAACTCATCTTCCTTTTATTTATTTTTTATTTTATACCATTTTTTTTGTATATCTCAATTCTCATGTGGCCACGTGGTGCCATGTCAGCGCACCATGTGGCTCCTGCCTCTTCTTTGATTCTTGTCGCTTCATGGGTCGTTGGATGTGAGATCTCTTCTCCTACCTCCAGTACACTTGTGCGAAGTGTCGTACCCTTTCGATTCTCCAACTTCCTGCCATTTCCCTGTCAACCTCTGACCACCTTCCCATCTTACTCCTTTCACCAATCTCTTCCTGATCAACCACCATCTTCTCCCAACCTCCATTCATCTCCCTCCTCCTCATGTGCTCCTTTTGTCTGCGGTTGAAACCACCACCTTCCAACCATTCAACCTTCATCTTTCGTCGAATAAAATTCGATCCTCCACCTAATGGCAACCACATCTGCCACACTCGTGCGAAACCCCTCTCTCCTAGATTCCGTGTAACAGACAGAAGATCATGTTGTGAGTGATGATACTAATCGTATATTTTACATAGGATATATTAATATCTTGAATTCTTGTCCCGTTTCATAAGAAAGAAGACCATGCACAGAATTGATTTTGACCCCCAAAATATCTCCTGAAGAATGAGCTCTGTCTCCCGATTCATCAAGTATGAACCTCCGTGATTCCTTCGAGAGATCATACATCTCACATGAATTCATATGCTCACCAACGCATTGGTACATGGACCTTATCTAGGTCACCAACCTATTGGTCTATCAAATGTGCATACTCAGGCATACAGATAAATAACTATCTCAGGTCAATGGATGTGTGTTTGATCATCACAGTTACGATTCAGGTCTTAGCTTATCTAGACCTCATCAAGTCATCTCTTTGTCTTGATTATTGCAACACTTCTGAATCTACATTCCTATGTAGAGGACGTGCATCAAGAAATCAGTAAAAAATCAGTCTATAGAGAAATTTCGCCATCTCTTTCTCCGACTAGAGATCTTTATTACATATCACTTATTTGAAGTCAATTGTGTCCTCCCAGTTGCATGGCATTCATTATGGCCATGATACATATACATAAATTTATAAATGTACCTTAATAATAAAGTTCATTCATGCAATTATGCATTTCAATTCATATGTGGACATGATAAAATAGTAAATTTTATTGCATTAATGGATCACCGAGGGTTTAAAAGTCCAATAACATGTTCTTTAATTCTTGTTGATAAAAACTTTTTAAAAAATTCGTGTAAATAATTACCTTATTAATTTAGTGTTTTTACTTGACATTTTCACTTTGCACTCTAGGTTTGTTGAGATCTTTGACACTTGACTGTTGATGTTTAGAGACTTAGACTTAACATGTCTTAATCATTAGGATCTTAGTCTTAATAATTCAAACTTCCCTAGATAGAAAATTTTTTATGCTATATAACCTGCTTAATCTCTTACTTAAAGAATACGACCATCACTCAAATGCACGACTACAGTCATGATTGAGATGAGTTGACATTTCACTTGAGGAACTGAGATTTGAGATTCATGTTTTGACCTTATTTTATGATACTCGAGGATGAGATAAGATTAATGAAGGCTTCATGAAACCTGAGTGTCATCATCTTGACAATATGGGACTTAGTTCTCATACTTGTCTCTTGATCAAAACCTAAGAACAAGGGTTTGTATCATCATATTAATTTGTTGATTAGTGTGCACCAATCCTTGGTAAAAGCAATTGAGCTAGACAAATTGAATAGAAAAGAAACAATGATGATGAAAAGAAAAACAACATTACAAAGAAACATCATATGAGCTTACACCTAAGGCAAGCGCTCCCAACCTTTAAGTGTCCACTTGCAACAAAGTATTAGGCTTTCATGAGTTAGGATAGTACCTCCAAATGAACTCTGCATCGTAAGAGATACAAGTATATTAGGTCCTTGAGAATGATGCACTCTAGTGTTCTCCAAGAAAAACAAGTACAAGAAGCTCAACATCTTCTAACGGTCACATATATTAACAACAAAAACAAATCATGTTGAGTTAATAAGGCACTTGAGAGATACCTTGTTCCAATGAGAGGGTGAAAAGAAATGACACCAACATAATACCTCCGTTATTTGGCTTGTCATCCACATTTTCGAAGTCTGATGAACTAAAGAGAGGATGGATTGAAGCGAGACTACATTTAATCCCTAGTGTTGAGTATTGGGTCATTAGGAGAATCTCTAGTATTGGAACTTTAGGTGACATCTTGACTCTACTCGTGAAATGCAGTCAACATATTAAAGTCATATCTCTTATATATTTGTATACATTGAGAGTCTACTGATTATAGGAGTTGAATTCCTTTCTATTAGGACCAGGTTGAGCTCAGAGTCGTAGGATCTCTATAATTAAGTGTTTTGGTTTTCTAAGCCTTGTCTATTCACCTGCACATGTAAGGGGATTCACTAAAATCACTAATTATCTAATTGAGTCTTTAGTTATTAGCTCGAGGACGAGCTTAGCTTAAGTATAGGGGAGTGATAAATCATTGATTTATTCACATTATTCACTTATTTATACTCTTTAGCTTAAGAAATCCAATAAAATCCAATGAAAACTAGCATTAATTAATTAACAATGTGTTGTAAATTATAACCTATAATTACTGTATATTATATACCCTACTATTGTGATATTATTTTATATGCCTAATTTTTATTAAAAATCTAATAAAATTACTTTAATATTGTATATAATTATGTTAACCTAATTTATAAAAAACCAAAAAATAAGAAAAGAAAATAAATTATGAAATTTAATGTTTTAAACTACTTGCTAAAATAAAATTTTGTATATAGATATATTTTTCTCTCTCTGATTTCTACATGAAAGTTGTAGATCTTATCGAAATCTACAACTTTCATGTTTTCATTTTTCCTAATTCATCTTCCTTTTATTTAATTTTTTCTACCATTTTATGTCTTTATCTCAATTCTCATTTGGCCACGTGGTTCCATCTCAGCGCTCCACGTGTTCCCTACTTATTCGTTGAGTACCATCACCTCCTAGGTTGTTGGATCATCAAATCCAATGGTTGAGAGATCTTCTTCTTCCTCCAGTCCACCTGTGCAAAACATTGCACCCTTTCAAATTCTTCAACTTCCAACCATTTCCCTGTAACCTTCGACCACCTTCCATCCTACCCCTTTCACAATTCTATTACCCTATCAACCACCATCTTCGCCCAACCTCCATTCATCTCCTTTCTTCTTATGTCCTCCTTTGGCCTACATTTTAAACCACTACCTTTCAATCATTTAACTTCCATGTTTCATCCTACAAAGCTCGATCCTCCACCTACTGCAATCTCATCTAACATCCTCCTGCGAAACTTCTAGCTCCTAGCCTTCCCTGTGACAAAGAGAAGTTCTTTTAGTGAGCTACGACAGAGGTGTTTTCTGACGAGATCCAAGGTGCAATCACCTTGTTTCAGACCTCCCATTATAGGCTGCTTGATCTTGATCTCTTTATAGGAGATTTGACGCAATGACTGGAAGCTTGAAGCTTCGTCCAGGCTCTACTTTCATATTCCATTCCTTATTTACTTTCCGTCTTCAATTCCAAGTGTATTATTTCTCTTACCTTGTTCATGTTTTCATATTATTTTCTTGTATAATTGTATCATGCTATTCTTTATCTAAACTCTTGGATATCTACATCAATATTCATTCTTTCAGGGAAATATCATCTTCTAAACTCTTCATCTCTCTATGAACCCATCCACCTTGATCATCTCTACCTTGCAAAGGTCAGAGATACTTCTAGGGTTGTCTTCCCTCACCTTCTAAATGCATGTCATCCCACTTCATTTTCTTCGTATGAGATTCATTGTTGCTTGGTCTGTTCTTTGACTCACTACATGTGCTCAATGATCAGAAATTTACTTGATCTATGATCTCAACATTAGCCACTAGAGCCAATTCATCGATAGAGCTTCCCAGCACACATCTGACCTTCATCAGGCTATCATCATCTTTTCCATGACTAAAGGAAGGATATGTAACCTGCAAACTTAGTTGAGGTGCTTGGAGAAGGAAGATCGATGAAGTTGGAGCACCGCCCTCTTGTCGTCAAATATGGAGGAGAGGGAAGACCGCATGAAAGAGGTATTGTTCGATCTGGTCTTCCAGATCATATCCAACGGTCTTAATCATCCGTGCACTAGATGCTTGAAGCCTCATTTCATGCAATAGGTATGGAATGGTCGACCATACCCTGAACCACTAGTGAGCGACGCACGGCCTGAGACACCACCAACCAAGCATGCCTCGTCATCTACAGAGCACACGTGACATTGATATTTTGCAGATGAGCCTAGAAAAGAGTCGAATTTGCATATAAGTGTGGCCTTTTGTAAAAAAAAAGCAAATATGCACTAGCAAGAATCTATATTTATTTTTTAGCACAATTTGGACCTTTTTGAATGTTTTCTTGAATTTTATTAATAACTTGTGAACCATTTATCTATTTTTAATGAAATTGATTTTGTTGGAAAGCAAATTTGTGTTCATTAATTTAGTGCATTTAAATATCTGATTTGATCTATCTTTCATGCATTAATTGTTATAGGAGTAATCTTGAATATTTACCCTTAATATAGATTCAAAATGGAATTGCAATTACATCGAGGCTGATCTCTTCTTGACATTGATTCATCATTAATTAACATGCCATTTTCATAAGTATTATTTTATTAAATCAAGAGCATATTGTTTGTTGTATGTTTTTGGGAATACATTGCATTATTGTTTTTTCATATAAAATAATAGCATAAAAATTTTATTAAAATGCATTTTGTATGTTGCTTTGCAATTTGTTTGACCTAGAACCTATTAATTGCTTAAATAAAAAATTAACTTTTAAATTTTATTAGATACTAGCTCATGTCCATAAGTTGGACGTTGGACTTGCTTGGGTAAAAATTAAAGCTGAGAACTCTTCGTGGAGGTCTTCTCTTGGTTCTGAGTAATTTTCAATGGGCCCATGCTGCAACAATAGCATGTTATTTTAGCCGATAGATGATTCATCACAACCTTTCTCTTAAAAAGAAGGGAGAACCTCTCATTTGATGTGAGATCTTTAACAAAAAATTGATCGTAATCTTTGTGTTAGTGGATCCTCTATCATTCTTGTGCCAATCTCACTACTTCATGAGTTTGGGTTGGAGTACCTTAGATCTACTAAGATGATCCTTCAGTTTTTTTATAGATCAATCTAGTAGCTGAGAGGTAATTTAGAGGACGATATTGTAATGGTGCAAGGAATGCAATTCCTAGTGGACTTTATTATCTTGTACATAGACAACATCACAACATTACTCCATACCTCAATCATACTTGGTCGGTCATTCCTTTGGACAACCGATCAATAGTAGATTATGATACTAGAAAGTTAACCTTTCACTCCAACAGTGACAAGGTATTAATAGAGATGATCCTGTATCTGAAGACAACAGATTCTGTGTTAGACGAGATAGAGAGCCAGTTAAACAGGAGACAGAGGACTGTGATTTTTTAGATGAGATCGGAGACATCGCTTTATTTCTTGATGATATTGGTACCCAAGAATTCCTCTCCCAAGAGGAATGCTTGGAAAGCACAGTTGACATTTTCTCATTTGTTGATGATGAGTGGTATGCTGATGATTTGATTGATTTATTTGATGATCCATCCCAAGATGAACAAAGGGAATTCATTACAGATCTTATTGATACATTACATTCTGAGACATTTGTTGATACAGTGGATAGTTCACAGTTGACAGATCATTCACCTATCACCAGTACACTTTTTAGGTCATTACAAAGCAGATTTAGACCTTACGAGAGCTTAAAGTAATACCTTTGACACTAAAGTATTCCTTCCTTACATGTGAGCAAAAAATGTTCCCGGGCGTCATAAGTTCACACTTGACCAATGATCAAGAATCTCTCTTGTTGGAGGTTCTAGAGAGAAACCGCAATGCCATAGGATGGAAGATTTGACATCTATGTGGGATTAATCCAGCATTGTGCTCGCATCATATCTACTTACAGGATGATAGCAAGATGTCCCACGAGTTTCAGTGTCGTCTAAATCCTAATTTGCGAGGAGTTGTCATGAAAGATATCAGGAAGTGGTGCGAAGCTAGGTTTATTTATCCCATTTCTAATTCTAAATAGGTCATTCTATTATGTGTGGTCCCAAAGAAATATAGGAATGCAATTGTAACAAATTACAAAGGTGAGGAGATTCTGACCTGAGTACCCACTTCTCGGCATGTATGTGTAGATTACCGGTGCTTGAACTCATTGACTAAGAAAGATCACTTTCCAGGGCCCATTATTGACGAGGTCGGCGAAAGAATGGCAAGGAAGGAGTTCTTTTGTTTCTTGGATGGGTATTCAGGGTATAATCTGGTAGCAATCACTCCTAAGGACCAAGAAAAAAATATTTTTACTTATATATTTGGCACTTACACATTTAGACAGATGCCATTTGGATTATGTAACACTTTCGCTACATTCTAGAGGTGAATGTTGGCCATTTTTGCCGACATGGTAGATAGTTTCCTTGAGGTCTTCATGGACGATTTCATGGTCTACGGGGATAGCTTTGATTTATGTCTAGCTTATTTAGACTAAGTATTTCAAAAGTTTTACGATGTGAATTTAGTACTCACATGGGAAAAGATTCAGTTTATGGTGACTAATGGGATTGTATCATGCCATGCCATCTCTAAACATTGAATGGAGGTTGACCCGGCCAAGGTGGATGTGATAACCAAGCTTGGGCCACTGGCAACACTGAAGGAGTTAAGGTATTTTCTAGGGCATGTGGAATTTTATAGATGATTCACTAAGGACTTCATCAAGATTTCCTGACCTTTAATTGATCTTCTATGCAAGGAGATAGAGTTAATTATAAATGACAAGGTTCACTGTGAATTTTATCATATGAAGGATTTGGTTAGACGAGCTCGTCCTACAACCACTAGATTGGTCTCTTCCGTTTGAGATTATAACGAAGGCCTCAGATTATGCTATCAGAGTTGTACTACGGAATATAAGGGATGGAGTACCATTTGTTATTCATTACACTAACAAGAATACGAATCATCATCTAATTATCTTTCTTCATTTACTTTAGCTTAAAATCCCTTATATAGCACTTGTAAATATAACTAATTTGATTCTTTTACTCACTCTAATCATTATGTAAATATTGTATATTATCATTATTTTAATCTAAAATAAATAAATAAAGAAATAAAGGAAAATAAAGAAAATAATGGAATGTATATATACAATAGGGGGAGAAGGTCAAGAGTTGACCTGATCGACACGGAAGAAAGTAGGGGGAGATAAGGCCTATTTACCAAAAAAATACACTTGTCACCTGTATATATCGATCATCTGTATAATATTGTCTATATTACACACTCTTTAATTTATTCATTTAAAAAATATTTTGTAAATAACAATTATTTGTTCTTTAAATTTGTGCATAAAATTCTCTTATAGATAATTAAAATAATTGCGATCAAAATCTGTGTGCATTCGGTAAATAACATCACTTTTCAAAACTACAAAGTACAAAATTTCAAAATCAATATCTTCTCCACCAGAACTCCAAATTCATCAGACTCACTTTCATTATACTCCAAATTAAATTATCTTTAAAATGACGATGATTTCTTAAAATTCTGATTTAAGGTGTGAAATGTGGCAAATTGGGGTATTATTGTATATATACATATGTATGCTATGTACGTTATTTAATTAATTGCTTAGTTGTGCATATATGTGAATATTGTATTTTTAATTACTTGTAAATATTGTATTTAAACCTATAAAATACAAATAAAAATTAAAAATCGAAAATCAACAAAAATAAAATCATGTATGTATTGTATATGGATCACCATGTATACACTATACCTATACCTATTAAATTAACCTAATAAATTAATTCTCAAAAATCAACTAAAAATATCATTAAAATCCTTGTAAAATATTGTGATAAAATAAAATATTAAATTATATATATATAATTAAAATTTAAAGATTTTATATATATAGGCATACATACCTATAAATAAAACCTTGTATTTATTTTAACTCTTGCAAATATATTATTTAAATAATTAAAGTCACTAAAATTAACTTTAATCCGTAGCGATCAGGAGTAACAGTGACCATCTGAAGAATGCGATCAGGAGTAACAGTGACCATCTGAAGAATGCGATCCATCATGTCACTAGAGCCCTTCGACCCACGTCTCTGCCTCTTAGCCATAGTCGCAGATCGAGGCATTTCTATTGCTTCTTCTATTCCGTAGGTAACCTAGGT
Source organism: Ottelia alismoides (assembly GCA_037367405.1). Taxonomy (NCBI): domain Eukaryota; kingdom Viridiplantae; phylum Streptophyta; class Magnoliopsida; order Alismatales; family Hydrocharitaceae; genus Ottelia; species Ottelia alismoides. Next base: position 445,558 of record JAZKJV010007485.1, on the reverse strand, counting down.
AGATAATCCTTGATTCAATCTTTTTTTCACTTTGATATCATCCACATCACATATATCAGATCATTATCATCCACCTCCGATCTGCACGATCAGAGGAGCTCTGATCAACCTAATCAATTTCCATCTACACCAACATAATCACACCATCTTTCTCCAACCCGTTCACCATATGATCATGTCCAGTTCTTCAATGAGCTGGAGTTAGACTTCCTCTTCGATCACCTCTACCGAATGTCCCCGCTCACTCCCATTTTACGCACTTTTGACCTAACTTCTAAGCCTTAGGAACCCTCTGAGCTTCAGCTTCAATTTGCAGTGTCAAAGACACACGTCTGAGCAAAGAGCGAGACCTGAAGTATTCATTTGTAGGTGAGACTTATTCAACCTCCATATTTATATTTGCATATCATTGAGTCTTTTCGCTTACTCTGATCGACAGAGGAGGACTTCAGGGAGCCATACCACTTCTTCATAGATGATTTGGGTGAGCCAAGGTCGAATTCTCCCTAGTCAAATCTTGACGGAGTTCTTCTTCGTCCCAGTTCCTCCAGGGCCTTTCAATGCCCACGATCAAGAATGTGGTGCCCAGATTTGATCATGGCTGTTCAAAAACCCCCAAAGCTGCATCGTTGATCAGATCATCCAAAGCTGATCGAGTCGTGCAAGCACTCTTCATCCACAATCGTCACATCCCATCTGCAACGCATCGTAGCCACTACTTGTGCCATGTGTTTAGTGGTACATTTGTGCACAAACACTTGTATTTATTTTATTTTCAAAGAAGTCCTATAAGGGCACATGATAGCTTGCAATAAATTGAACTATTGCATTTTGATTCCTCGCTTTGATTTTATTTACATTTTAGTCTGTTTTGAACTGCAGTGCTTGCTCAGCGCATGGTTTTTATGAATAAATTGTAATAAAAGGTTTGAATTTCTCTCTTATTGATTGGGCCTCAGATTTATTTTATTTGCATAAAAACCTACTCCAGCAGGGCTCACGTGCTTGTGCATGTGATTTATTACAAAATTTACATAACTATCCCTACCAGTTTATCATTTGTTATCATTCAGTCAGCATATTTAAAATAATTACATGTTAGTCCATGTCAATCTGCATTTATTTTTATCTTTAAAATCAAATAAAAACTATCAAAAATATCTAAAAAATCCATAAAAATACTATAAGGTCTTGTTACATTCATCTTTCACCCATAATTTTATTTGCATTTTCTTTTTTTATTATTTATTAAAATTCAAAAAATAATAAAAATGTCTTGTTTTCATTAAAAAATCATAAAAATATAAATCCTTCCCAAATATTAAAAGAAAAGCTTTTTTGTTACTTTTAATTTATTTTAATGTCAGCCCATTTCATGCATTTTTTTCCTTATAAAACCCATAAAAAGCATAAAATGCTTAAAAGCATTAAAAAATCATAAAAAAACATCTAAAAATTCATATATATAATGTCTTTTTGGAAAATATAAAAAATATCTTTTATTCTATATATTTCTTCCATTTTTGACATTATTTGTTATTTTAAATTTCCAAAAAAATCATTTCCTAATCTATTTATTTAATTCTTTTTTTCGATTTATTTAAAGGCCTTAAAAATTTTAAAAAAATTGGAAAAAACACCAGAAAAGGTTTATAACCCCAAAATTAATTTCTGTTTACTTTTTTGGTTATTTTTGACATAATAAATAATATAAAAGAGTTGAGTATGTGTGATCTTTGATTTACCTTTAATTATACTTTTCTTTATTTTAAAATCTTTTGCAAAATAAAAAAAATTAAAAATCATAAAACTAAATAAATAAATTAAAAACTAAAGTTAAATAAAAAATACAAAATCTAAAAAGAAAATATAACAATCAATCATAGTGTGCATAGAGATTCCTTATTCTTTCATTGATTTGTCATAGCATAGAATAACCCTCTAGATTTTTCTAGCCTCCCTAAGTTCGATCCTATTAGCTATACTGGTCGATTAAATAACAAATTCTCTTGCTATATATTCTTTTATTGATTTGTGCATGAGATTTAAATAATACTTTTTTACACTTTTTTGGGTTGCAACTACCACAATTTCACTTATGATTAATTCACTAAAATAAAAGCATGAAAAGAAATGCATGGCGAGGGTAGTTAGGTTTTTCTTTTGACCTACTATTCTTGGGTTTTATATACTTATTTTTCTTTCTGTTAGTTTTGTCTATAGTTTCTTTCATTCACTTCATTATTCATATTCATTGTATTTATTTCCATTATTTTTGCTCATGTTTAAGTAGTTGGGTTTCTTACACATTCTTTTATTTCCTCTTTCTTGCGAGGGCGCAACTAGCAAGGGTGGCATTCTTAGGAGTGCTGGTGCACCCAAACGAAGCGGAGGAAGCTTGATTCTTCACCAAGCCATATGAGAGTGTATGAGGAGGAGAAGAAGCAAGATACCATCATTTGGAGCATTTGACATAGAAAGGTTTTAGCATTTCTTTTATTCAAAAACTCTTTTCAAAGGACATTATATACCGTGTGTGCGAGGTTTGTATCACCTAGTGCCAGTGCTCTTGGGGGCCTCATCAGTTTTGTTTTAATCACCTTCTTTTTCTTTGTTTTCACATGGTTTTATGTGCTTGAGCCCATAGTGATTGCTTTATTAACATGTTTGAGCGAGGTAATTAATTAGGTCCAAAGCCGTAAACAAGAATTTCAGCACTTATATAGTAGACCATAATTTATACTTAATCAAATTAATTGGTTTACATGCATCATATTGGATAGTTTAATTTCTGTATTTAAATTCTGTGTGGATCACCCTGCATGTAGAGTACTGGTGACATGGTACGCATCTCTAAACTCCTGCATGCATCATTGAATTTTATCATGCATTTGCATTTACGATCTCCTTCCCTTTTTTCACTTACATAATTCAAAAAGGAAATTGGGCACTCGATAGGCAAATCATTAAAAAATATTCAAAAAGAGTGACAACTTGATGAAACCATGCTAAAGAAAACTCGACCATAAAACTAAACGTTAGGACAATCACAATTGTTTTGGAGAGAGTAACCCCCTCGTTGTTTGAATTTACTTGGAGAGTGATGAGAGACAAACACTAGGATAAACTCAAGCCTGCATTTTCATGTAGACTACTTATTCTATAAAAAAGATTAGCTACTTCTCAGTGAGGGAATATGGGTAGCCGATAAACAGTCTGTATTTCTCCAGCAGAGTGGGTTGTTTAAAGGACACATTGTAAGTCTCCATCCATAAGTAATGGATAGACATTTTTTATGGTTCGTACTTACATCCATATTGGATGAAAGTAGAAGCAACTATTCCTAAGAATTCACGCTAGTCTTTAGAGAAATACATGCACCTAACAGTTCGCTAACTCTATTGAAGATTGAATTGATTACCTAAATATGAAATTAACAAGATTAGCGACCAGTCTTTTATGGTCATCAGTGAGTTGAGTAGGTGAATCAGGGGTTTTCATTGTGTTTGTATATGCCTAGTGTGAGTAGGTTACGATCTTTCTCTCTAGATCATTAGCAGTCACATTCTCCTTAATCCCTCCCTCCCACCCTAACCTGATTTAATTCCTCATCATGCAGGGATCCCCATGATCTATTTATTGATATTGAATCTATCCTTTAGATGCAGCTCCGATCTCTTCAGTTTGGCAGAACAATGATCACTTTGATCTGGACCTAGATTTCTTTGAGCCTGCATCTTCTGATTCATAGGATAGCTTTTCTCTAACTTCGAGAGAGAACTTGTTATTTGAGTATGATCATTCATTTTCTTCCTCGAATTGGCCTAATTTTTCCCACCACTCTGAGGGTTATCTGCAGGTGGTGTAATCTTTGTACATGGTTTCATTTCTAGATTGTGCATCCGACCTGTCAGATCACGAGACCGAGTCTTTTGATTTTTCTGATCTTGATCTTTCTTCTATCCTTGATGACCCTCCCAAGGATGAGCTGATCTATGAGATATTCGATAATGTTTTTTTATTTCTCTACATTATGTACATCAGATTTCAGTTTTCTTATTGACTCTCCTGATCTTTACCTTCCATATATTTTCGAGACGATGATTGACTTGGAGGATTCCATGATTGATCCTTCTTTCTCCACATTCCATTTCTTCGGCTCTACACATTCACTCCATTCAAACATTGAGTCGAAGATTTCATTTGTGCTACCAGTGCCTGAATTGAGTTTCTCTTATATTTACCTGGTATCAAATACCCGATTGATTACTTATCTGGGTGTCATCATTTGCACTGTTGACCATGTTGTTATTCTCATACCGAGATGACAACAACAATACGGTATTCGCATTACATATGTTATCCTGAACCTTGATACTTCATTTTCCTCGACTTTGCGACCAGCCAGGGGCATTAATTCTAGCGCTTGTTGAGAGGCACCTCAACAATGTCTACTTCGTATATATCTATTTCATCTTGATATGTTCTCTCCTTCTTCTATTTATCATTCACCTCTTTGTGTGTATATCTGTGTGCTATACCTAGGATGTACTCTATCCTTTATATAGGGTGTTTAATGATTTGTGTTATTCATATCGTCTAATTTCATAACTCCTGTTGTTGCTTATACTTAGGGATCCTTTACTGTAAGTATATGGTGAGTGATGTTGTTCATTTCATCTCCTTCATGTTTTTATTTTCTTTTTTTCTTCTATTATCTCACTTTTCTTTCAACTTGTTGATATTCTTTTTCTAAACATAGGGATATCTTACCCTAAATATAAGGGAGCATGTGTCGAGTCCTTGAATATGTTCATTATTTTTCTTGGTGTTCCCAATTTGTACAGTCTTCAATACTTAGGATTATTTGATCCTAAGTATAGGGGGGATCACCGACTTCTATTCTTTTCTTCTATTCTTGGGGTCATTGTTGTATAGTATTCTTTTCACTTTTCTATACTTAGCACGAGTTATGTCTTCCTTTGTAGGTCTTTAATCACTATGAGGACATAGTTCGAGATAAGTATAGGGGGTGTCGTGTATATACATAACTTGTACTTTTATGGCTATTATACTATTGGATGTATAGATATTCCTAAAATCCACGTGTGTATAGAACCCTTAATCATTTATCCTCCTATAAATAGAATTATTTATTATTTATATAAAACTTGTATATTAAATCTTCTTGTAAAAAAACTTATATAACATTTGTATAATACTTGTTTATACATGTATTTATTTAATTTACTACCATTTTTCTTTCTTTAAAAACCATAAAAAAGATTAAAATCCTTAAAAATTTGCAAAACCCTTTGAAAACTTTTCCAAAAAACATTTTCTTTATTTCTGTCAAAAAATGTTTTGTATATACTTCTTACATTTGTATTTGCATTTTTCAGAATAGTATTGACATATAAATATATAATAAAATTGAAAAATGGAGCTCAGTTATGACCTTAATCCACTTAATTCCAGGGGAACCTTATAAGAACTTGTGCTGAGACTTTTCAGGTCTGAGCAACTTAATACGTAGAGTCCACAAGACTATGTTCACATGTCATCTTGATTAGTCTTAGTAGAATATTTAACTACAGACGTATGATTCTTTTAGATCGTGGCATAACTTAGATAAGCACTCAACATGTAGCTTATCATGGATGAGGTGGTAAGGGGGTAGAATACTTTCGCTTGGGGTAGCACACAAGTGTATAAGAACTAGTGGAATTATCTATCTTCCTCTAGGGAGGGTAGTGCATCTCAACCTGGTATAGTAGCATTGAGGTCTAAAGACATGATGCTGTGGGGTTGCAATAATGCTTTATAAGAGGGACATTCTTCCTCCTCAAGAAGAAAAACTCCGTACGTACATGTTGCACCCTTGTGTGTGTGTGGATGCAAAAACTCCAAAAAAATTGACAGGACTGATTGAAAATAAAACGACTGTCGGAGTGTATAGTCAATAAGCAAGGATGAGCTTCAAAGTCAAATTATTGTGCCCTTGCAGCTGGATGACTTGGCTACACTGGTCATGCATCCAAGGATAGCTAGCTACACTGGGTGCCGTCCATTCTTTTTAACATTCCCATTTCTTTAGATAGTTGCACTTGAACTTAGAAGGGAATATCTTCACTGCTCAAGGAAAGAGTTGCTAGATCGGGGGACTAGAGTTACCTTTATTGAGGGAAGTTGTTTCATTGTCACTTTTGAGGTGAGGAGCTATATTTCACTTACATTGTACAAGTAAATATTCATAGTCATAAGAATTTATGTATATTTACTTGTTCTAAGCTGACTGTTGAGGCGACCTGAATAGGAGTCTTTTGGAACTTGAAAGCTATTAGGTTTTAAATCTATTTCCCATTAAGGTTCTGCTCCACTGATAAAACAAAGGTCAGACAGAGCTCCATACTACAATTTTATGACGATCTGTTTAATATTTAATATTGTTCTAAGTTCTTTTTTTTCCTTTATTCTTTTCTTTTTCCTTTTTTTCACATATTCTTTCAAATAAGTGTTTGCTAAGGGACTAGAAAAGGAAAAGCATAGGGTGATGTTGAATCTGCATTTCATCATCTTTATTTGTTTATTTTAGCTTAAAATCCCTTATAAAACACTTGTAAATATGACTAATTTCATTCTTTTACTTACTCCAATCATTGTGTATATCACTATTTAATCTAAAATCAATAAAAAATAAATAAAGGGAAAAAAAAAGAAAATAAAGGAATGCATATATACAATAGATATAGGTTGAATCAAACCTCGAGAGAAGGTGAAGACTTGACCTGATCTACAAGGAAGAAAGTAGGGGGAGATAAGGCCCATTTACCAGAAAAGACACTTGTCACTTGTACATATCCATCATCAGTATAATATTTTCTATGATACACAATCTTTATTTTTTTCATTACCAAATCTTTTGTTAAAAAATAATTTCGTCTTGATATTTGTGCATAAAAAATTCTTTTAAGAAATAAAAATAATTGCGATCAATATCTATGTGCATTGTGTAAATAACATCACTTTCCAAAAGCCACAAGGTACAAAATTTAAAAATCAATATCTTTTCCACTTGAACTCCAAATTCATCAACCACACTTTCATTGTACTCCAAATTAAATTATCTTTAATATGGACGTTATTTCATGAAATTATGAGTTAAGATGTGAAATGTGGCAAATTGGGGTATTATTGTATATTATACCTATGTACACTATGTATATTATTTAATTAATGGTTTCCTTATGCATATTTGTGAATGTTGTATTTTTAATTACTTACAGATATTGTATTTAACTCCTATAAAATACAAATAAAAATTACAAAAAAAAAAATTAACAAAAATAAAATCTAGTATGTATTGTATATGTATCACCGTGTTTACATTTTAGCTATACCAATTTAATTATCCTAATAACTTAATTCTTAAAAATAAATAAAATTATCATTAAAATATCTATAAAATTTTGTAAATAAATAAAATCTTAAATTTTATATATGTGTATAAATAATTAATTAAAATCAAAGTTTTGTATACAAAGGTATACAAACTAGAAATAACACATTGTATTTAATTTTACCCTCGTAAATATATTATTTAACCAACTAAAAATCAATAAAATTAACTTTAATTTATTCTTAACATTTTTATTAACATTATGTAATTGAATAAATCTATTTTCGATTTTTTATTCAATTACTTAACATTTTTGGCATGTTCCTATTTTGGATGTATTCCGCACGCACTCTGATTAGTCGACCCGGGTATGTTGACCATGGCAAATACTTCATCCCGCACCAGACGCCCACTAACTTTGTTGTCTGCAATTACTTCACATAGTTTCCCATGTGCCTCTGATCTGTAACTCCTCCTGATTCCTTATCCATTCTTTACGCCCGATCATTCCTCTCATTCGCGAGCTCTTTATCTTCACCTATCACTTCACGAATTGCGCCCATTGTCCAATTTCAAACCCTCTGCAGGTCTATAAATGTAATCCCTCCACCTCTGGTGATCTCTTGATCCGTCCATCGATTGTTTTTCTCCCCAAGATCGAGTCCTGGAGTGAAGTGTAGGTGACAACTACATTTCCCCACGATCAGGAGTGTGAGTGAGCATCTGAAGAACAAGATCCAGCACATCGTCGGAGCCCTCCGCAGCACATCTCCGCCTCTCAGCCACAGTCGCAGATCGATGTGTTTCTACCTCTACTTCTATTTCATAGGTAATCTAGGTAGCTAATCCTTGATTCATTCTTCCTTTTTTTGACTTTGATTTCATCCAAATCACATAGATCAGATCTTTATGTCCACCTCTGATATGCACGATTGGAGGAGCTTCGACAACCTAATCAATTTTCGACTACACCAGCAAACTCGTACCATCTTTCTCCAGCCCGTTCATAGAGCTGGAGTTCGACTTCCTCTCCGATCATCTACACTTTAAGTCCCTTCTCACCCCCATTTCACATGGCTTTGACCTAACTTCTAAGCCATAGGAACCCTCCGAGATTCAGCTTCAATTTGCAAAGAGCGAGACCTAGAGGATTCATTTGCAGGCCAAACTTCTTCAACCTCCAGATTTATTTCTGTAGACCACTGAGTCTCTTCGCTTGCTCCGATCGACAAACGAGAACCCTAGGGAGCCATAACATTTGTTTGCAAAGGATTTGGGTGCTGAGTTCTACTAGATCGAATCTTGCAGGAGTTCTTCATCTTCCTACTTCCTCTGGGGCCTTTCAATGTGCTCTATCAAGAACGTGGCACCCGTATTTGATCTTGGTCATTCAAAACCACCAAAGCTGCATCGTTGATTAGATCATCCAAACTAGATCGAGCCGTCCAATCTTGCTTCATCCACAATCGTTCGGTCCCATCAGCAACCATGAGAGTTGCTCCATGTGCCATGTGTTTAATTGTATATTTGCCCACAAACCCATGTCTTTTATTTTCAAAGAAGTCCTATAAGAACACGTGTTAGCATGCAATAAATTAAACAATTGCATTTCGATTCCTCACGCTTATTTCATTTGCATTTTTGTCCTTTTTGAACTGTAATGTGTGCTCAGCACATGCTTTTTATAGGTAAATTGCAATAGAAGGTTTGAATTTCTCTGTTATTGATTTGCCCTCATATTTAATTTATTTGTATGAAGGTCCAGTCAAGCGAGGCTCATGTGTCCGTGTGCGTGATTTATTGGAAAATTTACATGACTATCCCTGTCATTTGGTTATTTCTTATCATTCAATCAGCATATTTAAAATAATTGCATATTAGTCCTTGTGGACCTACATTTATTTATAATCTTTAAAATCAAATAAAAAATATCAAAAAGTGTTAACATTTCCATAAAATTCCTATATAGTCCTGTTACATTCGTCTTTCACCCACAATTTTCATTTCCCATTTTATTTGTTTATATTATTTATTAAAATTCAAAAACAAAATAAATATGTCATGTTTGCATTAAAAAATAAAAAATAAAAAATCCTTTCAAAAATTCAAGAAAATTCTAGTTTATTGCTTTTAATTTTTTAAATTTCTTTCCATTTTTAGCAATTTTATTTCTCATAAATCCCATAAAAAGAATAATATCTAAAAACATTTAAATTATTATTTTTTAAAAAAAATCTGAAAAATTTATAAAATGGTTTTCTAGAAAATATAAAAAAATCTTTTATTATGTATATGTTTCTTCCATTTTGGAAAATTTTTGTTATTTTAAAATTCCAAAAAAAAATCATTTCATTTTCTGTTTATTTAATTCTCTGTTTTCGATTTATTTATAGGCCTGAAAAATTGAAAAAAAAACTATAAAAATAATAAAAACAATAGAAAAAGTTAAAAACTCAAAAATATTATTTTTATTTTCTGGATATTTTTGAGATAATAAAAAAATAACAAAAAGAGTTGAGTATTTGTGATCTTTTATTTTCTTTAGTTATCCATTTGTTTCTAAAATTTTGTAATATTTTGAAAAAAAATAAAAATAAGAAAACCCAAAAAAATATAAAATTAAAATTCAATATAAAATACAAAATCTAAAAAAGAAAATACAACTATCAAGCATAGCGTGCATAGAGATTCCATTATTGATTCGTTGATTTTTCATTGCATAGAATAACCCTCGGGATTTTTGTATCCTCCTTGAGTTCAATCCTATTGGCTATATTGGTAAATTAAATAGCAAATTCTCTTACTACATTTTCTTTTATTTATTTTTGCCTTAGATTTAATTTTTTTGTTTGACGCTTCTTTGGGTCGCAGTGACCGTAATTTCACTTGTGATTAGTTCATTAAAATAAAAGCCCAAAAGGAACGCTCAACACAAGACACTCGATGAAGCCCAAAAGAATTACACCATTACAGTGTAAGAGGTGCTAGAAGTTGTGTTTGCCTTGGAAAAATTCAGATCACACTTACAAGGCCAAGAAGGATGCGAAATAAAGTCTACTTAGATGGATCCTTCAACTGTAGGAGTTTTATTTGGAGATACAAGACAAACCTAGAGTCAAGAATGTTGTAACAGATCATCTTTCTCGAATTACTGATGCAAAGACTCATGAGTTGTCAATTATTCCTGCCACAAAGGCTTTCCTAGATGAGTAGATCTTGTCTATCTCTTCACTTGCGTGGTACATTGATATTGTGAACTATCTTGTCTCCGAGAAAGTTCCATAAGATTAACTAAGGATTAAGGTTAACAAGTTTTTATCTGAGATACATTTTTACCGTACAGATTGTATCTAGAGGATGTGCATTCCTCAAGAGGAATCCACTAGTGTCCTTAATCATTGTCACAGATTAGAAATTGGAGAAAACCATTCAGTGAAGCACACGATAGATAAGGCTCTTCAATGTGGCATCTTGTAGCCAACACTCATTAAGGATTATACAACTTATGTCAAAAGTTGTATTGATTGTCAGAGATTGGGAGGAGCCATCGGTTCTAAAGATACACTATCTGCCAAGTATATCCATATATAAGATGTTTTGTTTAGATTATTAGGGATATGGCAAGGGTGCCCTCACCTCACAACTCGACCCAGCTACGTGTCTCCCATTATTATCTTTTTGTATTTTTATATTTTTCTCATTTGTTTGTAATTTGTGCGATTGCAAGCTCTTGTAGGTGTCCTCTCGTGAATCCATGGCATAGGAAGATGAAGCATCAATATGCTCTTATTTATACTAGTGAGGTCATCTATCCTCTACATCAATTTCCCAACTACTCAGGTCATGTGCTCAAGAGCGGTATCCATAAAAGGTGAATCCAACAGATCAGTCTTGGGGTGGTGAGATGGTGGAAAATGTGATGGTGTTGGTGGGTAAAAATACGATGCTGAAACTGTGGATTAGGTGAATATGTACAAAAAGTAAAATCATGAGCAAAGTTCTCGTGATAAAATGCATGTGGACAGAATGGAGTAAGAAGGATCCACGAAGTTTGAATCAAAATAAACCCAATTAGCCATCTCTGAAATAAAAGACAAGGATCGGAAGATCACTATGGTCAAGTCAAGATATGTAAGAAAACAATGGAAATGCATAGAGTAGATCGAGTATTCACACAAAAAAATGCAAATATAAACAAACAAATCCCTCAATTCACCAACTCAACACAAAAATGACCTTGAATGTTTGGTCTTTTTATCTTGTCAAATTATAGACTTAGGTGAGAAAACAAAATATTTACAAGATCACAAATGCAGTCACCTAAAGTGGTTGTAGGTTGTGTTCTAGTCGGCAGTGCACACCTATTAGAACACCGAGACCACTTCATATAACGTCTGAGGAAAGTACTTCTAGCAATATCAGGGCCCAAGAGCCAGCCCAAGTCTTAAGGAACAAGTCAAGGGATATGGGCTCTATTCCTTAGCTATACGTGCCTCACTCAGTCTGAATGCAACCTCTGTACAAGGAGGTGGTTACTCTCTCCAAATTAAATGTTTGGACCTTTAGATTTATTTTTGGGTCGAGAAGAGTTAGTAGTCCATATTTTATTTGTTATCATTTTTTGGATTTTTTATAAATGCACAAATCCTAACGAGGTATTAATTCCTTTAGTATCGTAAGTGGTCAAATTTAGAGGGAGAGAGTCAAAAGAGAAATGCAATTGTAAATAAATGATGTATGCTAAAATAGAGGTGCTCACCTTTCCTCCAGCTCTCTTCATGCAGGATGTTGTACAGAATTCAACCTACTTTATTTAAAATGCAAGACGATGAAAGTGCCCTAGAATAGTAGTTGATATTAGCATGAAGAAGGAGAGTCGACAATGTAGAAAAGAATCCTATTGTCTGTTCTTAGAGACTCCTCGTTTCCCGCCACAACAGGTCCCACAAGCATTGTGTGGTGTCTCTTGCACCGTGCCATTTCGAATCTAGATAATCAACAATAAGATTTGACTAGACCCAAATGTAAATCTATAGGTACATGCAATTTAATAAGGTATTTAGACCTATTTTATTGATCATGAAAGTCCGAAACTAGGCCTCAATCACACAAATCAAATAAAACGAATTGCGAAAAACTCAAAACGTATGAAACAAAGAAAAGAAAACGAGAAAATAAGAGAAAATCTGACGAGACCCCTAGGTGAGAAGACACCCGGGCAGTGGACCTCGTTAGGGTGGCAGTGTCATAGTTCAAATTTATTACAAGTTAATTTACGAACATAAAAATAAAATCACTCTCCCATAAAATAATGCAAAAAAATAAAAGAGACTTCTCTTTATCCTTCTCTTTTTCTCCTTCTCCTACTATCTCTTGGTCAGCTCACAACTAAAATTGTTGACCTCCTCTTGGCTCCGTGCGGCCACCACCTAAGAAGTAGTCATTGCCACGTGGTCCCTCATAAGAAAGATCAACAAAGAAACAAGTGGTCAGAACAATCATATAAATAGAAAAAATAAATAGAAAAAATAAAAGAGGAATTATGTACAAAAATGCTACACTGTGTTGCTCCCCAACAACGACGCCCTTTGTTGAATCACTTAACCAAGCGGAGCGGTTGTGCAGTCCACACAAAGCGGGACCATAGTCATTGTGTTGATCTATGCGAAACTCAGTGAGTTAGGCAATAATCAACCTGTAAAATAATATAAATAAAACAATCAAAGCATGCAATGTGGATGTAAATTTGTTATAACCCTATAATAATTGTTTGTATTGTGACAAGTACAGTTCGAGTTGAACACATGGAGAGAAGTCGGTGTAGATGTATATTAATAATGAATAATTAATATAGGTATATTTGTACAATATTTTCATAATTAATTAATGTTTTAGTGGGTTTTTATTTTTATTTTTTATATTTTTTTATTAATATTTATCTATTTTTTATTTTTATAATTTTTGTGTTCTTTTTTATATTTGAAGATTTCTAATTTTCTTTTTTCTTTTTAATTAGATAACAAAGGGTGCATATCAATCTATGTATATAATATAATATGTAGAATAAAGGTGATATAATATGTATATAATATAATAAATATACAAAAATCGAAAAAATACCAAAAGAATAGTCCATTTTTAAGGATTAAAAATATTTGTAATGTATTAATAATAGTTAATAATAATATATAACTATATATAGATGTATAATACAATTTAGTGCATTATAAATAAAATACAACTGTAAATAGTCAAAAATTACAAAAGATTTTTTTTTGTTTTTTATATTTTCCTTATATTTTCGGGATTTTTCGAGTATTTTTGCTATTTTTTGGTATTTTTAAATTCAAAAATATGCAAAATCAGGGAATAAATAAATAGGTCGATTATTTTAAGGTAATGAAAATTTATAAATAGTCCAAAAACACTTAAACCTAATTTCAATATATAGTATATAATATAAGTAAAATTCAAAAGTAGAAATAAATATTTTTTACATTTTTGTATTATTTTTTCTAATATTTATGAGGATTTTGCAGCTTTTTAGTTTTTTGTATTTAGTTTTATTTTTAGGGATTTTTGGTTTAGCATCTATTAAATACAATAATAAACAATACCTAATTTTCATGAAATTTTTGTAAAAATGTAAATTTTATTTATTTTTAAAAGTAGACATGAAATAAATGCAATGTTTTGTATTTTAAAATACAGGAAATTTTAATTAAATGCACAATGAAAAATCTATGTGATTTAATACGGTCTAAGGCACTTAAAAATATTTATGCAATATTTAGATGTAAGTTGATATTTTTAGTATTGCAAATAACAGAAATAAAATCACTTGAACTAGTAAGGACCCAAACGTAATTATCAGAAATTAAACATATAGTAGAGAACCCCCTACATAAATATAGGGACATACATGCAAAAAGCCTAGAATAAATAATTCAATCCATGTTGGCAGGGGTATGTTTGTAATTAATATAAAGTGGCAGGTCCTTTGTGCATTTTTCCAAAATTTGTTATAATGAAATTAGAAACTACATGACTAAATTAAAATGACAATAACCCAAGGGTTCCTCCGTAAAATGCCCATCCCCTCACATGCACAGGCACGTGAGGTGAGTTGGCAAGGGACCTATATGTAACTCACTAAATGTTTAGGGTCTTGATTATAAGTATTACAAAAATATTGAACTATAGATAATAGTTTTTGGATTAAAAATACGATACAAAAATGTAGGGGATGGGAGTGCAAAATACCCACACTAGGCAATCTGATGGCTCTGGTCTTCTACTTATCCATGTGTTGGGCGTAGGTGCGCTGATACCGCTTCGTTGTTGTATGGTGGGGATTAGATGCTAGCAAGAACCAAGAGTGATGGCAAGCCTCGATCTGATAGTCTGGATCAATACTAGAGCTCCCCCATGGATCCAACGGATGCTGCTTCCCATGAAGAACAAGTAAGAACAGCCGCTGGACCTCACCGCGATTCGTTCTCCTGCTAACCTCTGATGTCATGGGAAACTCCCAATTGTCCCAAAATAGAGTCCAAGCGTTTACGCACCCACTAATGGTGCTAAGAAGGTCTGGTACCCAACGATGGGGTTCTAGAGTCGCCTCGAAGCTCTAACACTTGAAGTGTCTTCTTGTAGTCCAGAATCACCTCAGCTGAAGCTTTCAACCTCCACTACCTACATGGTTAGCTCAAACGTAAAAAAATGACATGTCCTAGAGTGTTATTAGGTGAAAATGGGTGAATATGTGTCGCAGCAACATTCTCCAGCAAAGGGGCTGAGAAGGAGAACATGATCTCCTGATCTAGATGGAATCATGATGGTTGGAGTGATCTAGAAATAGAGGAGCAGAAGTGGAAGGAGATGTGGTGGTCGAAGAGATCGGAAAAGAGCTGGCGATGGCGAAACAGTGGGCGGAACACTAGCTCCTTTCAATGGAAGAAATTAGAATGTACCCCTAAAAAAATAACGAAAATGCATCAAAGGAAAGCTAATCTATGCTACTGGGACTAAAACCTACACTAAAACCCAAGAATGAAGGGGACATGTCTGACCTTGAAGCAAGTACCTCACCGGAGCAAGCTTCGCTGTGGTGCGGATCACTACCGAACCACCTCGATTCACGCTACAATCTTGCAAGGAACTCAAAGTCACCAAGTCGACCTACATATGATGGAGTTTGTGGGTTCAAGGGGGCCTAGAAGGATCAAAAGTCGAATAGAAGGTGGAGAAGGGTATTTGTATAGGCGAGTGGGGAGAGGTCCACATCTAGAGTTTTTGGGTGTATCGACAATGCGCGGCCCTAGGCAAGGTATCGGTGCGGATCATGGATGAACAAGGATGATATCTCATGAAAAGATGAAACCACCTTGAGAACCATATCATGCATGAGAAATCATCGAAGAGGATAGAGTAGCACTACCAGATGCAGGCCTAGGGGTGCGAGGACAATTGAGGTCGGATCAACCGACCTTGGGCCCCTATTGTTCCATGTAAGCAGACTACAAGACAAAATAGGGAATTAATCCCTTATTAAATAGTTTAATAATAATATATGAATTTATTACTTATTATTAAAACAAAAAAATATTTATTAATTTATGTAGTATTTTAATGTAATTTTGATTTATTTTTATGAGTTAAATTATTATGTGTTATTTTTCACATGTATATTTATAGGTAAATTCACCTATATAACATGTATTTTATTTTTATTTTGTGCTTTAGATTTTATTATTTTATATACATAACTTATATATTTTTAACTTAATTAAATACAACAACAACAACAACAAAGCCTTTTCCCACAATTAAGTAGGGTCGGCTACATGGATTCTTCGCCTCCATTCAGATCTATCTTGGGTCAATCTCGGACATATATCCAAAAAACTAAGATCCCTTCGTATAGCCTCTTTCCAACACTTTTTGGGCCGTCCTCGCCCTCTCTTAGCCGGCTCAACATCCCAACACTCGCATCTCCTAACCGGTGCATCAGTTGACCTTCTTTGCAAATGACCAAACCATCTTAAGCGGTTTTCTCGCATCATATCCTCGATCGGAGCTACACCAACTTTATTTCTGATTGCATCATTTCGAATCCGATCTTTACGTGTATGTCCACACATCCATCTTAGCATTTTCATTTCTGCTACAGTCATTCTCTGCACATGTCTATGGTTCACAGGCCATCATTCAGAACCATAAAGCATAGCAGGTCTCACGACTGCTTTGTAAAACTTTCCTTTAATTTTTAAAGGAATTTTCTTATCATAGAGAACAGCGGAGGCTCCTCTCCACTTTAGCCAGCCTGCATTTATTCTATTAGTAACATCTCCATCAATTTCCCCATCATGTTGCAAAATAGATCCCAGATATCTAAAAGAATCTCTCTTTTGAATGTTATCGTCACCAATCTTCACCTCGATTCCTTCACCATTGCTTCCATCAAAAGTGCATTCCATATATTCCGTCTTAGCCCTACTTATACGAAAACCTTTAGTCTCCAATGCATGTCTCCAAACCTCAAGCTTCTCATTTACTCCATCTCTAGTCTCGTCAATCAACACAATATCATCAGCAAATAACATACACCAAGGTAACTCATCCTGAATGTGACTTGTCAACTCGTCCATACTCAAAGTAAAAAGAAATGGACTCAAAGCTGAACCTTGATGTAAACCAATGTTGATATCAAAATAGTCAGTCTTCCCTATCGGGGTTCTTACACAAGATAAAGCCCTATCATACATATCCTTTATGACATTAATGTATAGGACAGGTACTTGTCTCTTCTCCAAAACTCTCCACAGTATCTCTCGTGGGACGGAATCATAAGCCTTCTCCAAATCAATAAAGATCATATGGAGATTCTTCCTTTTAGCTCTATAAATCTCCATTGTTCTCCTCAGCAAATGGATGGCTTCAATAGTTGAGCGACCTGGCATGAATCCGAATTGGTTTTCTTTTACTTGGGAAACTTGCCTCAACCTTCTTTCGATCACACGTTCCCAAATTTTCATAGTGTGACTCATCAGCTTGATACCTCTGTAATTTGAACAATTTAGAATGTCTCCTTTGTTCTTATACAGAGGCACCACGATACTCCTCCTCCAACCTTCAGGCATTTTCTTGCTTCACCAAATAACATTGAATAGATTCGTAAGCCAAGTCAAACCACACTCACCTAAAACTTTCCATACTTCTACAGGGAATGTGGTATTTTTATTGAATTTTTATTGAATTTTTCTGAATATGCACACATAATTAAATACACAAATATATTTTTATTGAATTTTTCTGAATATGCACACTTAATTAAATGTATGTATTTGTTGTATAGGTTTGTGTATGTACATTTCATCTATGTCTTTTAGTACATTAGTTTATTTAATTGTATTTTTAATGATTTTCCCTTAATCTAAATATGTATATGTATTACAAATAATATTTAAAAATTTATAAAAATATAAAATATTGCAGAATGTAAGCAATTAATAAAATGATTATTTTAGTCATGTATAATGTACAATTGTGGTCCAAAACCTAACTTTTGGATCTTAACTACAAATTGGATGGAACTACCTTCATTAAATATCTAATTAAAAGTCATATACAACTAAAGTTGATTTTAGTGAATTTTGAATACATATGGAGAAGATACAGGTCTGTGAAATTTGGATTTGGCTTTTTATTTTGAGTGTTAAAGTATCTTGTGCATTATTTTTTTGTGGAATAAATTTTCCATTTTTCTATGTATTTTTATCTACATCTTTCATATAGTGGGTTTTGTTATTTGAGGTGTAAAAAAATTTAATAAAATATGTCTCAAAACTCAATTATTGGGCAAAATAAATTTGGGTTTTATTGTTTTTTTGGGCCCTTGTCCCCCCTACTTTGTTCCAGGTGTACTAAGTCAATTACTGACTTAGTCGCGAGGTTTAGGGTCATTCAATACCTTTGGTATAATTTCTTGTTCTTTTCTTGCTTTATTCTTTATACTGGTATTAATTACTGAATTTTATACAATGTTTACATTGTAAATAATGAATGTTATTAGATATAAATTAATGTTATTTACATGCATTTAGCTAGGGCGTAAAGGCCAAATTGAAAGTATAATGGTGATGAATTGGAGATTCATTGCCATCCCCACTAAAGTTGCCAATAGTCGTATTGCTTCTAGCTTCCTCAATGACAACATTATCTAGTTGTTTGGGATTCCCAAGATTCTCATTTCTGGTGGAGGAAGCCACTTTATCAACAGAGAGGTCAGAAAGCTAGTGAAGGAGTACGACATTAAGCATCGTGCCACATCTCCTTACCACTCACAAACTACTACATTGAGATTTCTAATACGGAGATGATGATGATTCTACAAAAAATTATTTGACCAGATAGGAAGAACTAGTTGTAGTTGCTTGACTCAGTTCTATGGGCCTAGCGTACAACCTACAAGTCTCCTTTCGGTAGTTATCCCTATTTCTTGGTATATGGAAAGCCTTGCCAATTTCTACTAGAGTTTATTCATAAATTTTTAGGCAATGAATGTATGTAATTTGGATTCAGAGATAACATGTAAAAGCAGGAAGGTTTATCTGAATACATTATTGGAATTATGAGACTATGCTTATTATAACAATCCAATGTATATGGAGAAAGTCAAGAGATGGCATGACAAACGCAATAGGAGAAATACTTTCGAGCCTAATCATAAGGTGTGTCTGTTCGGTGCAATGTTGAATATATTTCCAGTCAAACTGAAAAGCAAATAGTCATGATGTTTTGTAGTGAGATCCCTATGTGACAAAGATAGCATTGTCATTTCAGGGTTGTCATCTGACGAATAGCAACTTGAGGTTAATAGATAGTTGTTGAATCCATATTTAGCGCATGATACATTCACGTTTCTTGTAGATTCTATTCAAGTGGTATCATACGATGATTCCTTGGTTTCTTCTGCGGCTAATACAAGAGCTAATTTTTACCTTGTATATATATTCCTTTCATTTTATTCTTTCTTTCTTCTAGTTTTACCATTCACCTCTTTTTCATGTATATGTGTTATACATACGCTGAATAGATCCAAATTATAGTGAAGGTGAATGACTTGAGTTGTTCTATTGTCATTCTGTTTCATTACTCCTATTGGTGCTTATACTTAGGGTCCTTTACCCTAAATATATGAGGTGATGTCGTTCTTTCATTATATTTATATTCATTTTATTTATTTCAGTTCTCTCACTTGTCCCTCAACTTGTTTATATTCTTTTCTATACTTAGGGATATTTTACGCTAAGTATGGGGGGACAAGCCGAGTCGTTGAGTTTGTACATTCCTTTTCTATACCATCCCTAGTAGTACAGTTTTTTATTCGTAGGATTATTTTATCCTATGTATAGGGGGGGTGACCGACTTCTATTCATTTTATTATTTATTCTCTGAGTCATTTTAGAAAAGGATTCTTTCACTTTTCTATACTTAGCATTAGTTACGTCTTCCTTTGTCATTTCTTGGTCATTATGAGGACATAGTTCGGGCTATGTATAAGATGTTTCGTATATATTGAATGCATACTTTAGCCATAACTCGTACTTTATTGTGTTTTAATTATATGACTAATGTTCATAAAATTGAAATAAAAATGTTTTGTAAAATTATTTTGTAAAATATTTTGTAAAATATTTTGTAAAATATTCTATCTAAAATATTTTTGTTAAACACTTTGTAGATACATTTGTAAACTTTTTGTTAAAATCATTCATAAAACATTTTTTGTAAAAACTATTGTAAAATATTTCTAAATTCATTTTGGTTATAAAATTGATGATGAAATAATTTTTTGTACAAAATTATTATTTTATAAACTATTTAAAAATGATTGAAAATAGAAGTGTTTGAATATTTGGTTTGTAAATTATTTGTAAAACATTTTGAAAATACATTGTAAAATATTTTGTAAAATTTTTATAAACTATTTTGTAAATGTTTGGCAAAGTTATTTATAAAAAGCTTTTGTAAACTCGATTTGTAAAATTATTTTCAACCGTCTATATAAATAAAGTTGTGTCAAATGTGTACAGATAAACTTGTGTAAAATCCATGTAAATAAAAGTCATAATTACTTGTGAATTATGTAAATAAAATTCTTTGATAAAATTTGTATTTAAATGTTGTATATAAGGTTTTCTTGTAAATTATTTCCTTTTGTAAAACTTGTTTATAAAACTTCTTAATAAATTCTTTATGTAAGTTAAAGTCTTATGTAAAACAATTATACTTCTTCTATATATCTTTGTATAAATCCATTGTGAATGTGTTCATATTCCTTGCTAATACTTGTAAATACATTCAATCCTCTAACTTTATCAAAAATACATAATAATTGAAAAATCCTAAAATTGATAACAAAATTTTGCTAAAGTTCCCTAAAACCTACATAAAAGCTTAAATTAAAAAATTCGCTTCAAATAAAAAATATTGCATTTGCATTCACATTTTTCATCATGATATTGAGAAATAAACTAGTCTGAAATAAAGTCTGAAGAATGGAACTTGGATAAGACCTTGATCCACTTAATTTCAAAAGGAACCTTATAGGAACTTGAGTTGAGACTCTTCATGTCAAGCGACTTAATTCTTTGAGTCCATAAAACTATGATCACTTGTCATCTTGATTAGCCAAAGTAGAATATTTCTAGATACACGCACGATTCTTTTAGATAGTGGCTTAACTTTGACAAACACTTTGCACATCGATCAACAAAAATGAGGTGGTGAGGGGCATAATCCACTAGCTTGAGACACACATGAATGGAAAAATATGTAAGCCCCAATGGAGTCCAATTCACCCCATCCTAGTCAAGTGGTGTGAACTTCTAAACATAGGATGTTGTGGGTTGAAATAAAGCTTCAGATGGGGGATAGTCTATTGGCACGATTTTTCTAATACGCCAAAAACATTGGCGAAAAAATAAGATTCTATATCCACATGGCATAAAAGATCAATGAAGTAAAAAAATATTTTCTACCAAAAAGAAGCCAAACACCAAATATATTATTGACCATAATGGTCCAACCTTCAGAGAACCTCCATATCTAGGTTGATATTTGGTGAAACATGTGAAGCTTTACAGAAGATGTGACTGCACTGGTCACACTCCACTTCCTTTCTTATGCTTCTATCTTCTTTCCCCTTTCGATTGTGGACACATCACATACCAGAACATAGAATGGAATACCCCTCTCATCGAGGATAGAGTATCTAGACTAGGGAATTAGGGTAACCTTGTTAAAGATGGTTGTTCTCTTCCATTACAGATGTGGGGAGCTATTTTTCACATTGACAGTACAATTAAGATTCATAGTCATTGGAATATGCATATGAAGACTTGTTCTGACCTGATAGTCAAAGAGATCTAAATAAAGACTTGTGGAACTAAAAGGTTGTTGAGACTTAAATCCTATTCCCAGTATGGTTTCGACAAACTAATAATCCAAAGGTTTGTCTGAGTTCCATACTTTGATTTTATGAAGATTAGTTTAAAATCAAAATAATTCTAAGTTCTTTCTTTTCCCTTTTTCTTTTTCTTTTTAGTCACTTACTCTTCTAATAAGTGTTTTGTAAGGGACTAACAAAGGTAAAGTATAGGGGGATGATGAATCACCAATTCATGGGTTTAAGATTGTACCTGAATGGTTCTGAGGGCTAGTGAGAGTTGTTAGACATATTATCACACACGAACCATTTCCATAATAAATTTTTGTAATCTCCTATATCAATAATGTTATTGATTTATTCCACTCTTTGTCTGAGATTAAATGAATGAATGCACTTATAAGGGCACTTATTACAAATAGGGTTATGTACCATTGCCCTCTTAATAATCAAATAACTGTTGATTCAATGGTTAAATCATAGAGGTTGTGCCTGGATGATATCTAAACAGTTAGATTGAGGACTCATAAAGCATCATCAAATGATTGTTAAGAAATGATCTCCATCCTGAGAAGGAGATGGCAATCCCTCTCTAAAGGCTGATATCTGACCGACCTCTTGATGTAGGTCCTTCGCATAGTGATTGAGATTTAGAGGTGTCGTATAAGTTAGGTAAAAGAGTCGAGGTAACCTAATGAGATCAAGATAACCAAGACATATGTCGTATGTTGTCGTGATATAGGAATGCATCCTCTAACTAGAGACAGATGCATTAATATATGTCTAAGTATGTAATATAGGAAGACCATTAGGATGATGACCAAATCAAGGTCTATACACTAGAGAGTTGTTATGCACAGAAGGGCATATGAGTAATACGATATCTCAAAGGGATCATATATGTTCACTGATGAACCAGCAGACATGAGATCACTCATGAGGTACTGGGACCGATGAAAATCCATGAATGGTCATCTTGCTTTGGAGGAATGATAAACTTTATAGGATGATATATGATTTTGGAAAGCATATGATTGATACCAACTCACTATGATCGAAAGAGAAACTTAACAATAAAAACTTAAAGAAGACAGTCTAGATCTAAACTTTGGATGTATTCTTGATCTTCCAGTACACAGGTGATGAATCTGCATTTCATCAACTTTATTCACTTATTTTAGCTTAAAATCCCTCATAAAACACCTGTAATATCTATAAATCCATATTCTTACTAACTAGCATCTATGTGTAAATACTATATATTTATCACTATATTTATCAAAAATAAATAAAGAAAGAAATACAGGAAAAATAAAGAAAATAGAGGACTATATATATGCAATAGATACAAGCTAAATCAGACCTTGAGAGAAGGTCAAGAATTGACATGAATGACAATGAAAAAAAGTAGGGGAAGATAAGTCCAAAAACACCAAAAATTCTAGAAATACACTGGTCACCAATATATTCAATACATGTATATCATTGTCTATATTACACACTCTTTATTTTATTTCCAAATTCTTTGTAAATAATCATTATTTCTTCTTGACATTTGTTAATAAAATTTTTTTGTAAATAATAAAAATAATGTAAATGAAAATCTTTATATTGTGTGAATAACATCACTCCCAAAATCCAAAAAATACAAACTTCCAAGATCAATATTTTCCCCACATGAACTCCAAATTCATCGAACTCACTTTCATTGTACTCCAAATTAAATTATCTTTAATGAAAGTGATTTCATAAAATTCTGAGTTAAGGTGTGAAACGTGGACAACTGGGTACTATTTATAATCACTTAATTTTTTTTGCATAATTGTGAATATTATATTTTTTATTACTTGTAAATATTGTATTTAACTCAAATAAAATACAAATAAAAATAATAATACCAAAAATAAAAAAAATTAAAATCTTGTATATATTGTATATGTATCGCCATGTATATATTATACCTATACCTAATTAATTAACCAAACAAATATACTCTTAAAAATCAAATAAAAATAAATAGAGAACCTTTGTATTGTATATAAATAAAATATTAAATTATGTATATGTATATATAAAAAGTTAATTAAAAATCAATGTTTTGTATATATAGGTATACATACCTGTAAATAACACCTTTTATTTATTTTAACCTTTGTAGTTATATTATATAATTAATTAAAAATCATCAAAATTAATGCTAATTTATTCCTACATTTTTTATTTGTAGTATCTAATTAAATAAATTTATTTTCATTTTTTTAATGAATTATTTAACATTTATTTACTATTTTTTCGTGTAGTTTATTTTGCATGCATCTCAGGCACGATCTGATTGGTCAACCCGAGTTTGTTGGCCCGAGTCAACTGATCAACCTGATCCTCATCTCCAGCTAACTTCGTTCCGTCATTAGTTCACTTCGTTTTTCCCATGCGCTCTAATTTGTAACATCTTATGCATCCTTCGTCAATATTCGAGCTCATTCAAGCCTCTTCCACGCCATCTTAATCTTCACATCAAAAACCCCTCGATCGTCGCCCATTTTGAATTTCAAAACCATGCCATATCCAACCCTATAAATATCCACCCTTAAAATCCGTTGAGGGATTATTACGATTTTGGACCAAAATCTCCCACGATAGAGTGACAGGGAGTGGGCTCTTATAACCGAGGATCACACCCACGATCTGGAGAGTGAGTTGTGTGCCCTAGGTCGTGACTCATCCACGTCGCTAGCGATCTCCACCACACGTCTTCGCCTCTCTGCCACATCGCAGATCGAGGCGATTTCTACCCTTGTTCTTATCCATATGTAACCTAGATAGATTTTCTTTAACATATTATTTATTTTTCGCTTTGATTTCACATGAATCTCCAAGATTAGATCTACATTTTCCACCTCCGGTCTACATGATTGGCAGAGCTCCGATAATCAAAATTACCCTCTAACAATGCCTACACCTCCGCCCAATGTTTCTCCATCTCTCACACCCTGTACCCACCTCCAGATCATCACAAATCAGGAGTTTGGTCATCATTCCAATCACTTTTTCCAGAGACCTTCATTCACCCCCATTTAACGTGTTTCTAACCTAATCTCTTGGTTGGAGAATACCTCTGAGCTTGAGCTTTTCATTACATGTCTAAGGACTCTAGATCTCACGCATAATGTAAGATTAAAGAGTGTAGCAGGTTCCTGGAGCAGAGATTCTTCATCACCTTCCAGATCCTTGTCCTGGTGATTTCACAAAGGTCCAAAGTACTCAACTGACGTGGACTTGCAAGATCTTTGATTTTAGACCAGGCTGAGGAAGTTCAGAGCTAAAACGAGCGAGATATAGAAAGATTAAATTCACTGAGGAAGACTTGCTTCCCAGTTCTTCGAGATGTACTTACAACCGCACGATCAAGAAAGTGAAGCAAGAGTTGATCTCAACCGTTCAAAAATCCCAAATCCTCAGCCGAGAGATCTACCTTCTAGATCTGATTGACACCATTCACCTCAGATTCGACATCAACCATCTGATTAGACTGGGAGCGCATCAGATCCGTCAAGGGCACCACGTCAATATAGGGTACAATTGCACCTCTATTCCTATTTTTTTATTTGCAAACAAGTCCCTACGTGGACATGTGTTAGCTTGCAATAAATTGAACAATTGCATTTCGAATCCTTGCATTTATTTCATTTGCATTTTAGTCCTGTTTGAACCATAGTGCATGCCTAGCACGCGATTTTTATGGTAAATTGCAATAAAGATATCACATGTTTGTGTTACTTCTCAGACCCTTGATTTAATTTATTTACATAAAGGTACAGACTAGTAGGGCACACATGCCTGCGCACGTGAGTTATGGGAATTTTGCATCATTAGCCCCGCTATTTTATCAGTTATTATCATTCAACTGGCATATTTAAAATAAATACAAATTAGTCCCTGTGAGTCTACTTTATTTTTGATTGTTTAGAATTAAATTAAAATTAGCAAAACCCATATAAAATTCTGCAATAATTCATATTAGCTTCTGCTACCTTCATCTTGCATCTCCAATTTGAATTTCACATTTTCTTTATTTTTACAATTAATTAGAATTCAAAACATCATAAAAATATCCTATTTGCATTAACACATAATAAAAAATATAAAACTTCATTGAAAAATTATGAAAATAATATATATGTGATTATTTTGATTCTTTTTAATCTCTGTCATTTTTGCATTTTTATTCTTTATAAAACTATAAAAAAACATAAAACTATTATAACATTAAAATTTCATAAAAACTCTTCAAAAAACTCCAAAAAATCACAAAATAACTATCTATAAAATATAAAAAGCATCTTTTATTCTGTATATATTACATTTACTTTTATCCTTGTTTGCTATTTTAAAATTTGAAAAATCATTCATTTTATTTTTTGTTCCTTTAATTTCCAGTTTTTAATTTTTTTAAAGGCTTTAAAAATTGTCAAAAAATCGGGAAAATTAAAAAATATATGAAAATTCATCTAAAACCGTAAAATATTTTTTGTTTAATTTTATGGTTTTTTGAAAAAATGAAAAAAATACAAAAAGAGCTGAGTGTGTGTGCTTTAAATTCTCTTAAATTCTCTTATTGTTTTTTTAAAGTAAAAATCATAAAACCAAATAAAAAATATAAAATCAAAATTCTTTAAAAAAGTACAAAATTCAAAAAGAAATGACAACATCCAAGCATAGTGTGAAAATAAAATCCTTTATTCTTTCTTTGAATTCTCATTACATAGAATAAACCGAGGGATTTTTGTAGCCTCCCTGAGTTCGATCCAATTTGCTATACAAGTAAATTAAATAGCAAATTCTTTTGCTACATTGTTTTTGTACTTATTACAGCTTGAGAATTAATAAATTTTTTATTTGATGCTTTTTTTATTACGATGACATTTGTACATAATTCATCTGAATAAAAACTAAAATTTTAGAACTCAACAAAATGGTGTCGTTGTCGGGGAGGCACGTTGAGGGTAGTTTGGTTTTTCTTTTTACCTACTCTTTTTGGGTTGTATATACTTGTTCTTCTTTTTTTGTCTACATTCATTCACTTCATTGTTCATAATCAATATATTTGTTTCAATTATTTTTGGTCATATTTATATCATTGAGTCTCTTACACATTCTTCTTTCATCTTTCGTACAACGGCCCGACGAGCACGGGCAGCATTCTTAGGAGCATTGACACACCCAAGCAAAGCAGAAGCGACTCGATTCTCCACCGAGCCGTAGGAGAGCATAGGAGGAGGAGAAGAAGATTTAGAGGAGACCATCATTTGGAGCTTAGATAGTTTTTGATTTATTTTAGCAGTTTAGTAAATAAAAAACTCTTCTAAAAAGGATACTATATACCTTGTGTGCGTGGTATGATTTGCCAAGTACCGATGGACTTGGGGCACCTCATCAGTTTTGTTTTCAACTCCTTCTTTTTCTTTGTTTTCATACGGTTTTATGTGCTTGACCCCTTAGTGATTTCTTTATCAACTTGTTTAAGCCAGGTAGTTAATTAAGTCCAAAGCCCAAAACAAGAATTTCTGCACCTATAGAGTAGTGCGTAATTTATATTCAAATTAACTAGTTCTTGGCCATTAATAGATGTTATTGCAAGAACAACTCACGTGCATCATTTAGGTAGTTTATATTTCTATTTATAGTGTTGGTGACAAGGTACGCATCTCTATACTCTTGCATGCATCATTTAATTTAATCATGTATTGGCATTTTTGATCTCCTTCCATGTTTCCACTCACATAATTAGAAAAGGAAATTGGACACTTGGTAGGCGATTCATTGTAAAATATTCAAAAAGAATGATAACTTTGTAAAACCAGGACTCCTAAAGAAAACTCAACCCTAAAACTAATCGTAAGGACAATCACAATTGTTTTGGGGAGAGTAACCCCCTCATTGTTTTATTTTACTTGCAAAGTGAGAGAGAGACAAACACTAGGATAGAGTCAAGCCTGGATTTTCATATAGACTATTTATTTTATAAAAATGGTTAGCTACTTCACAGTGAGGGAATGCGTGTAGCCAGTAAACGGTCCGAATTTCCTTAGCGGAGTGGATTGTTTAAAGGACAATGTGTAAGGCTCTGTCTTTATGTAACAGGTAGCCGTTTTCATGGTCCATACTTACATCCATACAAGACGAAAGTGGATGCAACTAGTCGTAAGAATCGGGCATGTCCTTTGGTACATATAGGCGTCTAACTACTCGTTAACTCATTTTAAGATTGTATTTATCACCAAATAAAATTGAAAAGATAATAGATCGAACTCTTGCAGTCTTCACTTGTGTTGAGTTGGTGAATAGGGGGTTTGATTTGTCTTTGATTGCTAGTGATAGAGATCCTTCCGTGCACTTCGCACCTTCTACTCACTCTTTTATTGCTTTATTCTTGTGTTCTGGCATCTCGCCTCTTCATATCGAAGATGTCCTATTTGAGCATTTCTCGTTCGGACTTTACGAACTCATCTCACACTCCAACCTGATAGTCTTCCACTTGGGAAGACTCACTTCCCGAGTATTCCTCTTTCTCCACTTCACCTTTCACTTCATCCATCAATCCACTGTTCAATATTGACTCTAATCTTGAACTATCATTCAAGACTCCATCATTCATGAAGACTAATCCAGTGCAATTTACACTTGTAGAAATCGATATAGTGCACTTGATGCTACCTAAGGTAAAAGATTATATGGCTGAACAATCCGAGATCAGCAATACCATGTTAGCCTCAATTTAGTCAATTGAGGCACAATTAATAGAACAGGTTGACTTTCAAGCAACATTGAGAGATATGATTCTCGAACTGATGCAAGATTGGAGAGAGGAGGATAGAAACAATGGAGGAGATGAGAATGGGGGAGAAGAGCCTATAGAGTCAGTGGCTAATGTCTCATTGAGGGAATCCTGTAATCAAGGAGTAGGACAAATCCTTGCGATTCATGGGCATTTCGAGCTTAAGCATATTATTTTACCATTGCACCTCATATTCTATGTAAATATTGATGAAGAACCATATGTAAACCTCCCTAACATTCCGTTAGAGGTAGTGAAAATGACAGCTTTTCACTTCAGCCTGATGGACAAGGCCCTTTATTTGGAAAATTATCTAGGAAAAGATGCCACTACATGGGAAAGTTGAGGTATGATTTGCTAAGAAAATACTACCCACTTGGATGACTCAACCAAATGTTATCGTTGATAGAAAACTTCTCCCAAATGTCCCATGTACATATTCACGAGGCATGGGAATTATTTAAAAAATTTAACGGAGAAGTGCCCCCATCATGATATTCGGAAGACGAGCCTAGTGCAAAATTTCATTGAAGGCTTAAGTCATGAGAATCAGAATCTGATAGATGCCGCTTGTGGTGGTAGTCACTTTAACAAGGATGAGGATGTCCTATACCAGATTTTCAAGGAGATGGCAGATAGCTCTGCAGCTTTGTCTTCTTCACGAGCATTCTAGAATCATCCCGTGCCTTCTTCTACTACCGCAGGACCACACAAGGATGTCAATATGACAACATTACATAAATTGGATTGGGTGGACAGTTCAGACCTAACCATCATTGGGAACCACCTATCCAAAGTGGACATTATTGAGAAATGATCCAAGGATCCTAAGAAGCTCCAAACGATCAAATAGAGAACAAAAAACGTGGACAAGCTGGATGAAATAACGAAGTATCTGGAGCTTCTTATGAGTATGATCGACGCATGACAAAGTGTTAGGGTAGAAACCGACACTTCTGCCCGGGAGCATGCTTCTTCCACTTCCACCTGATAGAGTACCATAGGACCATCCATAGTTCAGCACGTTTACTACATGCAGAACCCTAACCAGGCCTTGCAACATTCACAGTAGATTGTCATGTACCCATAAGAAGGTCCATACATTTATGAGCAGCAGGATCCACCTCTCCCTATCATTTAGGAGGTGAAAAATATCTAATTCAATCGAGAGCGCAACCAACCCCGTCCGTTAGGGCAAGGCCACTTGGGTTCCCAGCAGGGTCAGAGATCCTACCACCAGTTTTAAGAATGCAGACCGTAGAAGTACGAACAATAGCAGTTTTAACCTCAATATCAGTCTCCACTTCACTTCTAGAACTGGAGACATGGCCTACAACAAATGCGGTCTGCTTATTTTCGACAACCTTGCCATCAACAGCATACTGCACATATTCCACCTACTCCTCATTACCATCAATATGGATTCCAACAACCTCCTCTTTACTAGTCTCAGCTATAGCCCATCATTGAGCATCTCGAGGCACCTTCGATGAATCCAACACTTGATCAGTTGGCATTTTTGACAAAGAACATGAACATTCTTACTCAGAGTCTTGATGACCTGACCACTACAAAGACACTTATCCCATCACAGGTCGAAGCCAATCCCAACAACTTCAGACGTATGGAGCAGGTAGCCCATGATCCATCCATACCCGATATAGGTATGGCACTTGATTTGACATGTTTATTTGATGCCATTCATCTCAAGAGCAGTAGGAGATTGCAGCCGCCATCACAATTGTTGGGATTGAGAGAGCCAACAACTTAGAGAGCTTCACCTTCTACATCATGTGCTTCACCATCATTGCTGAGACCTAGTGTACCAACACCTGAGTATGGAGTTTCACCATATTCAACATCATCATCTTCACCTTAACCAGATAGATGCAGATCACCATCAGCAAGGGAGAACACACCAGTCGTGGATTCTTCCTCTCCACCAGTTGCACCCCTGTTGTTTTAGATTTTTTTCTCCTTCCCTTGTTTTTGACAACAATATACAGACTGATTCTAGTTGTCCTATTGTACATGAGGATTCTACATTGAATAATCGAAATGTGCATTTGAATATTTCTTCTGATTCTGTGCCATCCCATTTTTCCTTAAATAAAACAAAGAAAACCCAAAAACTAAAAACAACCTTATCTGATCCTTGAGTGGTTGAAATTTTACCGAATATCTTTTTAGAGATGATACTCCTTAAAGCCATGGAGTACATGCTTGCAGTGAAAATGGGAATGATAGAAGCATGTACACAAAAGCATGAAATAAAGGACAACTAACAAAAGAAGATAGAGAAACATATCTTGATCATGGCCACACTTCATGCCATCAGCATCCTCCTGCCAAAAAAGAAAGATAAGGGAGAACCTCACTTCCGTTGCCATATTTTTGATCAAGAATTTAATCGCACTCTTTAAATAGCATTTCCTCTATTATTCTTATTCCATCCTCTTTACTCATTGAGTTTGGTTTAGGATCTCTTAAATCAACAAGGATGATCCTTTAGTCTGCTGATATATCGATTAAGAGGCCGAGGGGCATTTTAGAGATGTTATTGTAATGGTGCAAGGAATGAAATTTTCTGTTGATTTTATTGTCCTGGATATGGACACATCTACACTGTTACTCCATACCCCAATCACACTAGGTCGACCGTTCCTCTGAACGGTTGAAGCGGTAGTTGTGGTACTGGAGAGATCCTCCTTCGCTCTAGTAGTGACAAGGTGAAAATAGAGATGATCTCGGATCCTAGACCATCACCACCACAATAGCAATAGATGAGAGTAAAATAGTCTTAACAGACCTTGAACATTGTGAATTTTTGGACGAATTTAGAGAGATAGATCTTTTTATTGATTTCATTGATATCCAGGAGTTCCTTTTGCAGAAGGACCTCCTGGAAAGCACAGTCCACATAAGCTCCTTTATTAATCCTTCTGAGTTATTTGTTGATGGGTTGTTTGAGCTACTTTATAAGGATCAGTCAGAGTTTTTGGAGGTACACTCTGATATTCCTTTGACACAACATCTTGAGACTACTGATGTTATACCTCCTTCTGAAAGTTTTGAGGTGCATATATCTGAGCCACATGCTGACATATGCACTGATGAGAGACATCTTTTAGAGATTATTGCTAAGATATATGAGCCCTTTTTTTATGAGAATAATGAGGATTCTAAACTCCTTGATGTGCCATTCCTTTCTGAGCAGAGATCATTCATTGTAGATCTTTCTAAAATTCTACTTGTCGAGTTGTTATTAGTCACAATGGATAGTTCACATAGTATAGATCGTATATCTTCTCTCAGTGTAGTTACAGAGGTCGTTACAAAGCCGATTCAGACCGTACCTGAGCTTAAGGCTTTAACATCAACGTTGAAGTATCCCTTCCTTGTTGGTCCCCCAAAATGTTTCCGATCATCCTCAGCTCGTAGTTGACCGATGAAGAATCTTGTGTGTTAGAGGTTCATGAGAAAAATTGCAAGGCTTTTTGATGAAATATTTTGAATCTCCGTGAGATTAGTCCAACTTTGTGCTCTCATCATATCTACTTTGAGGATGCCTGTAAATCGTCCTGTGAGTGTCAACACCATCTAAATCTGAATCTAAGGGAGGTTATGATGAAAGATATAAGGAAATGGTGTGATGCTGGCTTTATTTATCACTTTTCATATTCCAAGTGGGTCAATCCTTTACATGTGGTCCTGAAGATCTATGATTACTAGCGTGAAGAATGACCATGGAGAGGAGATTCCTACTTGTGTATCTACTTCATGGCATGTCTGTGTAGATTATTGAGACCTGAATTCTGCTACCAAGAAGGATCACTTTTTGCTTCCCTTTATTGGTCAGATTATTGAGAGGTTGGCAGGGAAAGAGTTCTTTTATTTCTTAGATGGGTACTCGAGATATAACCTGGTTGTTATCGCTCTTGAGGATCATGAGAAAACTACTTTCACTTGCTTGTTTGGTACATATGCCTTTAGACAGATTCTCTTTGGAATGTGTAATGCCCCCGCTACATTCGAAAGGTGTATGTTGGCCATTTTTGCTGACATGGTGGGTAGTTTCCTTGAGGTCTTTATGGACGATTTATCGGTCTACAAGGATAGTTTTGACACATGTCTTGCTCATTTAGATCGAGTCCTTCAACATTGTTATGAGGTAAATCTAGTGGTCTCGTAGGAGAGGAGTCACTTTATGGTGATTAATGGGATTGTAGTAGGCCCCGTCATCTCCAAACATGGTTCAGAGGTTGACCTAGATAAGATCGATGTGTTATCTGATGAATCCATGATTCATTAACTTTTCTGTCGCATTTTGTCTTAAAACCCTTAACAAATGGATGTAAATATTCATTAATTCACATCTTTAAACAAAACTTCATTCATGTATAAAAAGTCACTTTTAACCATCAAAAATCATGTAAATAAATAAAGAATCAAGAAAAGAACAAAAGGCAGATTGGATATATGTAAATATGTATAATATGACTTAAAATATAAATATAATTGTAAGGTATATTTACAGCCTAACCCCCGAGACCAAGTTAGCATGGATTGGTCGACAAACCAAAAAGTAGGGGGAGATAAGGAAAGAAAACCCTAAAAATAAATTAATACACACTCCATATACCTTCTACTATTTATAAAATAAATACAAAACTTCAAAGATTTTTAAATAATTCATATTTACATATTTTTCACCAAACTCTTTTCCTAATTATTTCTAAAAATGTATATAAAAATATAAAAATAAGTTAAAATTATTACCCATTACATGTACCAAGAAATCCAGCCTATAAATTGTCAAAATCTCAAACTTCCGAACATCATAACTTCTTCAAACGAACTCCAATTTCACTCTACTCAGCTTTAAAGTTTATAAAAAAATATTATTTAATTAATAAAGCATCGAATTCGGAGTCTGTTTGCAAAAAGTCAGTTTTGGGACCAAATTACATCGGGGTTTCTGGGCTATTTATTTTATGTAACACACATTATTTATAGTTTTCTCAAATCTATAATTCCTAATCATGATCTTGTATTTTCACCCTAATTTATTTCATAATTTTTGGAGTTTATTTATTATTTTAATAAAATCAAAAACCTTAAATAATAATAAAAAATGAACTAACTAGATACTACCCATATTTATTAAAATATGTAAATAATTTATTAAAATCTATAAAAATTCACACAAGCCTTATTTATTATTCTAATAATTAAGAAAATATAAATTAATTTTTAATCATTTATTTATTAAATTAAAAATTCAAAACCTATTTATATACATATTTATTAATATAATATTTATATTTTGAATAATATTTATTATTTATAAAAAAGTATTTATTCCATAATTAAGATTATTTAATTATTTACATTTCTTGTATTTATAACAAATTAAATAACTCTATTTACTGTTTATTATCGATTTTATAAAGAATTAAACATAACTGGCCAACCAGGTGCTAACACATGTCAGCACCTGGTTCATCTTCTCCAAGAAGGGTTGTTATCAGTCTGTTCTAACCGGTGACATTCACCTAATTATTCCGCACACATCTTAACCCTTCTGACCGATCTAATCCATTGATTTCAATCTCCTAACAACCACCAAGTTCGCCTACCCTTCGATTTTACTTGGGGAGCACGAATCTGATCTATAAAAAGCCCACAAGTTCGCCAGTCGCGAATTAACTTTCCAACTAGCCTGGAACCCCAGTTCCAGTAGCCGAACATACCAACTTCTCCACCTTGTTCCGGCCATCTTCGATGGTGACAGCATCTAGGAGATGCCACGCGTGGAGGGGGGAAGTCGGAGGAAGAGTTCCAAGGCAATTCTCAGCCTTGCATCGCCGCACATCGCCGCGTTTCGCTCTGGCCAAGGTCGTCCATCGAGCTATTTTTTGAGGTAATATACCTTGATCTCCCCAGACCTCTTCATCCATTCTCTCTCGAATTTCTTCATCGATTTGCGTGCAGCTATTAGCTAGATTAAGTCGTCATTAGGACGCTTAATCATCCTACTTAGGCGCATAATCCAAACTCACTTCCAATCTTTTCAAACTCGTTTGAATCGCATCTTATTTCATCACCATTTTCACACATCTCGCAATAATTTTGGAAACTCCATTTTTCATCACTTTTCGATCTTGTAAAACTTTAATGAATTGGTCGATTCCTCGAGAATTGAGCATACGACATTGTTGTTTGCAGATTAGTCTTCAAAAAGGAGCAAAAGCTATGCATCTGGGAGCTTTCATCTTCACGAAAAGCAATTTCAAAGATGGCGTGACCACCTGAGCTTCAGACGCCATTACAGAGGTCCGTCACCTTCCTCGAGCCTCCACCGTTGCTACGAGCCGCCTCCGACCACCATCTACCGCTGGCGAGCTCGAGGGATGGAGGAGCCACACCTCTGGCCCCGCCGGAGAGCCAAATCTACTGCTGATCGCCCGGGAAAAAGCGGAGAAGGAGAGCCCTTCGTCAACTGCTCAACCGCTCAAGAATAGATTCAAGAACAACCGGTGTAAAGGTAGCCTATACGTGGCGTGCTAGGGCACGTCGGATCAGTGCCTGAACTTTCTAATCTCAACTGTCAGTTCTGAAACGGTGGACATCTTGCATACTTAACCCAGAGAGCTTTCCATAATTAATTCCCGCTCCTCAAGTTTCCAAAAATTACATTTAGGTCCCTCCACAGGGACCTAAATGTAAAACTCTTTATTTCTTTTTACAGAACAGTCCTTTTGAGGATCTTTTTGCAATAATTTCTAGTTATTCTTCTTGCGCTTTTACCCATGGGCTGTAGAGGAGTTTTTGGACCTCGTTTGATCTTATTTTTCAGAGATTTTATTGGGGTAGTTATGCAACTACCTCCGCGAGTTGTTATTAAATTTCCGTGTCTTTTTTCTAGTGTTTTCTTCGTGTTTTCATTTTTCAAAAACCGAACTCGCTTTGTTTTGTTTTCTTGTGCTTGTTCGAGCCCGCTGCTCGAACCGTTCCACCTATTATATAGTATTATCTACATATTTTTCACCTATTATATAATAAATAAATATTTTGAAAAATATATCTTTCGAAAATTAAATAAAAATTGGAAAATAATAAAATCAAATAAAATAATTAAAAATAAAAATGTAATAAAAAGCGTTTCTTTTCTCTAATTGCTTTTAGAAGAGATAAAATAAAATTGCACAAATATTGCTTAAAAAATCAAAGTCTTCTATTCTGCCTCCTTGAGTTCGACCCAGTTTCCGCTGCTTTTTAGATGTTTGCTTAGGTTTTTTTTCTCTATCTAATTGTGCCTACGTAGTTAGTTTTAGGACTCACAACCTAGGTGCATGAATTTAAGGTTTTTATAAAAAGAAAAAATCGGTAAACGTTTGTTTGAAAAAACCCAAAAAATTACAAAATCGTAAAATAAAATCGGGACTGCTAAACATATCTGACCTAAAAAAACCATAACAATTCATTTGTTTTGGGAGAGTAATCCCCGCACATCATCTCAGAGTGCGCGAGCGAGAGCCGACCCATAAGGTTAGAGCCCAAAACCCCGTATTTCCCATGAAATACTACTTAGTTCATACACCTTATCACTGTTCCTGAGTGGGTACTCTCGGGTAGCCGGAAATGGTCCGAGTGTACTTAGCAGAGTGGGAGGTTTAGAGGACACTATGCGAGGCTCCGTCCTCAAGTAACACGGGTAGCTGGAAACGGTCCGTACTTACTCCCATATTGGCTAAGTACGAGTGATCTTCTGTAAGGACTCGGGCCAATGTTTCGGAGAAACCATCGGGCACCTATCAGCTCGCTCAGCCCACGATAACCGCGATACTTGTTTGCTAATTACAACCCTAAAACCGATAAGATAAAAGACCAAACTCTTACGGTCTTCATCAGGTTGAGTTGGTGAACATGGGGTTTGCTTTGTGTTTGCTTGCGGGGCGTGAGTTTACGCGGCTTTCGTATTTTTCCATCTCCTTTGAATCGTAAAACGTGCTCTCCCGATCAATCCTCTTGACATCGAAGATGACGTCTCGACGGCTTTTCTGCTTAGACTCCTTGAGCTTTCGACCATCCACCATCGAGCGTACTTCTTCACAGCTCGGGATGACCCTCTTCCCGAGCTGGTCCCATCTGATCTCGAGGAGAGTCAGACCTAGACACCCTCGCCTCCTGGCCATAATATTGAGGCAGACCCTTGACTCAATACATCATCTAGATCTCCAGCCGATTTTTCGCTGAGTTCTTACGAGAGCTTCTCTTTCACATATAATCAGATGGCTCGCAACAAAGGACCAGCGGTAGACGAGAGGCATCCAGCTGAGGAGCAACATGAAGGAAGACCCGACGCTGCAGATGTTACTACTGGGATTCTCGATACTCTTCAGCAGATGAATCTACAGATTCGAGAATAGTTTTGAGTTCAGAATGAAATGCGGGCTAAAATAGCCGCGCTGCGAGCAGGGGCCGGGAACTAGTTGCCGCCTGTGGTTCCCAAGGCTTTACGGGATGAGTATGACCCGGGCGCTAGAATGTTCCACCATTGGATTCGGCTACCGCCGAATCAAGTGCCATACGAGCTAAGACCGTCCTTCATTTCTTTGCTTCCCAAGTACTATGGGAATGCCGCAGAAGAGCTGTTTTCCTTCTTACAGCAATTCGAGATGATTTGCGGTATGACTTGCTACCTTGGAGTTACGCAGGAGGCTGTACGCCTCAAGGCCTTTCCCTTTGCCTTAGCTGATAAGGCTCTTTACTAGCTAAGTCACATGGGATGGGAAATTTCTACATGGGACAATCTAAAGTCCACATTCCGGTGTAAATATTTTCCTCTAGGAAGGATGAATATGATGAGGAGCCAGATCTCCAACTTCACGCAACTTCCACACAAATCTTTCCATGAGGCATGGGATAGATTCAAGGACCTTACGGAGAGATGCCCATATCATGAGATCCCGATGAAGGTGCTAGTTCAGAACTACTTCGGAGGACTCCAGTTGGATATACAGGGGCTTGTGAGTGCCGCATGTGGAGGCAACTACTTGAACAAGGATGCCGAGTCAGTCTGGGCCATCTTCGAAGGGATGGCCGAGAACTCGAGAGTCGTGTACTCTATTCGGGCATTTCAGAAAGCCCCGCAGCCACCACATCACCGCAATCACCATAAGGTGGCTAACATCTCAGATTCCAAATCCAACACCAACATGGAATACATTAGCGAGAAGCTAACGTTGGTGGATGTGATTCAAAAGCAGGTCCAAGACCTACAGCCGCTGCGAGAGTTGGAGAAACTCTCATCTCTACCTCAGCAGTTGAGTGATCTATCGAAGAAGGTGTCTGATCTTCCGCTTCAGTACCAACAGAGCCAATTTTCTTCGACCAAACAACCAACACGGAGGATCTTACCCGCTCTGCCCACCCGTTCGATCCACTTCGTACAGAGCGAGCCAGAGACTCCGCAACTTGATTGACATGAGGATTAGTCTCACTCCAATCCCGACCAGATCACCAGCACTGCAGAGATGGAGGTTGACCCGTAATCTACTCTCGAGATCAACGGGATTTGGTATACTCCGATTTAGTAGCCGAGTATACCGAATCAGCAGCAACAGCCGTAGGGTCATCCGCAGCATGGACGTCCGCATTTCCAGCACCGTCAGAGCTTCATGCCGCAGCAGTCTCATCCGAATGTCTATCATCAGAGACCACATTCATATTAGCACCCTGCTAATCATTCACAGAATTATCCTTATCAACAGCAGTAGTAGTCTTCCTCCGCACCTCAGCGATACTCCTAGCCTTCCACTTCTCAGCAATACATGCCAAGGCAAGAGAGAGGAGCAAGCCAGGGCTACCACACCAAACCAGAGATGTCTTCACAGTCCCAGGCACTCAACCAAATCATGGACATGCTGAGTACGCTTCAGATTGCGCACAAAACCGAGATGGAGTAGGTTAACCGTCGTCTGGACGAGTTAACCATGCTGAAGACTACTCTTCCAGCCCAGCCTCAGATGACCCCGAACAACAAGAGGAGGCATCCAGATCAGGTAGACACTACAGGTAAGATCTCGTTTCCTGAATTTTTATCTAACTTCATTCGTCTCAGGAGCGGTAGATCACCACAAGTACCTGCTGGAGTAGAGGACAGGGCACCAGAGGAGCACGAACAAATCCATGAGCCGTAAAAATCTGAAGCCGAGGAGGAGAACAAGCACGATGATGAAGACCACCCTGCAGACTCAAGAGACGGGAGCGATGCTGACATAGTAGATATGGACACTGGCGAATCAGATGATGACACCACGCCAGATCAGCTAGAGATTCCCGAGAATTAAATTTCTTCCCCTGTCTTAGAGAGTTTTGTACATAATTCCGAAACTCTCGATGTACAAGTTGATTCTCATATCAATAAGAATTCTGATTTTCTGACTTTTGGTTTTGTTCCTTTTCATGATGCTTTGTATGGAAAAGGAAAGAAAAATTCCAAAAAGAATGATGTTTCTCCAGAGACCAAACGATTACTAAAAGATCACATCTTTCTGAAGATTCCACTTCACAATGCCTTGGATCATTTTTCTAACCTCAAGAATCAGTTGAGGAACAAATGTACTACACATAGGAAAAAGAGATCATGAGTTGAGAAGCATATACTGACCAAGGCAACATCGTGTGCGATTCGGAACAAGGTACCCAAGAAAAAGAAAGATTCGGGAGCTCACTATGTCAATTGTCAGATTGAAGACGCTACATTTCATCGTACTCTCTTAGATAATGGTTCCTCGATAAATTTACTTCCATCCTCTTTTCTTGATAAGCTCAAGCTAGGTCCTCTCTACAAATTACGAGCGATACTTCAGTTTGCAGATCGATCTGTGAAGAGACCTAGAGGTGTGCTGAGGAACATTATCATGACTGTTCAGGGCTTGTAGTTTCTAGTGGACTTCACCGTCCTAGATATGACATGTCCTACATAGTTACACCTTGCCCCAATCATTCTCGGGAGACCCTTTTTGCAGACAGCAAGAGCACTCTTTGATTATGATGCTGGGAGAGTATCATTCCGCACAGACAACGGAGAGATACACATTGAGATGAAGAGAGAATGTAACAGTCCTAGATCAGTAATGTCATTCACTTCAGAGGACACAAGTCTTGCAGAAGATTGCCATCACATAGATGAGACACAGTTTCCGAATCTTGAGAGCATTTATTTTGATACCCGCGATATCCTACACGAGGATAGTGTTGATCACTTGGTACTTAGTTCTTTATATGATTGTTTACATATAGAGACAGAGTTCATATCAGACTCAGATGAGCAGTCACCTGTAGTAGATATCTCAGTGCCGCATATTGAAAGTACACATATTACAGCACGAGAGTCAATTGCTTACATTGCATAGATCATACAGTCTATTCAGCGTAGAGAGTCAGATGGTGTGATGTTTACACATATAGACACCTTCTGTAGCCCGACTCCAGAGACACATATTTCAGAAAAGGGAGCTATGCCATGTACAGAGTTCACTTACAGAGGAGGCTCTACTTTTTCAGACAACGATCAGTATGCACATAAAAAGCAGAAAATTCTGTATGATCCTTGCTGAAGTGATCTATTTTGTACAGGAATCATGATCATTCTTTCATTTCATCTCATCCTATACAAATGCTTTTGATCCATTCGATTCTGGAGATCTACAACACTTGTACATTCTTCGTAGACCACAATCGTACCCATTTTTGCTCGTCTTCAATGCTTAGGATACCGGATCCTAAGTATAGGGGGGACCGATTGTTCGCTGATTCACATTTTATATTTTGTTCTGATTCTTTTGTATAGCCTTTCTTTTTCATAAATCACTGGTCTCCGATTTTTGACCACACTCGTTTCTATACATAGGATGCCTTATCCTAAGTATAGGGGGAACCGAGTGATTTCGATGATTTCGTATTCTTTTCCTTTTGAACTTTTGTTATTTATTATTTTCACTCAGTCATCCCATTTTTGCTCTCCCATTATAGTTACGAAGACATGATCTTAAGTATAGGGGGGGTTTGACTGACTTGTGCTCGTTATTCTTTTTCACCCACTTTTACTTAGCATGAGTTATGTCCTCCTTTTTCTGTTTTGACGCTATGAGGACATAGCACAAGCTAAGTATAGGGGGGTGCGTATATATTGTATATATACTTTTGTCCATAACTCGTACTTTTAAGTATTTTCTATATCTATAAAATCCATAAAAAATAGGTAAGGGTTAATTTAAAATCTACTTATATATTTATATTATTTATAAAATCCTTGTAAATAAGTAAAATATGTTTAAAACTTGTAATTAAAATATGTACTTAAAATCTGTACTTAAAATTTGTATAATACTTATTTAAAATCCTCTTTATTAAATTATGTGTAAAAATCATTTAATCCTTGTAAAAATCCTTTGTAAATAAAATCTGTAAAATACATTAGATA
This sequence comes from Ottelia alismoides, assembly GCA_037367405.1. Taxonomy (NCBI): domain Eukaryota; kingdom Viridiplantae; phylum Streptophyta; class Magnoliopsida; order Alismatales; family Hydrocharitaceae; genus Ottelia; species Ottelia alismoides. Next base: position 404,379 of record JAZKJV010007485.1, on the reverse strand, counting down.
TTTAAACCGAATAAAATATATCTTGTAAAATTCTTAAATAAAAACTTGTTTATAAAAGCCATAAAATCCATTAAAAATACAAAGTCCTAAAAGTCATAAAAATTACAAAATCTTTAAAATCGATAAAAATGAGTAAAATCTAGAAAATATACTTAACAAAAACATGGTTGCATTTGCATTAGCATTTTTCAGAATAAGTTTGATTTCTGAAACTAAGGACTCAGTCTAGTCTAAAGGATGGAGCTTGATTACGGCCTTTAACTCTCGTTGTAAGGAGCCTGGTTAGGATCTGGAATTTAGACTCTTCAAGTCTTTTGAATTAAAATCTTTGAGTTCTATAGGACCATATTCGGGAAATCAAGTCATATGTGCTTATGTAGACCATTTGGAGTCATCCGTACAACTCTATACCAGTGAACCAATCTTGAACACATGCACTCTGCACTTAGCTCGACTCGCATGGAGTTACGAAGGGCAGTACATCTTGGTAGTGCGTTTCTATCCTTATCTTTGTGGCATTGACGTCTAAAGACGGGATAGATTGGGGTTGCAATAGTTGCTTCGGATGCGGGAAGGATCTGCTGACACAATTTTTCTAAGACCTCAAAAAAGGGACGGAATAAAAAGATGCTATATCCGTCGAGGCCAAAAAAGTTGAATGCAGTGCGAGCAAACTACAAAGTCAAAGCAAGGTAGAAGCCACCAAATAAGACCACAATGGTCCAATCTTCCACCAAAAATGCCTGCACATCTTAGTGGAGACTCAGCTACACTGGTTGAGCTTCACAAGAAGATGTGTCTACACTGGTCGCACTCCACTTCTTTTCTCATTCTTCTACTTTCTCTCTATATTCGATTGTGGACATAGCAGAACTGAACTCAGAAGGGAATGCCATCTTTTCTCGAGGAAAGAGTAGCGGGATGAGGAAGCCATAGAATATTGCCAGGATGGACGGTTTCTTCGTTTCTCTAAGCAGGAAGAGCTAAATCATTTCACACACCGTACAAGTTGACATCAAGGATGATAGAGTTTGCGATATGTATAAGTGAGTTTGAACTAGCCGATGAAGTGATCTTGAGTAAGGATTTGTGGAACTTGAGGACTGTTGAGGATAAATTCCTATTCCTAATTAAGGTTCCGATAAAATGCTGGTTTTAAGCCCGATCGAGCTCTGTCCTTTGTCTGTTCTCATGAATTGGTTTTGTAAAACAAATTCATTCTAACTTTCTTTCTTTTTCACTTACTTTTCAAAATAAGTGCTTGCTAAGGGACTAGCAAAGTTTAAGTATAGGGGGTTGATGAATCCATGATTCATTAACTTTTCTATTGCATTTTGTCTTAAAACCCTTAACAAATGCATGTAAATATTCATTGATTCACATCTTTTAACATAACTTCATTCATGTATAAAGAGTCACTTTTAACCATAAAAAATCATGTAAATAAATAAAGAATCAAGAAAAGAACAAAAGGAAGATTGGATATATGTATATATGTACAATATGACTTAAAATATAAATATAACTGTAAGGTATATTTATAGCCTAATCCCCGAGACCAAGTCAGCATGGATTGGTCGACAAACCAAAAAGTAGGGGGAGATAAGGAAAGAAAACCCTAAAAATAAATTAATACACACTCCATACACCTTCTACTATTTATAAAATAAATACAAAACTTCAAAGATTTTTAATTAATTCATATGTACATATTTTTCACCAAACTCTTTTCCTAATTATATCTAATAAAGTATATAAAAATATAAAAATAAGTTAAAATTATTATCCTTTACATATACCAAGAAATCCAGCCTATAAATTGTAAAAATCTCAAACTTCTGAACATCATAACTTCTTCATACGAACTCCAATTTCACTTTACTCACCTTTAAAGTTCTTAAAATAATATTCTCTAATTAATAAATGTGGTTTCATCGAATTCGAAGTCCGTTTGCAAAAAGTCGGTTTTGGGACCAAATTACATCGGGGTTTCTTGGCTATTTATTTTATAACACACATTATTTATAGTTTTCTCAAATTTATTATTTTTAAATTATTTCATGATCTTGTATTTTCACCCTAATTTATTTCATAATTTTTGTAGTTTATTTATTATTTTAAGCAAATTAAAAACCTTAAATAATAAGCAAAAATGAACTAACTAGATACTACCTATATTTATTAAAATATGTAAATTAATTTATTAAAATCTATAAAAATTCACACAAGCATTATTTATTATTCTAATAATTAAGAAAATATAAAATTAATTTTAATCATTTATTTATTAAACTAAAAATTCAAAACCTATTTATATATATATTTATTAATATAATATTTATATTTTGAATAATATTTATTATTTATAAAAAGTATTTATTCCATAATTAAGATTTTTTAATTATTTACATTTCTTGTATTTATACCTAATTAAAATAACTCTATTTACTATTTATTATCGATTTTATAAATAATTAAATATAACTGTCCAACCAGGTGCTGACACTTGTCAGCAACTGGTTCATCTTCTCCAAGAAGGGTTGTTATCAGTCTGTTCTAATCGGCGACTTTCACCTAATTATTCCGCACGCATCTTAACCCTTCTGCCCAATCTAATCCGTTGATTTCAATCTCCTGACAACCACCAAGTTCGCCTACCCTTCGATTTTACTTGGGGAGCACGAATCTGATCTATAAAAAGCCCCCAAGTTCGCAATTCGCGAACTAACTTTCCAACTACCCTGGAACCCCAGTTCCAGTAGCTGAACATCCCAACTTCTCCTCCTTATTCCGACCATCTTCGATGGTGACAACATCTTGGAGACGCCCCGCGTGGAGGAGGGAAGTCGGAGGAAGAGTTCCAAGGCTATTCTCAGCCTTGCATCGCCACACATCGTCGCGTTTCGCTCCGGCCAAGGTCTCCCGTCGAGCTATTTTTTGAGGTAATATACCTTGATCTCCCCAGACCTCTTCATCCATTCTATCTCGAATTTCTTCATCGATTTACGTGCAGCTATTAGCTAGATTTATTCTTCATTAGGATGCTTAATCATCCTACTTAGACTCGTAATCCAAACTCACTTCCAATCGTTTCAAACTCGCTTCGAATCACATCTTATTTCATCACCATTTTCACACTTCTCGCAATAATTCTGGAAACTCTATTTTTCATCACTTTTCGATCTTTCAAAACTTTAATCAATCGGCTGATTCCTCAAGAATCGAGCATACAACATTGTTGTTTGCATATCAGTCTTCAAAAAGAAGCAAAAGTTATGCATCCGGGAGCTTTCATCTTCACGAAAAGCAATTTCAAAGATGGTGTGACCACCTGAGCTTCAGACGCCATTACAAAGTCCTCGAGCCTCCAATGTCGCTTCGAGCCGCCTTCGACCACCATCTACCACGGGCGAGCTCGAGGGGTGGAGGAGCCACGCCTTTGGCCCCGCTGGAGAGCCAAAGCTACTGCTTATCGCCCAGGAAAAAGCGGAGAAGCAGAGCCCTTCGTCAGCAGCTCAACCGCTCAAGAACAGATTCAAGAACAGCCGGTGTACAGGTTGCTGACACGTGGCGTGCTAGGCCGCGTTAGATCAGCGCCTGAACGTTCTAATCTCGACCATCAGTTCTGAAATGGTGGACATTTTGCATACTTAACCCAGAGAGCTTTCCAGAATTAATTCTCGCTCCTCAAGTTTTAAGAAAATACATTTAGGTCCCTCTGCAGGGACCTAAATGTAAAACTCTTTATTTCTTTTTACAGAACAGTCATTTTGAGGACCTTTTTGCAACAATTTCTAGTTATTCTTCTTGCGCTTTTACCCCTGGGCTGTATGGGAGATTTTGGACCTCGTTTGACCTTATTTTTCAGAGATTTTCTTGGGGTAGTTACGTAACTACCTCCGCGAGTTGTTATTAAATTTCCGTATCTTTTTCTCGTGTTTTCTTCGTGTTTTTATTTTTCGAAAACCAAACTCGTTTTGTTTTGTTTTTGTGTGCTTGTTCGAGCCCGCTGCTCGAATTGTTCCACCTATTATATAGTATTATCTACATATTTTTTGCCTATTATATAATAAATAAATCTTTTGAAGAATATCCCTTTCAAAAATTTAATAAAAATTGGAAAATAATAAAATCAAATAAAAAAATTAAAATTAAAATAAAATAAAAAGAGTTTCTTTTCTCTGATTGCTTTTAGAAGAGATAAAATAAAATTGCACAAATATTCCTTAAAAAAATCAAAGTCTTCTATTCTGCCTCCTTGAGTTCGACCCAGGCACACTTACCTGGGAAAATAAATAGTGTAGGTTTTCTTCCAAAAATCAAATTTGTTTGATTCAAGTTAAGATCTGTTTTCACGGCTTTTTCTACATCGACAACGTTATTCTCTAAAAAAGTCGTGATCCGATTTGAACCGTTGTCATCATCCAGGCTTGAGCCACCACATAATTTGAAGTAGTTGAGGTCAGTTCTAGGACACAAAAGACTCTATAGGCGATTCATTAAGGACTATAGCAAGATCGCCAGACCTTTGACTAAGCTTCTATGCAAGGAGAGTGATCTTATTGTTGATGAGAAAGTCCTCCTTGCATTTCATCAGATGAAATACGTGGTTGCTAGTTCTCCTATCCTACAACCACTAGATAGGTCTCTTCCCTTTGAGATCATGACGAACACATCATATTTTGTAGTTGCAGCTGTATTAGGGCAGAGAAGGGATGGTATTCCATTTTTAATACACTATGCTATCAAGACTCTGGACGAGACAGCGGAATTATACAGTGACAGTGAGGGAGATGTTAGCAGTTGTGTTTGAACAAGAGAAGTTCATATCTTACCTCCTTGGTTCCCATGCTATTGTGTACACGGATAAAACTGTCATTCGATACTTATAGGCAAAGAAGGATGCCAAACCATGCCTTATCAGATGGATCCCTATTCTCCAGGAATTTGATTTATAGATAAGATACAAATCTGGAGTGAAAAATGTTGTGGCAGATCACATTTCCCGCATTATAGATGTAGATACTTTTGAGGAGAGCATGATATGTATTTCTGAGACCTTTCCAGATTAGACCATTTTGTCTGTGGACTAACTCCCATGGTTTGCTGATAATGTTAACTATCTTGTATCAATGAAATTTCCACATGATTGGCTGAAGTGCAAGGTAGACATATTTTTGTCTGAGATACATTTTTACCAATTGGAGGAGCTGTACCTATTGCATGAGTGTGTATATTGTATCTGGAGAAGGTGCATTCTTTCGGAGCAATATACCAGCGTATTTGAGCATTGTCACTAATTACAAACTGGTGGGAATCATTCAGGGAAGCGCACTGGAGCTAAGATTTTACAGAGAGAACTGTGGTGTCCAACATTATTCATGGATGCTATAAAAATTGTTCGAGGTTGTACTGACTGTTAGAAGATGGGAGGAACCATTCGTTCCAAAGATACCATGCCCGTGGGATATATACAGATCTATGATGTTTTTTATGCTTGGGGTATAGACTTCATGGGTCCATTTGCTGTTAGTCAGGGATATCAGTACATCCTGCTTTCCATGTATTACATTAGTCGATGGGTGTTGAACGAGGTTTTGCCAAGGTCTTGTCGATCCACAAGGCGGATCAACAATCGTTGAAGCGACCTCAGACGAAACCCTGATTCAAACAACAATTTACCCACAAATTTATAAAGCAGTGAAAAGCAAATAAATGTGTTGAGTTAAAATTTATTATAACTCTACAAAAGATGTGTATATTATGTAAGTATGTAGAGTGTTTAAATAGGGAGAAAACTAGATAGATTGTGCGATGATGTGCAAGCTATGTGATTGTGTAATCTTTATCTATTTTTATGTGGGATTTTAGTTTTAGTATTTTTATTTCTTTTTTGTTTTATATTTTTATATTTTGTTTTTAATTTTATATTTTTACAATTTCTTTTTTTTTGTATTTTTATATTTTGTAATTTCTTTTTCTTTTATACATTTATATATAATATAAGATATATAGGAGTATATATACAATAATAGATAAGAGAGATGTGAATATAACTAAAAATATCCAAAAATTACAGAAATATATATTTTTACGTTTTAAATAATTTTTTAATGTTTTCATTATTTTTAGTGAATTTTGTTAATTTGTATATATCTTTAAATTAAAAAATCCTAAAATAGGGATTAATTAATATGTTAAAATTAATATGGAAATTAAAAATAGAAATTTAAGTTCAAAATTTTTCGAATTAATTTTAATATAAAGATAATAATATGGAGAAAATTAGAAAATTAATATTTCTATAAAGGTTTTCAAGTCCTAAAATTTGAAAATTAATATTTAAACATAGCAGGGTGTATAAAGGTTTTCAAGTCCTATTTTTGGGTTTTTAAGAATTTTTTAAATTTTTATAAAGGTTTTTAAATATTTCAAATTTTATTGTATTTTCTCTTTCAATTTTTAGGATTTTCAAGTCCTGGAATTAGAAAATTAATAATTACACAAAAATATTTGTTTGTAGTTTTTCAAAAAGATTTTATATTTTTTATGGATTTTATACTGAAGATAGGGATTTTTAGTGTTCTTTTTTATTTTTATAAAATGATTAAAGTCCTAAAATTGCATAATAATATATAGGCGTGGAAGTACAATGTAAAGGAATATTAATCTAATTTTTTGGGATTTGTTCGAGCATAATTAGTATTTTAAATAAATAGAGGAAATAAAAAGAGACTATAGTACTAGTAGGGGCATTTCTATCAATAAAAAATAGTCCAAGGGCCATTTTGGAAATTTCACAAATTTTAATAACTGAATTAAAAAGTTCCCAAGTTAAAAGAAATACACCAAACAGTGAGGTCCCGCTTGCAAAATGTCACCTTATGTGGGGGGTCATGTGAGGTAACGTGGCGTGAACCTACTTGCAATTAACACATGCTCGGGGGGTTGAATGCAAATATTACAATACTTAATTAACGACAAATGATTGTTTTTATACCAAATAATAAATACAAAAACTACGTGGGTGAAATTTGCAAAATACCCACAGCTTGCACGGGAGCGAACGATCAGATCTCACCACTTATGCCATATGCCGCTTCCACACCTCACGATACCGCTTCGCTTCATATTACTAGGATTAGATCCAAGACACAGATTGGACGGTGCTAGCGAAGCTCTATCGAACGATAGTTGCTCTCCTGGAGGAAAGGGCTCGATAGGACAGCTCCGAGGTCAGCTGGATGAATAGATGAAGAACGCCGCAACGATGAACTTCAATCGGCGATGCAGTGCAGCTCCGGCGATCTCATGGCCTCCTCTAGGTTCAAACCCTCCTGGCGATGTCCACCACCTTCCAGGTGCATCAAAATGGTACAGGGGTTGTAGCATGATCTAGCGGATCACCAAGACCTTGAGGGTACTTCCTGCATAAATGAGCCTCGAAGAGGCTCTTCTTTACGGTTCTTTCCTATAGGAGGTTAGTCACAACAAAAATGCGATGCTCGAATGAGCACTAGAGATGGGAATGGGTGAAGGAATGTGATGGGAGGATCTATCTGGTGGTCGGCAGAGAAGGGAGAGTGGTTTTCCAGATCTGTGAGCATCAAGGTGTATGGAAGGGTATGGAGTGAAGAGTAGGCTAAGGGAAACGATGTGAGGTGGTTTGGCAGGTTGATCAATGGGCAAAGCACGATGGATGGGTTCGCCGGAGCTAAGCTCCGACGAACTATGAATTGGGTGTTTTAACGACTAAACATATTATTAAACAATGAAACTAAAGATGAAACAAAACCTAGGGTTAATCTATGCTAGAAAAAGGAAGAAGAAGGTACCTCAATGTCTAGGGGACCACGAAGCGGACCTCACAGGGGCGGAGCTACCGGAGATGGGTGGAATGCCACCTTATCCTTCACTTGGCCTCGCTACAGCTGGCTGGAGGAGAGTTGTCACCTCTCTCATCCTCAACGTAGGAGTAGGGGAGATAAAACTCGATCAAGGGTATTAAAAATGAGAAGAAGAGCTCGGAGGAGGTTTTGTACAATGTAAGAAAATGGGGACTTCGATTGAGGAGAACGGTTGAATCAGTGATGCAAATGTCGAGGAGACGTGCAGAGGTGTAAGAGGAGTGATCGAGGAAGAAAAGTTGCGAAGGAATCTCTACAAAATAGTGACTAATTTGGGCAGCAAAAATCGATGAATATGGGGTCAAACGAGGTGCAAAAGTGTAGGCATATGGTCAGAAAGTTGACTATCAGTCAACTCTAGACACGACCTGGTTGGTCAATGTGGAACAATAAAAAAACCTATCCTTAAATAATTTATAAATTAAATAATAAATACCAAATGTTGTTATTAATTTTAAGATATAAAATAAAAAATTGTTTATTATTATATAAAGTATTTTATTATGAGTTTTTTTTATTTTTTAAAGGTGTTTTATTACATGTTAATTTTTAGGGTTTAATTATAGGTAAATTTATCTATTTTTTAAGTCTTTTTATTTTTATTTTTTATTTTCGATTTTATTCTTTTACTTTGTATATTAATAACTTATTTTTATTTAAATAAATATATTTTCATAGTATTTTCCTGATGTATTACTTACACTTAAATAAAAAGGGTTATTAAATATATATGTATAAATATAGGTATTTCATCTATGTATTTTATGTAAGTATTTTAATTTAATATTTTATTTATGGTTTTATTATATTTTTAATATGTACATATAATATAAATAGTACATACAAAATTATGAAAATATAAATCAATAAAAATAATAAAGAATAAATAAAATTAATATTTTATTCGGTTATATTGTACAAAAGGGTCCAAAACCTAAAATTCACACCTTAACTCCGAAAAATATGAAATCACCTTCATTAAATATCTTATTAAAAATCACATATAATTAAAGTCATTTTGATACATTTGAGTTTTTATTTGAGAGATATGGGTCTCCGAAGTTGGGATTTTGGAATCTTATTTAGAGCATAACTTTTACAATGAGCATTAATTTTGTATGTACTCAAATTTGTATTTTTCTATATATTATTATCTACAACTTTCATGTTCAAAGTTTCTTTATTTGAGGTATAAAATGTGAAAATAAAACAGGTCCTAAAAATGAACTAATAATGAATTAATAAATGGAATTTTTACTGTATAATTGGCCCTTATCTACCCCTACTTTATTTCTCATCGACCTAGTCATCAAGATGCCTAGGTCTTGAGGTTTAAGATCATAAAATACCTTGGGCATTTTATTTTTTTCTTTCCATTTCTTTATTGTATAATTTTGGCATTAAAAACAGTATTTTATAAAGTATATATACATCAAAGAATGAATGTTAATTTGCACTATTTAATGCTATTTACATGCAATAACTAGGGTTTTTAAGGACAAATGATAGAATAAAGGTGATGAAATTGACATTCGTCAATGGGTGGAGGCTATCCCCACCTGAGTTGCTGATAGTCGTATAGTGTCTTTCTTTCTCAAGGATAATATTATTGTGTGGTTCGGGATTCCCAATATACTTATTTCAGGTGGGGGAAGCCAATTTATTAACAGAGATGTCAAGAAGATTGTGAAGGAGTACGCCATTGAGCACATGGTTGTGTCTCCTTACCACCCAGATACTAATGGCTTGGCTGAAATTTCAAATAGTCAGATCAAGATTATATTCAAAAACTTGTACGTCCAGAAAGGAAGAACAGGTCCTAGATGCTTAACTCAGTTCTATGGCCTTATCTAACGATGTACAAGTCTCCATTGGGTATGTCTCACTAAAAATTGGTGTATGAAAATCTTGCCACATGCCAGTAGAATTAGTTCACAAATCATTATGGGCACTCTGTATGTGCAATCTTCATTATGATAAAGCAAGAAAGAATAGGATGTTGGATCTGAATAGATTGCTGGAATTCTAAGATTTAGCATATGACAACTCAATCATGTATAAGGAGAAAGTCAAGCGTTGGCATGATAGACACATTAGAATAAAGACATTCTCCCTGATCAAAAAGTTTGGTTGTTCGATGATAAGTTGAAGTTATTTCTCGGCAAATTGAAAATCAAAGTGTTAGGACTGTTCATTATGACAGCTATGGTGACAATGTTAGTATTGTCATATCTGGGTTTTCATCTGACGCACAACCATTTGTTGTGAACGGAAAGTTTCATAAGCCATATCTATATCATGATACATTCATGTTCGTGGTTGATTCTATATCTGTGGTATCAAATAATGACTTTTTGACAGCTTCTGCGTCTGATACATGAGCTCATTATCGTTTGTACATATCCTTTTGTTTTTATTTCTTCTTCTTCCCTTTTAATTATTCACCTCTTTTCTGTGTCTGTGTACTTTACTTAGGATTTCTCTCTGCTAAGTATAAGGGAGGTGAATAACTTGAGTTGTTTATATTCGTTTTGTTTCATAACTATTACTATTGTTTATACTTAGGGATTCTTTACCCTAAGTATAGGGCGAGCGATGTTCGTATTGTCTTTTTCGTGTTTTTATTCATTTATTTCTTCTAATCTCTCGTTTGTCTAACTTGTTTAAATTCTTTTCTAAACATAGGGATCTTTCACCATAAGTATAGGGAAGGATAGGTTGAGTCATCGAGTTTGTTCATTCTCTTACTTGGTTTTCCCCATTTATATAGTCTTATATACATAGAATTATTTTATCCTAAGTATAAGGGGTATAACAAACTTCTATTTTCTTCATCTATTCCTCGAGTCGTTGTTTATAGCATTCTTTTCACTTTTCTATACTTAACATGAGTTATGTCTTCCTTTGGTTGCTCTTTGATCACTATGAGGACATAGTTCGAGCTAAGTATAGGGGGTGTCTTATATATTGTATATATACTTTAGCCATAACTGATAATTTTATTAATTAAAATGGCTATAAAAATGCAATGTAAAAATATTTTATGTATGATGTTGCAAAAGTATTTTGTCAAAGGGATATAAATTATGAGATGTACATATTCGTAAAATCCACATGTGTATAAAAACTTTAATCATTTATCCTTCTATAAAGAAAATTCCTTTTTATATATATAAAACTTGTATATAAAACCTGTATATAAAATCTCCTTGTAAAAACTTGTATAAAATTTGTATAATCATTGTATATATTTAGTTTACTAACCATGTTTCTTTCTTTAAAAACCTAAAAACAATCTTAAAATCCATATAAATGTGCAAAACCCATTTGAATACTTTTTTCAAAAAGAATTTCCTTTTTCTTTCTTTCAAAAAAATTGTTTTGTATATACTTCTTGCATTTGCATGTGCATTGACATTTAAACTGGTCTGGAATAAAATTGAAGAATGGAGCTTGGTTATGACCTTAATCCACTTAATTTCAGAGGAACCTTATAAGAAATGGAGTTTTTACTTTTCTTGTCCTAGAGACTTAATTCTTAGAGTCCACAAAACTATGTTCCCATGTCATCTTGATTAGTATAAGTATAATATATAACAACACACACATGATTCTTTTAGATCGTGGCTTAACTTGGACAAGCACTCTACACGTAGCTCTTCATGGACGAGTGTTGAGGGGGCAACATCCTTTGGCTTGGGGTATCACACGGGTGTGTAACAACTAGTGGAAACATATGTATTCCTCTAGGGAGGGTAGTACATCTCAACCTGATCTAGTAGCATTGAGGTCTCAAGACAAGATGTTGTACGGTTGCAATAATGCTTCAAAAGTTGGGTAGTCTACTGGAGCAAGAAGAAAAACTCCTTATGTACATGCAACACACTTGTATATATTACATAAAAAATGCAAAAACTCCAAAAAAGTGGACAGGCCTGATTAAAAATAAAATGCCTGCCATAGTGTATAGTCAATAAGCAAAGATGTGCTTCAAATTCTGAATATTATGAGCTTGTAGGTGGATGACTCGGCTACACTAGTCATGCATCCAAGGATAGGTAGCTTCATTGGCTACTGTCCATTCTTTTCCCCATCTCCTCTTCTTGAGCATGTTGCACTTCAACTTACAAGGGAATATCTCCGCTCCTCGAGGAAAGAGTTGCTAAATCGAGGGACTAGGGTTACCTTGTTGAGGGATGTCTTTTCTTTGCCACTTTTGAGTTGAGGAGCTATATTTCACTTACACCGTACAAGTAAAGATTTATAGTCATAATCATTTGTGTATGTGGACTTGTTCTGACCTGACTATTGAGGCGACCTGAATAAGAGTCTTGTGGAACTTGAGGGTTGTTATGTTTTAAATCCATTTCCTAATAAGGTTCCGCCAAACTAATAATCCAAAGGTCTGACTGAGCTCTCTACTATAATTTTATGAAGATAAGTTTAATACTAAATATTGTTCTAAGTTGTTTATTTTTCCTTTATTCTTCTCTTTTTTTTATTCACTAATTCATTAAAATTAGTGTTTGCTAAGGGACTAGCAAAGGTAAAGCATAAGGGAATGATGAATATGTATTTCATCATCTTTATTAATTTTTTAGTTTAAAATCCTTTATAAAACATGTGTAAATACCAATAAATCCATATTCTTACTAACCAACATCACTATGTAAATATAGTATATTTATCACTATTTTACTCTAATATATATAAATAAAGAAATAACACCTAGGGTTCTGGATTGCTACAACGAGGAAACTCTAATGCAATCGGCAAATGTAGATCTCCAGATGATGAAATGATGAAGGCGAACACTCTAGAGAAGGATTAATATCCTCCAAACAAAGACGTAAATTTCTCGATTCGTGTTGAATCGGTCAAGAACATGATGATTTGCAGTTCAGATATCATTTCCAGAAAAGAGATATAATAAACTCAAATTGAATGGATTTGAGTGAAATATAGCCTTGATTTTGAATGTGAACCGAATATGGGTATTAGACCTAACTAATTGAGTGATTAGGATCCTAATTTCAGAGATGAAATCAAGACAAAATGGAAAGAGGCGGATAAGTTCACCTGGGAATGAGGTTGTCTGAACCTCGGTTGTTGCTTGATGAGGGTGTTCACCAGAGCTGAACGTGTGCAGTGATGCGATGCAAGGCCAACGAAGGGCCCTGGAACCCCCTTGTTTGATCGAAATCGAAGGAAGAAGATATGTGCTTGGCCAGCCAGTTCTAGAGAAGGGAAAGTTAGTTCGAAATGACAAACTTACGATCAATTTATAGGAAGAATGATGAAGGGTTACAGTAGATCTTAGGGTAGGCGTGGATCTAGGATGTTAGGACAAGGAAATGGAGGGTTTAGATCGGGTGAGGGTGTTAGGATGGTAGCGAGAAAAAGCCTGGAAGAAGGCTGGTTTCAACAACATCAACAGCCTTGTTCTTGGAGAAGAAGCCTCCAGGTGTTGACACGAGTCAACACCTAGTAGATTGAAAATAATTAATCTTATAAATTAAATATAAAATAGAAAATATCATTAATTAAATTAGGTATATAAATAAAAGATGTAAATAACTAAATTATCTACTTTATTGTATAAGTTACTTTATAAATAATAAATATTTATTGAGATATTAATATGATATTAATAAATGTGTTTATAAAATACTTAATAAATAGGGTTTTGATTTTTTATTTCATAAATTAATGAATATTATATAATTTTTATATTAAATTCATTATTAAGATAATAAAATAAGCATGTGTGAATCTTTATGGATTTTAATAAATTAATTTAAATATATAAACAAATACGAATATAAATAGACAGTTCAAATTCATCTATAAATTAGGATTTTTTTATTGAAAATATTAAATAAGGTTTAAAAATTGGTAAATAATTTAGGATTAAAATAAAAGATCAAAAAATTAATTAAAAAGTATAAAATTTATAAAACTGTAAATAATGTTTTTAACAAAAATAAATAGCCCAGAAACCCAGTTGTCATTAGGTCCCAAAACCAACTTTTTGCAAACAGACTACGATTTTAGTGAAATCGCCTCCATTAATTAAAGAATATTATTTTACACTTTAAAGGTGATTATAGTGAAATTGGAATTCATAAGAGGTAGTTATGATGGTCGGAAGTTCAGAGTTTAACAATTTAAAAGTTGGATTTCTTGACATACACACAAGATAATATTTTTAACTTATTTTCATATTTTTATATAATTTTTAGAAATAATTAGGAAAATAGTTTCTTGAAAAATATGTACAAATGAATTAATTGAGATAAATGAAGATTACATAATTATTTTATAAATAATGAAGAATGTGTGAAGTGAATAATTAATTATTTTTATGGTTTTCTTTCCTTATCTTGTCCTACTTGTTTATTTGTGGACAAATCCAAGCCGAATTGGTCTCGGAGATTAGGTTATATAAATATATATCACATCTATATTTATATTGTATAAGTCACATTATACATATATGCACATCTACAATCTGCCTTCCTTTTGTTTATTTATTTTTATTATTTTATTTATTTACGTATTTTTGATGCATAAAATACAATTTTATTCATGAATATGGTTTTGATAAAAGATGGAAATTAGTGGCTATTTACATGTATTTGTTAAGGGTATTAAGACAAAATGCAGACATAATGTTCATGAATCATGGATTCATCACGCAACTACTATTTTTATAAATTATTCAGCAAAATAATTCAAAACTATATTATGATAATTTCAATCATGTCATCGATATTTATTGATTATATTCATACATCCAATATAAAATATAAATTGCATTTATAATTATTTATTTAATATGAATCCAATTAACATGAATATGAAATCCATAAATAGCATTTACAATTAAATCTCTCCATCATATTATAAATCCTATTTATAATATTTATGATTAATATGGACAATGATATAAACAATAATCATATTCTTGATAACTAAATCATATTTACTTATCTCGGATAATTATTCTCACGTGTCCAAATAATATGAATTATATTCATATTATTCGTGATAATTAAATCATATTAAATTATCAAATTCCTATTGATCGGATAAATTATCAACAATGGAATTATTATTGAACTCTTTCTAGAATAATGCACTTTCTCCAAGGATACTTAAAGATAAGGATAGGCTGATTGGACATTCCACATATAGTGACTTGGATTGAGATCATATATTAAATCCAGATCTTGGGGACCTCTAAAAGGAGTTTGTTTAAATCAAACGGTAAATCTAATCTTCTGATCCTAACCACATTCAGTTGAATGTCCAACATTTGATCTAAGATTGGATTACTGATCTACTAGAAGGATGATGAATCTCCATTTCATCACCTTTATTCTATCATTTTGGCCTTAAAAACCCTATCTAAATGCATGTAAAAAGCACTATTTTGTGCAAATTAACATTCATTATTTAATCCATTTATTGTATATAAAATATAGTTTTTAATGCAAAATTATAGATTAAAGCTATGAAAAGAAAAAGACTAAAAATTTCCAAAGGTAATTTATGACCCTAAACATGAGACTTAGGCATTTTGTTGAATGGGTCGATAAGGAATAAAGTAGGAGGAGACAAGGGCCGAAAATCCAATAAATTCCCATTCTTTTATTTCATCAATAATTCATTTTTGGACATGTTTTATTCTATATTATTTATGCATCAAATAAAGAAACTTTGTACAAGAATATTGTAGATAAAAATATAAAAATAAATACAAAATTGATTTCATTGAAAAATAATATACAATGTACTTTTTATACTCCAAATAACAATCTAAAATCAAAACTTCCCAGACCCACATCTTCTCCATATGCACTAAAAATGTACCAAAATGAATTCAATTATATATAACTTTTTATAATCTATTTAATGAAGGTGATTTCATCCAATTTGGAGTTAATATGCACAAGTTAGGTTTTGGACCCCTATTGTATAATATACCTGAATAAAATATTCATTTTATTTATTCTTTATTGTTTTTATAATTTTATATTTTTATATATTTGTAAATATTATTTATAATATATGTACATATTTAAAATAGAATAAACCATAAATACGACACTAAAATTTAATAATATAAAAAAATACATAGATGAATATATAATACTTATACCTATATAATATATACCCCTATTTATTTAAGTGTACAAAATACATCAGAAAAATATAATAAAAATATTCTTGTGTATATAAAAATAATTTATAAATATATATAAATATAAAAATAAAATAATAAAAAATACAAAATAAAAAGGAAATATACAAAACATAGGTCAACATACCTATATATACACTTGTAAAAAGTACATAGTAATAAATTAACTTATAAAAAAAATTAAAATCATATTAAAATACTATATAAAATAATAATCATTTTTTATCTGCTAAATTAAAATTAAATAATTCATCTACTATTTATTATTGATTTTCTAAATAATTTCGAGTTGCCTTTTTTCTAGTTGGTCCACATGGACCAACTCGAGGGAGTCGAGAGTTGACCACGGTCAACTCTTCTCCCCAGGCACTAGGTCTGTCAGATCGAGCTTTGACCCCTCCTTCTCCTTTTTCCTCCAATCGATGTAATTATCGAAACTAGTTGATCCCTTTACAATTTTTCCCCTCGATTCTCCATCTTTTACGCGCCATTATTTCCTCGAGGATTGATCATCTGAATCAGCTGATCTACCTCGTTCTTCTCCCTCTACTCGTTACATGTACAAAAGCTTTGCCCAATTATTATTTTGATTTTAGAATCCCTTCCGCCTAGTTTTCCCCCCTCAAATCGTGTACTTGGGATTGAGTGAAGTGGCATCTTACTCACCCTCGCGTTTAAAGAGCAGAGATAAAGCGGCGAGGTTGATTCCACCATCTTTGGTGGTGCATCGTCCTCTAGGTACCATCTCCTTGGCTCCGGCCGAGTGAGGTTTCTTTTCTTTCTTTTTAGCATAGGTTTACTTCCATCATTTCATTATTGCCATTAGTTTAGCGTTTGATCCATTTTAGTAGCGTAGAGTGGTGGATTCATAGTTCGTCGGAGCCTAACTCTAGGGAACCTTCCACCATGCTTTGCTTGTTTTCCTACCCGCCAAACACCTTTACATCTTTTCCCTATGCGTTCTACATTACCTAGCACCTTCCATTCACCTTGCTTTGTCCTGGAGTAAGCTATCGGGTCTCCACATCCATCGCCACCCCAGAGATCCACCGCCACGCCTCGCCCCACCCCATTTCACCTGCTAATGGGTCACATCAGTTTTCCCTCCACCCCACGTTCTTTCTGTGCAAGTACTGAAGGGCATGCACTTCGTACGAGGTGATTTTAAACGTGGTCAGAGATTCTTGGAGCACCATTTCTTCTTTGACCTCGGGGGCTTATTGGAGACCTTCCTAGCCTTGCTGGAACCCACCATCTGGAGCGCAAGGCTTTCACGAGGCTTTTGCGCTTCAGAGGAGCACCTATGTCTGTTGGAGGAGGGAGTAGAGCTCGATCGAAACTCGGTCTTGATCAAGTTCTTCCCTGCTTTTCTAGGGAAGATCTCAATCATCTGATTTAGGAGGATCCCCAAATCCGAAAGCCACTGTTGAATGTGACTGGCCCACGACCGTTAATCTCCATCTAGAGTTCTAATCTCAGCCGCTCCAGCCCAACTGTCATTGCGTCACCTACACCCGATTTGCGCTTTGAGAGGGTAATTTACATTTCATACCCCTGAATTTTGTAGCTTTATATTTTAGTCATGCATTTCATTTTGAACATTCAATTATTTTTGTAAATTTGCATTAGAACCCCCGATCTTTCTTGTATTTACTTTGGGTCCAGTCCATGTCAACTTAAGTGCGGTCCCACGTGAGGTGGCGATTTTGCATATAAACCCTCAAGGGTTTTGTATTTTGCTTTTAGTCTAGTAACTTTTAATATTAATTATAATATTTGGGGTATTTTACAAAATCCACCTTGCCTTTTATTTTAATTGCAAATATACCAATGTTAGTTCATTAATTTTTGTGCATGTTCTATATTCATTAGAAATATCATCCATGCACCAAAAATTCTAGAAAAATAGGATTAAGTGCCTTCTGGCATCTACATTTATGCTATTTTTATTTTTTTTTCATTTTAGGCATCTAAATTATTTATTAAAAATCAAAATACTGCATTTTTTGGTTTAATTAAATTAAAAATTAGCAAAAAAATAAAAACATTTTGAAAAATTGCAAAAAATATATTTGTATTATTTTAGTATTTTGTAACTCCAAACTAAAAATCCATGTAAATAGAAAAATAAAAAAACTAAAAATTAAAAAGTTCTAAAATCCTTTATAAAAATATAAAAAATCTTAAAAACCTCAAAAATATTCAATTCTACTTTGTATTTTTCTTTATATTATTTATTATATATTAAAATTGATTTGGAAAATTTTGGACACTTTTTTGTATTTTTAATCTCCAAATCAATTTATCCTATTTAATAGTCCCCGTTTTGGGATATTTTGACTTTAAAAATACTTAAAAATTAGATAAAATTTACCAAAAATCAAAAAAATAGTAAAAATATTAAAAGTCCAAAGCATTTTATTTTATATTTTTTAGTATTTATAAATATATCATCTTATATTGTATATATAGCCTTATATATTCTTTTGTAATATATTACAAGGAAAAAGAATATATAGATCAGAAAATATAAAAGAAAATAAAATTATAAAATTAAAGAAATTAAAAATATAAAAAATAAAATCTAAAAAAAGAAAATGCAAAATTTAAAACCTGCACAAACACTTAGACATGAAGAAGAACATAATTTTGGAATTCATTTTCCTGATCTATCACATTTGCTCCATAAATTCGACACTCTACATACTTGCACTATACACACATTCTGTAGAGTTATATAAAATAAATTTTAACTCCACACATTTATTTGCATTGCTGTATTTATTTATGGGTTAATTGTTGAATTACTTAGGATTTCGTCAGAAGTTGCTTCGATGATTGTCGGTCCGCCTTGTGAATTGATAAGACCCTCTCAATATCATGGTTTTCAGAGGAGTCACTAAAATCGAAATCTATTTTATCACTCCCTCAGAATAGAAGTGTAATAGTTATACAATCTTTTGTGATCACATCACCCTCGAGTATTTCTAATACCCGTACATCTTGCATACTGGAAGTCCTATAATAAACATGAAGTTTTAGGTCAAATTTAGACCATCTTCTTCACGATTTTATAATTAAGTTTCTCATTTGGTCATTGGGAGTTGGTATCAATCACATGCTTTCCAAAAGCATATACCACACCTACAAATTCATGTCATGCTTCCAAAGCAAGACGATCATGTATGGAATTTGATCGGTCCCAATACCTTATGAGTGAGATCATGTCTTTCGATTCAATAGTGAACCTATATGATCCCTTTGAGAGATCGTATTACTCACATGCCCTCGTATGCACACCATTTTGCCACTTTATATGCCATGATTAGGTCATCAACCTAAGATCTGCCTATTGTACATACTTAGACATATAATAATACATCTACCTCCGATTAGAGGATGTGTTCCTATATCGTGACAACATATGACATCAGTCTTTATTATCTTGATCTCTCTAAGTCAACTCTATGATATAACTTATCTGAAACCTCCAAATCTCTGTTCCTATTCAAAGAACCAACAACAAGAGGTCGATCAGATATCAGTCTTTAGAGAAGGATTGCCATCTCCTACTCGGGATGGAGATCATCTCTTAACAATCATTTCATTGTGCTTCATGAGTCCTCAATATAACTGTTTAAATACCATCCAAGCACCAGCCTATATTATTCAACCATTGAATCAATAGTTGTATGATAATTAAGATGGCCATTATACATAGCCTTAATTGTACCAAGAGACCATATAAGTGCATTCATTCATTTAATCTCAGATAAGGAGTGAAATAAATCAATAACCTTTACTGATATATCAAATATTACAATAACTCTTTCTGTAGTAATGGTTCCCCTCAGGCTCACATGACTAACAATCTCCCACTAGCCCTCAGAACCATTTAGGTACAATCTTTATATCAATGCTCATTACATGCTAGTAGAAAACCATTTGGGGTAAAGGTTTGGTAAGGGGATCAACAACCTTGTCAGTAGAGGCCACTTTGGTGATGAAGATGTCACTGCACTTTTGAATCTCCCGAATGATGTGGAATTTCTTTTCCACAAATTTTCTCTTTTGACGCCATTTGGGTTCATTTGCCTGAGTATGGCTCCCGTGTTATCTTAGAGTAGCATTATGAGAGTATCAAAGGAAACTACATCAAGTTACAGGATGAAATTTCATAACCACATTACCTCCTTTGCATCATCCAATGCGACAATGTATTTGCCTTTTGTTGTTGAATAATCCATAGTGTCATGCTTCTTGCTTCTTCAGCTAACACCACCACCATTCAAAAAGTATACAAACCCTTAAGTTGACTTGCAGTAATCTACATTACATTCGAAGTCTAAATCTGTGTATCCTAATATTTGGAGATCACTATCTCCATCAACCAAGATTTAATCTTGCATCCGTGTTAGATTCTTAAAAATATTCTTCATTGCATTCCAGTATTCTCCATAGCAGGATTGATAATGGCTTACCACTTCCACTGCATGGCGGATATCTGGACTTGTGCTCATCATGTCATACATTAGGCTTCTCACAGTTGATGCGTAGGGACATTCAATAATGGATTTCTTATCTTCAACACTTTGTGGTGACATCCCTTTCGATAGGTGGATAGCATGTCTTAAGGGAAGGAAGCCTTTCTTGGAATTCTCCATATTAAACGTCCCACTATCTTCTTAGTGTACCCATGTTGTGACAATCCCAAAATCATTTTTCTTTTATCCGAACAGCTTCATACCCAAGATATAAGAGGTTTCTCAAAGATATTTAAACTCGAAGGTACGGGACATCTGAATCTTAACACTAGTCATCATCCTTGTTGATTTTAGTAGTCCTGACCCAAATTCTTTGAGTAGAGACATAGGCATCAAATTGTTATATGATCCAATGTCAAGAAGTGTTCTTTCACACTATTGGTTAAACATATCGCATCTTATGAGTGGTGCTGCCTTATCCATCTTCTTTCTCGGGAGGTTGCTAATAACATTAATTGTTGCCATGTTTAGAATGTGTTATGCAAAGTTCTTGTATTTGATCTTGTGTAGTTCACGCTTCGCTGCACATGCTTCTATTAATCTCTTTTTTACATTGGGTATGTACTCCGTGGCTTTTAACAAGGGCATTTTAAGCACAATATTTTGTAATAACTCCACAATGCTGGAATCAAACAAGGTTGTTTTTAGTTTTCTACTATTTTTTTATTTAAATACAAGAGGAAATGGAATGCAAGTGTCATAAAAAATCAGACTTTCATTTAAAAAAGTACTCTTTTGTACAATTAGACGATTAAGCATAGTGTAATCATCTACAACAAAAGGGAAGATAGAAGTAGGAAATTCTATAGCGTCGACTTGCTCAAGATCAACTGTTGGTGTTGGTGTCTCCTTTCCTATATCAACTCGACCTCGATTATTATTTCTTGGTTCTTTTTTATTTTCTTCATTTTTTGTTTTTTGAGGATTGTGTTGCTCATCCTTCCTCATTGGATCTAGAAGCTTGTGATGAAGACTCGCCAATAGAATCTTTATATTCCTTTTTTGTGTAGTAGTCGAATGTCGTGTCCTACCGCTCCTAGGATCAACAACATTAGATAACATTAGTGAATTTATACCTAACTCGGGAGGTAGTGTGGCACTACGGTCTATCTGCTCCATTCTTCGTAAGTTGTTGGGGTTCGCCTCAACCTACTCGGAATGACTATTTTTGTGACAATGAGGTCATCGAGCTTTTGGCTTATCTAGTTCATATTTTTGATCAACTAAGCAAAGAAATCTACAGCAGGATTCACAAAAGGGACCTCTGAAGACTCAGCAATGTGTGGGAGATGAGTCTACTAGTAGTAATGTTGTTGGTAGGAGTGCTGAAGGTGACGAGGATGATACTGCTAGTGTTGGTTTCGAGGAGGAGGGAATTGATTCTAATATTGAGCAGCTAGCTGCCATTGATAATATTGTTGTAAGTATGTTGGCTACTGCTGCTCGTACTGTAGTCTTCGAATGTGACTTTGGTGTGGATACTGTGGGGCTTAGTGCAGTTGGAAATTTTATCCACCCTGCTATGTGTGGAATGACTAGACAGTTATACATTGACCCTGAGGTTGTCCACCCGGAAGAGTCAATGATTGTTCATTACCCCATTGACGAACCGTGGATCTACCCTTTTAATATTGTCAGATTGACGATTTTGTTGCAGTCGGATAAATCCGGATCGATCAAAAATAACCACACGTATTGATGAATCGTCGAATGAATTAATGCACGATTTTATGTTTATTTAGCCTGGGCAAGCCCCAGGATCAACTCAAGGAGGCAAAGGAACAACTCGATATCAGATTAGATGGATCAGATCATTGTTTTCCAAGTGTGTTTTTTTGGGTATTTTTTTATGCAATAAAAATGACAAATGCAAGATACGATTGAATTAAGTTAGCAAGAAAACACCCGACTTAGCCAAATTAATTTTAATGTAAAATAAGCTCAAATCAGCTAAGTGATGTTTTTCATAAGAACCTAATTCAACAACGAGTGCAAAATAGATTTTTTTTGGATTTTTGGCTTTGAAATGAACAAATGAAAAATGCAAACTTTTTTGGTGGTTTTTATGCATTTTTTTCATGCAAATGAAGTGCAAAAATTATGAAAAAATTACTGGAAGTTAAAAATGATGAAATTAAGCTACACTGATTTTCTAACATTTTATTTTTTTTATGAATTTTTTACGGAAAACAGAGCGACTGCGGGTCTTTAATTCCTAATAAATCCACAAAATCGAATTATAAAGAGAATGAATTATTTCAAACAGATATTTTAATAAGGAATACAGGAGAGTTGAAATTTCTCAAAAATCTTATTCGTGGATTTAACTAAAAGTCAGTTACAGAAATCACCCTATAGTATATTTTATGCACAAGACAACTCTTAATGGAATGAAATTTGGACAGTAATTAAAGCACAATTAGATGCATCATCTAATTTTTTTTATAATTTTTGGAGCACGAAATATGGTTGTGCAAATTTCAGAGCTTAAATGGACAAAATATCACTGATTTTAAATATCTGATTTTTAATAAAATATCTAATGCTCACAAAAATGCAAATAAATAGCCAGGAGATAAAGAATTAGTTGATCATCAACATACTATTTTTCATTGAATAAAAAGATGCTAAATGACTGTCCAAATTAATAATCAAAGCTAGGGGTATCTTTGCAATACAAAAATGAAAGAAACAAATTGAAATGTGCATAAGGGACTTTTGGAATTTACTGAAACTTGCAGGGCACAAGTGCAATATTCACAAATAAAAAAATAAATTAAACCTTTACTTATTCTCTTCAACCGCTGCTAGGGCAAAGGGGATGACTTCAAGGGGGCGACGGCGCCAGTCGAGCGGGGGCAGCGAGGCCAAGCGCGCGGCGGCTGACGGAGGAGGCGTTGGCGGCGCCCAGCTACGTGCGGAGGGGCGGCAGGAGGGACTGACGCGTGGGGGCGGCGCGTACCTGCGCGCTGGAGGTCCAGAGGTGGCAGCGCGAGAGCGTGCGGCCAGGGGCAACGGTGCTTGGAATCGGCCCAAGACGGTTGGTCGTGCGACGATGACCGGCAGGGTGCGGGGCTGCGCCTGGAAGGCGTTGGCAGCGGGCCTCGCTGTGGGCAGGTGCTGGAGGCGCAGGGGCGTCCTGGAGGGCGCGGCGGTGGTGCGGCTGCACCTGGAGGTGGGTGGCGGTTGTGTGCACGTGTGTAGGGCAGCACTTGCGGCGCTGCGCTGGGGCGTGGCGTGTGGAGTCGCAGCGTGTGGAGCAGGCCACTGCGCAGGAGGGCCTTCTGGATCACGCGCAGGGCATGGCTGGCTCGGGGAGGTCGGCAGCGGTTGGACTGCTCGCGGGTAACGGTGCGACGGGCAGCCCAGCGAGGAGAGGAGGTGCACCGACGGTCGCGGCAGGAGCTGGTGGCTGCGGCGGAGGAGAGGGGGAAGCACCGTGGAGCACGGCCGTCCAAGCTCCTGCTTTTTTTATTATTTTTTTTGTTTGCAATTTTTTTGTTGTATTTTTTTTCTAAACAGTAATGAAGATGTAGGGGAAAAAATGTGGAGATAAAATGAGAGGTGAAATGTGGTGATTTAGTAAAGGTGATGATATGTTGATGTTGGTGTGATTTATGATCTACATTAATAACAATTAAAATATTAGATAAAAAAATGACAAAGAAAAGTTGAGGGATTACTTACCTATGATTCGCCGAAAGTGGAGCCACGGTGTGCGGCTCTCGTTGTCGCTTCGATCAATGTCCGACGAGGCACCGGGAAGCTAGATTTCTTCAAGGAAGGAGGAGTGATGAAGGTTGGGAACCTTCGGATCTCACCGTTATCAGAGGTCGTCGCTCGACGGTGGTTCTCGGTAGCTGTCACCTACAGATATCCGGAGCTCTCTCTCTTTTCTGTTGAAAATGGCGGATGAGCAAAAATGGAGGAGTGGAGGAGAATATAAAGAGGAGGAGGAGGAGGTGGGAGAAGAGATGGAGAAGGTGGAGGGGGTGGGGTGGTGAAGTGTGCGTGAGTTTAACTTCTCCCTTACGTCAGGGGAGAGTGGGGAAGAATGGGTAGATGGGAGAAGAGATGGCGCCACTTGGCGCGCTCGGATGCAACCATGTGGAATTTATTTAAATAGTATTTAAATTAATGGTAAAGTAGCAAAAACCATGGGGTTGACACATGGCGGCTTCCGGAGCCACCACGTTTCGCTCCCAGAAAAATCCAAAGCTAAATGCAAAGAAAAATCGAGAAGAGATAACAAAAGATGTTAGATCAAAAAGTGGTCAACACAAAAGTTGCTCATCTCGACGAGATCTACAACTTTTGTGAAGGGCTAAAAATCAAAGGAAATCGTTTGTACAAAATGTATTTTTGGGTGGTACCTTATAGATATAAAATACCGCATTTTATCTTTTGTAATTTGTTTGTCATTTTTAAAAGAGAGAAAAATCAAAATAAAAATAGAGAAAATATAAAAATAATATTTACAACTTAATCTATTTTTTTATTTTTAATAAATCAAAAAATGAAATGGTAAAATACAGGGGCAAAAAGGTCAATATGTACAATATACAAAAGGGGCCCAAAATCCAAGTTTTGCATACGAGCTCCAATTTTAATGAAATTAGACCTTTTTTGAAGGTCTTTGAATGTATATTACTTTAAAAGTGAGTAGACCTAATTCAGAGGTTTTATGAGAGTGATATGCGTGTTTTAAGGCTCCTAGTTTCAAACTTGGATTGGTGTTTTATTGGTCAATTTTACAAGTTAGTATTTTTTTGATATTTTTCTTTTATTAGTGTTAGTCATATATACAAAATAGAGTTGGATTTATTGGATTCGGAGTAAGTATAAAATATATATACAAATAGGGTATTTTAGCTAATATATAGAGGTGAATATTTCTAAGTGAATTTGGCTTCCTATTTAATGCAAATATGAATGCTAAAATGCAGATATTACACTTGCATGCATGAATGCTAATTTTGCAAGATAAGTGGAAATATGCTTCTATTTACTCGGGAACAAAGCTCTATTTTCGACTTTTAGAGTGATGAATCACATATTCATCAACCCCCTATACTTAAACCCTGCTCGTCCCCGCGCAACTAAAATGAAATGCAAGACTTTTTTTTAATGTAAAGATGATATGCAAGAGTAAATAAGAAGCCTAATTTTTTGTTTTTTTTTTTATTTTTTTATTTTTTTTTTGATTTTCAAAACTTTGGTATGCCTTCTATGTTACAACAATTTACATAATTTATAAGTATTATACAGATTATCCAAATGTATTTTACAAAAAATTTCTCGAAATTTTACCTAGCCCGTAATTATTACGAAATATATACAAAGATACGTGAAAGTACGAGCTATAGGTAAAGTATATATGTAATATATACATGCCCTCCTATACTTAGCATGTGCTATGTCCTCAGAGCACGAAGAGTGAGGAAAAAGTCATAGCTCGTGCTAAGCGTAAGAGAGCCAAAGAGAACGAAAAAAATATGTAAAGAAGTCTTCCCGCCCCCCTATACTTAGGCTCTGGCAGCCTAGGTGTAGAAGAATAACAAGAATGGGGCGAATGAGGTCAAGAAGAGAAGTGGATGAATATACAAAACATGCATCAATCCCCCCTATACTTAGGCTCAGGTCAACCTAAGTATAGGATGGAAGTGAGTATGAAGACCAATGTGATCTGAGGATGTACAGAGACTCGACTCAAGTGGCTCATCCCCCCTATACTTAGGATCCGGTCATCCTAAGTATGGTCCAAGATGGTGATCAATGAACTAGGATGAGTTACTAGAGTCGCAGAAAAGAGAGGTCAGAATGTACAGGAATGATGGTATATACAAGTGAGTTGGTCTGAATCTTTCAAGATGCTGCTGATGGCTAGAGCTTACTGCTGCAAGGTCTCAGGCGCGTCTCGAGGTGTATCTATTGAATCTGTCTCGCGCATGAATACAATCTCCTCAACATGGACTGACTGCTCATTGGATTCGACGAAGTGCTTCAACAGTTGTCTATTCACAAGAAATATCAGTACGTCATCTGCGAGATCTGAGATCTCGACACATCCACTATCATGCACCGTACAGACGAAAAATGGGCCTGTCCACTTGGACTTCAACTTGCCTTGGAAGATCTTCAGCCTAGCATTAAACAACCATACATTCTGTCCAGGAACAAAGGTCTTTCGTCTGATATATCTATCGTGCCAACGCTTAACCTTGTCCTTGTACATCAAACTGTTGTCATATGCACGGTTTCCGACTTCCATAATCTCATTCAGATCCATATCTCTTTGCTTTTGCCAAAGGTGCGTCTTCCAATTGACCTTCTTGGTTGCCCATTCTGATTTATGCACTAGTTCTGCGGGCAAATGGCACGGCTTTTTGAATACCAGTCGGAATGGGGAGGTTCCTAACGGTGTCTTGTAAGCTGTCCTATACGCCCATAGAACCTGATCCAAGATCTGAGACCAGTCCTTCCTGTCTGAGCGGACAAGCTTTTGCAATATATTATTAACCTCCCGATTCGACACCTCAGCCATACCATTAGTATGTGGGTGGTAAAGACTAGCGACACGGGGTTCGATGCCGTAGTCCTTCAGGAGTTTCTTCACCTCCCGGTTCACAAAGTGGCTATCCCCATATGATATCATCCTTTTGGGAATATCGAACCTAGAGATGATGTGCTCTCTGATGAATTTACAGAAAGTCCTACTGTCTACGGCTCGGTTCGGGATATCCTCCACCCACCTGATAAGTAGTCTACCTCAAGAAGGATATACTCGAACCCGTGGCTAATAGGGAATGGGCCCATGAAATCGATGACCCAAGCGTCAAAGACATCACAAATGATGACATGTTGCATTGGCATTTCATCCTTGGGATTAACGGTTCCTCCCATTCTCTGGCATACTGGACACGACTTCGTAAAGGTGATGGCATCGCGAAATAGAGTCGGCTAGTAAAAGCCACACTAAAGTACCTTCCATGCAGTCCTCTTCCCGGAGTGGTGTCCTCCTTCCTCCAACTATGACATAAAGAAATGACACTCTGGTATTCCTCGTGAGGAATACACCGTCTGCAGACACAATCCGACCCTTCAAAGAAAAGGATCGGATCCTCCCAATGGTAGTGTCTAGCATATCCGACTTCAGCTAGTCGATGTGGCTCTTGGGCCAACCCTCGGGAACCTTCTTGGAGACAAGATAGTTCACGATGTTGGCATACCATGGGAGTGAGTCGACAATAAAAATCGAGTCGTTAGGGAAGGAGTCTCGAATTGGTGAATCCTCGGAAGTATTGATATCTTCGAGACGAGAGAGATGATCGTCTACTACGTTCTTCTTTCCAGGTTTATCATGAATGTCCAAATCAAACTCCTGGATAAGAGAAATCCACCGAAGAAGACACGCATTCGCTTCCTTATTCTCCATCAAGTATCGTAGCACCGTGTGGTCAGTGAACACGATTACCTTGGATCCAATTAATGAGATCTGAACTTGTCTAAGGAAAACACTGCCACAAGCATCTCCTTTTCCGTAACTGTATTGTTACGCTGAGAGGTATCAAGCACTTTGCTTGCATAGTGAACTGCAAACAGGGCGCCATCCCTCCTTTGTACTAACACAACCCCAACAGCAAAATCTGAGGCGTTCGTCATGATCTCAAAAGGTAGAGACCAATCCAGGGCTTATAGGATCGGGCCGTCCATGATCATTCCTTGTAATAGCTTAAAGGCCTCAAGACATTTGTGATCAACAACAAACTCCATGTATTTGCCTAAAAGCTCAGTTAGCGGTCGGGCAATCTTAGAAAAATGCTAGATGAATCTCCGATAAAATCCGACATGACCGAGGAATGATCGCAACTGCTTAATGTTGGTTGGTGGTTGGAGTCGTCTGATCACATCCATCTTGGCAGGGTCAACCTCCATTCCTCTCTTGAGATGACATGCCCCAACACAATGCCCTCCATCACCATGAAGTGACCTTTCTCCCAGGAGAGCACCAGATTGACCTCACACCAACGTTTGAGGACTCGGTCCAGATTCCTAAGGTAGGAATCGAAGGAATCGTCGTGGACCGAGAAGTCATCCATGAAGACTTCTAGGAATTCAACGACCATTTCGGCAAATACAACAATCATGCACCTTTGAAAAGTACCTGGAGCATTGCATAACACAAAGGGCATGCGCCTGAAAGCATAGGTACCAAAGGGGCATGTGAACGTGGTCTTTCCTGGTGCTCTGGAGCTATGGCTACTTGATTGTAGCCCGAGAACCCATCTAAGAAACAGAAGAGCTCTTTCCTCGCTAGTCTCTCTAGGATCTGATCAATGAATGGTATGGGGAAATGACCCTTCTTCGTCGCCGCATTCAGCGTCTGTAATCCACACAGACGCGCTGCGACGTGGGCACTCGTGTCAAGATCTCCTATCCATCCTCGATGGTAGACGTTTGAATTCCCGACTTTTTAGGGACCACATGGATCGGGCCCACCCATTTATAGTCGGAGATGGGATAAATAAAACCCGCGTTGCACCATTTCTTTATCTCTATCTTCACTACCTCTCGCAAATTTGGATTCAAACAACGTTGGAATTCATGAGAGGGTTTGGCCTCATTCTCCAAGTAGATATGATGCGAATACAGAGCTGGATTTATCCCGTGGAGTTTGGAAACACTCCAGCCTATCGCCTTGCGATTTTCTCCAGGATCACTAGCAAGCGAGATTCCTGCTCCTCGGTCAATCGCGAACTGATGATGACCAGAAATTTCTTGTCCTGACCTGCAAGGAAGGCGTATCTCAGTGTTGTGGGTAAAGACTTGAGCTCGGGTATGGTGTGATCATCTTGGAAATCTGGCTCAATCGAATCTGAATCAGTGTTGGATGTGGCTAGCTCTTTTTCTGTTATTGCTGCCACCAAGTTATTCGGCTCTGGAGTCGGATCGTCAAAGGTCTCCATGCAATCAGCAAAAGCCAAGTCTGACTCATCATCCTCATCTTCTGATTGTCCTAAAGAGGGAAGGACTGACAGGCCCAGCTGGGCCTCTAAGTCATCGAAGATGTAGGGCGATGCAAGTTCTGAGCTATACTCGTCTTTGCGGACCTCACAAACTGACTCACGCACGGGATCATCTTCGGAGGGGAGGGACTCATTGGTGTTGGCTGGGTTCTGTCTCCATGGCCCAAATGTGTCTACATGATTGCAGTCTACTTCGGTTGAAGATTACTCGGTGTTGGATTCGGAATCCGGTCTCTGCCATCTAGTCTGCTTTATCTCGAGTTCCTCATCTCCGCCTGAAGTTTGGAACTAGATCTTCCTGATCTTATAATCAAACAAGGCCCCCGCTGTTCGGAGGAAGGGCCTGCCTAAGATTATCTGGGAATCTCTCCAATTACGAGGGGTTTCCATATCTAGGATAGTAAAGTCCACCATGTATTCCTGCCCCTCGACTTTGATCCAACATTCCTCAATTCTCCTTGGGACCTCTTGGTTGATTTATCAGCGAACTGCAGGAGGGCTCTAGATTTCCTAAGAGGTCCGAGATTAAGCCGCTCATAGAGGGTTTGTAGGCATTAAGTTAATTGAGGAACCATTGTCTTGGAGAGTGCGTGCAAACGCGATGTCATCAACATGACTCACTACATAGTGTGCACCCATGTCTCTTCATTTCCTTGGAAACAGGTTCTTTATTGCACAAGTCGTGGCTACTGACAGAACGTGTTTCTCAACACGGCTTTTGGTCTTCTTGCTAACCCTAGTAGGTATGCATCTCACCTTAAGGTACTTCTGGAATGCAGGATTCATTTCCACGTACTTGTCAAAGGGGATTGTGACCTTGATGTGTTTGTTACATAACTCTGCCATCTCAGGGTCATCTTTTTAGATTTTTTTCATTTTCTTCTTTCCACCTTAAGAGCTCGGGGGAAAAAGGATGATTGACTCTAACTCATGTTCTGAAACTGAAATGTTTTCATTGAAATCCAGAACTGAGTTCTGTACAAGACTCGGACTCCTAAACAGACTCGGACTCTAACTCTGACTAAAAGGAAAATGTTGTGGTGAAACCAGTGATGCGTCTTCCGCGACTCCTTGACGGTCCTCCTCAGATGGAAGTACGAGCTCTTCGTCAGTTTCAATCTTCACCCTCGTTCCGCTTTCATCGGTGAACAGCCCAACCCTTGGAACATACTACAGCCCCAGGTGGCGAAGAGCTGACATCGAGGTGCCAAACCCCCCCATGTTCACTCTTGGTTGAGGAAGATCAGTCAGTTATCCCGTCAGTCACTTTATCCGTTGAGGCCCTTCCACTCGGTTTCAACAGTAGTGCTCGTAGCTGAGGCCCTTCAATAGATCGTAGGGTACTCTTTCTCTTTGCAGAAGGTGGTATTGACTACTTTAGACTCATCACCAGTTACACAATTAATCTATGATTTCGAATCCAATAATGACAATTTTCGGTCAGTGTCCTAGTGGATAAATCTATTTGTGCCTTTTCCTGTCTATTTCATTTTCTCTTGTTAGTGCTGTCTATAATGACTGATTACTGTAAATGACTCCACGATACAGTAGAACTACTCTAGAGGGAGCTTCCAGTACAGTCTTTAGGCGATTTCTCGACTGGAGCCCATCCTCCCCTCTACTAGAAAATGACTCAAAGAGACTCCTGGCGACTCTCCTGGAGTTATACTCTGGAGAATGACTCAACTATACACTTTCTGCTGGTGCGAGTTTGCTGCTTCGAGGACCCAGAAGTCCTCTTCTTCTGTCGGTGATGGTGATGGTGGTGTTGCTCCTCTTCTTCCTCCATGTCCTCCTCAGGTAGAGACTTGGTGGCTCCTTCCTCTGGTGCCCGTGCCCGATCAGGTATGGTCACGGTCCTTCCACTCCTGAGGGAAATAAGATTCACATTATCATATGAAAGGATCTCATGTTCAGATAAAGAATTATCTGAATAGTATACCTGATCACGAGGTCGGTTCTGACCATGGGTTAAGCTGTTCGGGTTGGCCTGAACCTACGCAGGAATTGGGGTCTTTGGTGCCACTTGTTGATCCCGGGTACGAGAAACCCGATTCAGATCAGTTCTCATATCCAGATAGTCATTCTTGATTTGTTGGACCCTATCAGACAGGGTCTGGATCGCCAAGGTGAGGGACTCCAATTCAGTGAGATGGGCTTGTTGATGCTGACTTGCGGATGAGGTTCTGTACTGGCCCTACTGGCCATGCCGATATTGTTGTTGCTTGTGGGACGGTGTCGGGCCCTGCTGGCCAAAGTGGAATGTGCACTGCTACTGCTGGTGCTGCTGAGGCTGGTACCCTCGGTCGGGCCTGGACTGAACAAAGCGCGGTGCGGAGACAGAGCTGGTTTCCTGGTAAGCTGGGGAAGGTCGGTGAGGCTGACCATTCCCCATCCCCGATTGTCTGCTGATGGGGTCAAGGCTGTACCACAGCCCGTTGATCTCGAACACCTGCAGAGGCTCCTCGTATCCAGTCTCCACTTGTAGGGGTGCATGCTGGTCCTGCTGTGTGTAAGTATGATCCTCCACCCAGCCACTCTGAGGCCCCGGTGCCTGTTCCTGTACGAGATGATCTCGGTGTACAGGTGCAGGAGGTGCAGAAGGGGCAGGTAGCTTCATCTTATCTACCTTCTCAGTATGTTCCTCCACTTGCTTCGACGGACGTGAGAGAGACTCAAGGTCAGTGACCCTCTTGTGGATCTTCTCGACCATAGTTAACTTGTCAGCTACCATCCCCATGCTGGGGATGAGGTCCTCTGTTAGATCCTCTACGGTCCTCCTAGTTGTCTCATTGGATAAGATTGAGGGAGACAACTGATAGGCCCTAGTGGCCTGCGACCTTCATGTTTCTGCCATCTACTATAGTATCTTCCATACTGCATTCTTGTTCTTGTTCTGATAGCTTCCTCCGCAGGCATCACTGACTAACCCCTGCATCTCAGGGGTCATGCCACAGAACAAGGTCTAGACTAAGACCGCCTCAGAAATGCCATGGCAGGGACATTTATGAATTAGGTCATTGAACCTATCCCAGGCTTCATGGAATGGTTCACAGAGACCCTGGGAGAAATTAGCGATCTTGGTTCTCATTTGATTAGTCTTACTGAGAGGGTAGAACTTCATCAGGAATATGTCCTTGAACTGCATCAAGGTGGTACATATCACTCCTAGGTTTTTCAACCAATGTGTTGCCTTATCTCGTAAGGCAAAAGGGGTGGCCTTCAGTCTAATGTAATCCTGCCCAACCTTAGGATGACTAAGGTTGTTGCAAACCAGCTCAAAGTCTCGGAGAAAGGCATATGGTTCTTGATGGGCATTTCCGTTGAACTTCGGTAGCATGCTAAGGAAGTGGGGCTTGAGCTCGAATGCTTCTGGGGGAACCGCTGGTGCCAACCAACTGTGCATCTCGTTCTCCACTAGGTTGTAGGCATCAACCATTGGTCGGTCGATTCCTCCTGCTGCAATAATTTGTCCCATTATAGCTGTGAGATCTGCATTTTGCTGTTTGGATGTGGCGAGGCGATTAAGAATGTGTCGCAATGGGTCCTCATCTGGTGGCTGCTTAGGTGGCATCTTGTCCTCCAGTCCTGAGTAGGAAACAAGATCTGTGTCAGAGGATAAATCAAGTAAGGGATTCTTACCGAGGCGATGGTCTTCCTCGGTAAGCTTAGAGGAGAGGAAAGGGTTGGTTTGAGAGTAACCACCCTGAGTGTGAGGGAACCATAACTCAAGAGGGTCATGAGTCCTGGGTAGTCCAAGGTGCACTTGGGCCGATGAAGAGGAGTTTCGTGGGGGCTCAAAGAGAGATTGGTAAATAAAGAGTCGATATCCCCCCAGTCACTCATCTTGATTTGGCGAGAAGAATCGGGAGTCCAAAGTGAAGGTACAATTTGACTCCTACCTGAAGCAAACAATTCAAACCAAGACCATGGGTTCACACTCAACACAGTGAAGGACCCGAAACCGAGTCCAATTAATCTTGTTAATTTTAAGTGTAATTTTTCAAGCAAGATAGCAAGGATTACGCGGCCTAGAGGGGAAGTCGGCTCAGAACCGGATGCGTCTTCCCTGTTTAACCTGCCACCTAAGATACCACCGGTCCTTCCTTTCTTCGCTCCTATCCCAAGTTGATGGATTCAAAGACCTGCCCCATCTACCTGCACGCAAGCATAGGCTGACAAGGCCGGAACTTCACCCAGGGGTTTACTGGCAACTTGTCGCGAAGTACCGCAATTTCGCCCTACTACCTGCGACAGGTAGAGGCTACTTGGTACTAGTCAGTGAACCTTAAAATTCAACTTGTTATAATTGCTAGGATTTGTTGGAATGTGATATGGAAGGCGGGATTTGAGCTCTGCCTTAAGGTGTTCACACACACTCAAGTACCCTCACTCGGCCTGAAAACAAGGTCGGGGATTAATCTCCCGCAGACATATTTTCCAATTTTATTTTTTTTGGGTCAATAATGTTAGCAGTCCCGGTTTTAAGTTTAGTTCTCACTTGTTAGTCCAACCACACACATGCCTATCGTCCAGTCCCAATTTCCGTTTAAATTAAGTGTGAAAAACATAGGGGGGAAATCAAGAAAAGCCGATGCACGAAAAACTATGATGCGTATGCTGAGTAGAGAATACTTACAGTGATCCCTTCACTTTTTATGCAGGATGCAAATTAACCTAAGGCGTGCCTCCCCGGCAATGGTGCCATTTTGATTTGCTTCCCACTACCCTTGTTAATTCAATCAAATTAATGGTCAAATTAATGTGTTGTTATTCGTTGCAGTCGGATAATGAGAGCAGATCAAAAACCACTTTTAATTAAACAAGTTAATATCGAGCGACAAATTTTTTTTAACTTGGGCAAGCCCAAGGTCGAACACATGGAGGCAGCTGTCTCCTTAGGTGAATTTTTAGCAAAGTTCAATGTTTGATTTTCAGGGAATAATTTTTTTTGATCTTTTTCGGTTTTTTTATGCAAGACACATGCACAATCCACCGAGTTTACGAGTTAATTCAGATAAGTGTTCAAATTAAGTCCAAAAATTCTAAAATTTTGATATATTGTGCGAGACAATGAAAAGTGACTTGACATTTTTTTTAATTTTTAGCTTCACGGATAATGAAAAATATAGATTTTAGTGAAAATGACTAAACTAATTTTAATAATTAATAAACGATGATATTTTTCAGAAATAAATTAATCCAAATATGTCTAATTAAGAGCTATCCAAATCAACTTGAATTTCATTAAAACACTTCATGGTTGATTAATTAAAAATTGATTAAGGTTCTCACTAAATGATTTTTCTAATACAAACTATACTTGCAAATGATGTGATTTTTGGATATGTTGTAGTATAGAATTATATCTACCAATGATGATTTTTGAGAGATTTTTTGATGAGCAGATAATGCAGAATCAATTAATCAATTAAAATAGGCAAAATATTGCATTTTTACCAAATTAAATTCCATAAATATTATGTGAATCAGAAAATACAAATAAATGCTAAAATGGTAGAACAAGAGTTATGTTATAGTATGCAACGTTCGGAATTGAAAATGGACAGCAAAAAGATAATAAAATGACTCACAAATGCAGGACTATGATGGCAAATAAAATATTGAGAATTAACTGAATTCAATTGCAGGGACTCAAGAGTAATTACCGAAACATAAAAATCATTGGATAACATGCAAAGGGGTGCAAGTGTCCCTTTTGCTAATACCCAATTCTTTTATGGTGTTATAACTTCCTCTTCTTTTGGAGATGAAAGAGGGGACTTCTCCCCAAGGTTGCCGCTGGAGTTGATGATGGAGGAGGGCTTTGGCTGTTCGGCACGCTCGGAGGCGACTCACAAGTGGAGAGAGCAGGTCGCTGGTGCGTGCTCCCGTCTTGCTGCTCTGAGAAGATGACCATGTGTCGCTATTGCTGAATGGTGGAGAGCAACTGGGATCCGTGCGTGAGGAGCTTTCACTGCGGATGGTGCACGCGCGTGGGGCCGATGCTGGAGTTTCCACACGCACATGTTAAAGACATGAGAGCCGCTGCGCAGGGGGGATGAAATGGAGTCGGATGCGAGTTGGCATGGGGGGAGGCACCTTTGCAGCTTGGGGACGGAGCACCGGCTGGTGGGGGAGGATGGCCGACACACGACCAAGGGTCGTCATGGAAGAGGAGACGCTAAAGTCGAGGAAGGAAGAGAAGGAGAGAGAGACGTGGGGGTGGGCAGAACAGGGGATTTCCACAAAATCCCCTGTTTTTCATGGATTTGTTAGCGGGCGTGAATAAACGATGAATCGATTGACGAAAATTCTTCGGAAAAATAAATAAAAATCACCGTTGCGTTCGCAACATGTGATTTGTCCGTTGAAGTGTGATCGATTTTGCGAATTAATTTACAGAAGATGATGAAATGGAAGAGAGAAATATGGGTGTAGAAGAAAGGAGAACAAGGGATGAATGGAGAAGAAGAAGAAGTTACCTGGAGATGGAGTCGGATGCCTGGGAATGGCTGAGGCAAGCCTCGGCCGTGGTTGTCGCTCGAAGCCGCGGCGAGGCTGAGCTTAGTGGCTTCGGTTAGGTGGCTACGACGGTGATGAGATCACCGGATCTCGCCGCGAGACGGGTCGTTGTCACTCGATGGGAACTCTTGGAGCTGTCACCTACAAGATCTCAGAGCTAGACCTCTCTCCTCTTGAAAGCGGATATGTACAAAATCAGGAGCAAAGTCCTCCTAGAAAAAGGGAGATGGACCGACTGGAGGGTACGAGGAATCCGCAAAATCCGGATAAAAATAACTCCAGCCGGCCATCTCGAAACGGAAGGAAAATGATCGGGAGAGCACGATGGCCAAATCAAGAGAAGTGAGAAAAAGACGCAAATGCGCAGAGAGATCGATTATGCACACAAGCAATCACAAACAAACACACGCAAAACAAACACAATCCCTCAATTCACCTACTCAACTCGGTGAAGACCGTGAAAGCTTGATCTTTTTATCTTGTCTATTTTAGAGTTAGGTGAGAAGTCAAAATTGTACAAACACTTAGGAAGGTTGAATAGGATATGGGTACTAATCCTTAGTGTGTACACGAGCAAATAAAATGAAGACAATAAGGGGATTACTACCCCCCAAAACAAATATTTTTCTTTTCGATCTTTTTTAGAGTCAAGTAAGATTAACAATTCCAATTTTATTTGTTATCACTTTTTTTGGATTTTTAATAAGAAATGAACGAGATTATCAGGGAATCAATTCCTTTAAGCACATAAGTGGTCAAAATCAGAGGGAGAATCGGAAAAGCAATGCAAGGCGAAAATGATGATGTATGCTAAAGAGAAATGCTCACCTTGCCTCTAGCACTCAACTTGTAAAGATGCTCAGAAGAATTGAAACCTATCTATATGCAGATGCAAACGACAAAATCCGCTCCTAGACCAGCAGTTCTATTAGCGAGTGAAGCACATGTTACTTTGACTAGATCTGCAGTCTAGGTGTGTCTTTTAAGTGTATTGTGTGGTCCTAAAAATTTATGAGCACAAGCAAATCCTATAGTGGCTCGAGGAACCGCTAGTGCAAGCCTAATTTACAATTCAATCAACCCAGCACACGGGGACACAGTTTCACTATCTTTACACACGCGAGAATGCAAATGGGAACCGCTGGAAATGATGCGAAAAAATTAAAATAAAAATACAAATTCTCTCAAATCACTCAAGAAATTAAGATGTCGATTCCTCGAAGCATTTTCGACTCCCCGCGTTCCTCGCACAGAAATAACTTGAGGTCAGAGAATGACACAAAAAATGCAAAAATTAAAAGACAGAAAATATTGACAAGAAAACCGCGGGTCAGACTACCCGGGGATAGAAAATCAAATACTCAGAAATAACTGCAAATTAACCTAAGACGTGCCTCTCCGGCAACGCTGCCATTTGATGAACCGCGGACCTATCCTTTTAATATTGTTGGATTGATGATTTCATTGCAGTCGGATAAATCCGGAACGATCAAAAATAACTGCACGGATTGATGAATCGTCAAATGAATTAACACACATTTTATGTTTATTTAGCCTGGGAAAGCCTCAGGGTCGACTCAAGGAGGCAAAGGAACAACTCAGGATCAGATTAGATGGATCAGTCGTTGTTTTCCAAGTGGGATTTTTTTGGGTATTTTTTTTATGCGATAAAAATGACAAATGCAAGATACAATTGAATTAAGTTAGCTGGAAAACACTCGACTAAGACAAATTTAATTTTAATGTAAAATAAGTTCAAATCAGCCAAGTGATATTTTTCCTAAGAACCTAATCCAACAACAAGTGCAAAATAGAATTTTTTTTGGAATTTTTGGCCTAAAAATGCACAAATGAAAAATGCAAAATTTTTTGGGTGTTTTTATTCAATTGTTTCATGCAAATGAAGTGCAAAAATTATGAAAAATTTACTGGAAGTTAAAAATGATGAAAGTAAGCTACACTATTTTTTTTAGAATTTTCTGACATTTTATGATTTTTTTATGATTTTTTTATTGAAAACAGAGCGACTGCTGGTCTTTAATTCCTAATAAATCCACAAAATCGAATCATCCAGAGAATGAATTATCTCAAATAGGTATTTAAATAAGGAATACAAGAGTGTTTAAATTTCTCAAAAATCTTATTCGCAGATTTAACTAAAAATCAATTACAAAAATTACCTTATAATTTATATTATGCACAAGACAACTCTTACTTGGATGAAATTTGGGTGGTAATTAAAGAACAATTAGATGCATCATCTAAATTTTTTTTATAATTTTTGGAGCAAGAAATATGGTTGTGCAAATTTCAGAGATTAAATGGGCAAAATGTCACTGATTTTAAATCTCTTATTTTTAATAAAATAACTAATGCTCACAAAAATGCAAATAAATAACCAGGAGATAAAGAATTAGTTGATCATCAACATGCTATTTTTCATTGAATAAAAAGATGCTAAATGACTGTCCAAATTAATAATCAAAGCTAGGGGTATCGTTGCAATACAAAAATGAAAGAAACAAATTGAAATGTGCCTAAGGGCACTTTTGGAATTTACTGAAACTTGCAGGGCACAAGTGCAATATTCACAAATAAAAAAAATAAAATTGAACCTTTACTTATTCTCTTCAACCACAGCTAGGGCAAAGGGGATGACCTCAAGGGGGTGGCAGCGCCTGTCGAGCGGGGGCGGTGAGGCCAAGTGCGTGGCGGCTAATGGAGGAGGCGTTGGCGGTGCCTAGTCGCGAGCGGAGGGGCAGCGGGAGGGACTGACGAGTGGGGGCAGCGCGCGGCTGCGCGCTGGAGGTCCAGAGGTGACAGCACGGGAGCGCGCGCCTAGGGGCAGCGGGGCATCAACACTTGGAAGCAGCCCGCGACGGTTGGTCGCACGATGGCGACCGACGGTGTGCGGGGCTGCGCCTGGAAGGCATTGGTGGTGGGCCTCGTGGCGGGCAGGTGCTGGAGGCGTGGGGGCATCCTGGAGGGTGCGGCGATGGTGCGGCTTCACCTGGAGGTGGGCGGCGGCTGTGCGCACGTGTAGAGGGTGGCACTGGCGACGCTGCGCTGGGGCATGGCGTGTGGAGTCGCGGTGTGTGGAGCAGGCCACTACGTAGGAGGGCCTTCTAGATCACGCGCAGGGCGTGGCTGGCTCGTGGAGGTTAGCAGCGGATGGGCTTCTCGCGGGTGACGGTGCGGAGGGCAGCCCAGCGAGGAGAGGAAGTGCACCGATGGTCACGACAGGAGCTGGTGGCTACGGCAGAGGAGAGGGGGAAGCATCGTGGAGCACGGTCGTTCAAGCTCCTGCTTTTTTTGTTTTTTTTATTTGCAATTTTTTTGTTGTAATTTTTTTTCTAAACAATAATGAAGATGCAAGGGAAAAATGTGGAGATAAAATGAGTGGTGAAATGTGGCCATTTAGTAAAGGTGATGATATGTTGATGTTGGTGTGATTTATGATCTAGAATAATAAGAATTAAAATATTAGATAAAAAATGACAAAGAAAAGTTGAGGCATTACTTACATGTGATTCGCCGAAAGTGGAGCCACGGTGTGCGGCTCTTGTTGTAGCTTCGATCATGTCCGATAAGGCACCGAGAATCTAGAGCTCTTCCAGGAAGGAGGAGTGACGAAAGTTGGGAACCATCGTATCTCGCCGTTATCAGAGGTCGTCGCTCGACGGTGGTTCTCGGTTGCTGTCACCTACAGATATCCGGAGCTCTCTCTCTTTTCTGTTGAAAATGGCGGATGAGGAAAAATGGAGGAGTGGACGAGAATATAAAGAGGAGGAGGAGGAGGTTGGAGAAGAGATTGAGAAGGTGGAGGGGGTGGGGTGGTGAAGTGTGCGTGAGTTTAACTTCTCCCTTACGTCAAGGGAGAGTGGGGAAGAATGGGTAGATAGGAGAAGAGATGGCACCACTTGGAGCGCTCAGATGCGACCATGTGTCATTTATTTAAATAGTATTTAAATTAATGGTAAAGTAACAAAAACCTAGTATTGACACGTGGCGGCTTCCAGAGCCACCACATGTCGCTCCCAGAAAAATCCAAAGCTAAATGCAAAGAAAAATCGAAAAGAGATAACAAAAGAGGTTAGATAAATAAGTGGCCAACACGAAAGTTGCTCGTCTCTACGAGATCTACAACTTTTGTGAAGGGCCAAAAATCAAAGGAAATCGTCTGTACAAAATGTATTTTTGGGTGGTACCTCATAGATATAAATACCACATTTTGTCTTTTGTAATTTTTTTGTCTTTTATAAAAGAGAGAAAAATAAAAAAAATAGAGAAAAATATAAAAAGAATATTTACAACTTAATCTATTTTTTTTGATGTTTAATAAATTAGAAAATGAAATGGTAAAATAGAGGGGCAGAAAGGTCAATATGTACAATATACAAAAGGGGCCCAAAACCCAAGTTTTGCATACAAGCTCCGATTTTAATGAAATTAGTCTTATTTTCAAGGTCTTTGAATGTATATTACTTTAAAAGTGAGTAGACCTAATTCGGAGGTTGTATGAGAGAGATATGCACATTTTAAGGCTCCTAGTTTCAAACTTGGATTGGGGTTTTATTGGTCAATTTTACAGGTTAGTATTTTTTTGATATTTTTCTTTTATTAGTGTTAGTCATATATACACAATAGAGTTGGTTTTATTGGATTCGGAGTTAGTAGAAAATATATATACAAATAGGGTATTTTTGCTAATATACAGGTGAATATTTACAAGTGAATTTGGCTTCTTATTTAATGCAAATATGAATGCTAAAATGCAGATATTATGCTTGCATGCAGGAATGCTAATTTTTCAAGATAAGTGGAAATATGCTACTATTTATTTGGGTACAAAGCTCTATTTTTGTCTTTTAGAGTGATGAATCACATATTCATCACCCATGCGGCATTCATATCTAGAATTGTGGCGGTGGTGGATAGAAGAGCTCAGTATAAGCCTGGGGTTTCGCATGTTACACAACCATGTGTTGTTGTGGCGATGATCCTAGGTAGGGTGTCTACACGTAGTACACATGTTAAACAAATTGGAGTGGCCCTTGATTATGTTGATGGTGTTGTTCCTTCGATTCTGCAGAATGCTTGGATAATTCCTTCATAGACTGGCAAGCATGAATGGTGCCCACTAGAAGCTCAATCTGCTTTGAAATTTGATCGAGCTTTTCCAACGACTTGGTTCTTTGTTCGATCACTTGTAATTTATCAAGGTCTTGTGATCGCTTTTCAATGATATCAACTTTAGAGAGATGGTTCTCGATAATGTTGAGGTTGGAACTCATGTCTCTCTCTTGTTTATGATAATATGTCGCATTCACGGACTTGTAAGGGATGGATGGAGCTTTATAGAATACCTACGATGAAGATAGAGTAGTTGAGCCCTCGACCATCTCCTCGAAGATCTTCCATACGACTTCTTCATCCTCGTTAAAATGTGATCCACTACACGTGGCATCCATGAGCCATTGGCCTTCTTGGTGCAAGCTCTCGAACAAATTCTAGACCAGGATAGTCTTCAGAAAATCATTATGGGGGCACCTCTCCAAAAGATCTTTGAATCTTTTTCACGCCTCGCGAAATGGTTCGTGGGGCATTTGAGAGAAGTTGGAGATCAACGCTCACATCTGGTTCAAACAACCTAGGGGATATTACTAATACATGAAAGCAGATTTTAGAACTTCCCAGGTCATCACTACCTTGCCCAAGTGATTAATCCAGTATAATGTCTTATCTTGAAGGCCAAAAGAGAAAGCGATCATCTTTACTACCTCCAATGGAATGTTAGGGTAGTGCATGGTGCTATAGATATTACTTAATTTCTACAAATTTATGTATGTCTCCTAATTAGTATTCCCATAAAATATCGACAAGACATGGATCAATGATGGCTTCAACTCAAAGTGTCTGTGGATCGTAGTTATTCTGATCCACTGAGTTACCTGGCCAACACCGGGTTGTAAGTTTCTTTCAGAGTTGGTTTAGTTGGTCCTCCTCTCTCATCTACTCCTCTATGGTTTCCTACGGGATGCTCAACTGCATTCCGACCATGGTGTTCTTCATCCCGTCCTCCTTGGCTTTCTCAGTCCCTCATTAGTTCATTGAGAATTTTACTAAAGGCAACTTGGGATAGAACTTGATCTGTCAGCTGTTGCTAGAAGGCTGGAATTGAGGCTAGCAAATGTTTGTTGACTTCATTTTGATCTATTGGGTCATCTGAACTCGACCCTTTGTCACGTCTTCGTGAAACCATATCAAATTCCAAATGTAATTCGGGATCTTGATAGGGTGCAGAATATGCATTGGGAAACAGAACGCATTCAATCTGTAAAAAAGAAAGAGCAAGTTCAACAAGAGAGTCTGTCTGGAACAAAGGATTTATTGGTGAAAGGAAAGTGTTGAAAGGAGAAAGATTGAGACAAGAATCATCTCTACCTTTGAATTGGGTGAAGACTAGGAGTCCAAAGTGATGTTCGAAAAGTATTAGCTCAACTCTTGGAGATAACCCTTTATTATTGAAGATGTCAGCATCCAGATGTTGGTGTTCACAAAATTCTAATAAAGCTATCCTTGATGCGACATCTTGGGAGACAAGAGAAAGGATTATGGAGTTGATGTAGAGTATGAAGATTTCAAGAGGGATTTAGAAGAGAAGGCTCAAAGTGAGTATGAAAGAAATGGAAGTGAAAAAAGAAGAGTGAGATAGACTGGCACAAAGGTGTGGTATTTTTTTGATCTAGACCTGCTTTAAACAAATCAACAAAGCCTCAAAACAAGGGTGGATTCACCAAATCAACACAATATGTTGTAAGATTTTGGCAATTATCTTGCCAATTTTATTTGTTTGTATCAAGCAATCTTATCAATTTAATCCTTAGCGACTAATTCTTTAATTGAGTGAATACTGACCCGACAATCGCCGTGTACTTTTTACTTCCTTTGTACCCAGTAGCTTGTACTTTTTAAGGCCCTTGATATCAGATCTGGATAACTACTCAATCAAAAAAGTAGAGGAGGAAGCTAATAGGAAAAACCAATAATTCTGAACCGACTCCACAAGCAGTCAAGGCCCTACTTGGACATGGAATGATGAGACGAAAATCCACATGAAGGGATGGCCTAGGCTCAATACTTCAGACTTAGTCTACAAGCAGAAAACGCCCTACCTGCCTACGTATGATAGAAGTGCTAATACTTCATGAATCAAGGCAATAGACAATGCATTACCTAAGCGGGGATTTAGGCTCTATTCTTTAAGGATTGTGCCTTGCTCTGCAAGGAAGGTATATGAATACAATGAGGATGTTGTGAACCCTATACAATGGCATTTGTATAATCTATTTTAATTTATCAAGGTTTTCTTGGCAATCCATTTTTCATATTTTCTAGTTTTCATCTTTTTTGAGTATTTTTCATGCAATAGACCTAATGATTTTACCAACTCTTTTGTTGGCCTTTGTGAGCGACATCAAAGGGAGAAGACAACAATGTAATGAAAGTTAGAAAACGATGATGTGATGCTTAGTCTGATGACTTACAGTGCTTCCTAGCTCTCTCTCTATGCGGGATGCACGACAGAAATTTCAAAATTATACTATATGTAATGTAACGTGGAAATTTCCCTAAGAAATGAGCCTCTATTCTTGTGAAGATCTTGTTTAATTTTACTAGATATAAGCGCGAGACTATATGTGCAGGAAGGCTATTAGGACATTGGGCCTAATTTAATCGAACATCCACTCATAGAATCTAAAGGCTCATTCTACAAGATGTAAAATAATGATAAGGTGGAAAGCACAAATCACGGAAAATAAATAGAAACAAATTGTTAAATAAAGATAGAAAAAGATGAAGATGAGGAAAAATCAGTCAAATCCTCTAGGTGAACAACACCCTGATGAAATAGACCTGTGAGAGTTTAAGTATTCAAGTCCTGTATTATTACAAATTAATTGAATGAGTCTCTCCATCACAAAATTAAACTAAATCAACACTAAGGGAATTACGAGAGGATTCTTATGTCCTCTGTTGTTCTCTCGTACTGATGGATAAAGAAGCACCCGTCTCCACGGCTCTTGCCTACGTTGAATCTCTAAGGAAATACTCCCTCGATAAACGAGTCCTCGCAGCAAACTCAAACAAGAAGATGGTTAGAATTTTCTCGGAGAAA
This sequence comes from Ottelia alismoides, assembly GCA_037367405.1. NCBI lineage: Eukaryota > Viridiplantae > Streptophyta > Magnoliopsida > Alismatales > Hydrocharitaceae > Ottelia > Ottelia alismoides. Next base: position 359,992 of record JAZKJV010007485.1, on the reverse strand, counting down.
GATAGAGTAAAGAGATTTATAAATGATAAAATGAATTGTGGTAAAAATAATACAAGTGTCTACTCTATGCTCTACAAACCGATGTTCCCAAGCAACGATGTAATTTGATTGAACGATTTGATGAGATACCTGACATCCGGTCATGGAGAGCCAGTAGTATCCAACAAGTCAGATACAGAAATCACTGTATTGGTGCCTCTCTCAGCTCATAGTATTCAAACAATCTGAATAATTTAATAATTAACACATAATAATGATTAAGCAATATAAATTAGTGAGCTAAAATATATTATACCCTACAAAGATGTGTATATTGACAAGTAATAGGAATCAAACCACAAAGAAGCACGCAAAGTAGATTAGGAAAATGCAAAGACAATTTAGGATTTTTTTTGCATTTTTAATTTTTAAATGTTTTTTGTGGGCTTTAAATGATATATATTTTTTATGTTTTAAATTTTTCAAATTTTTAATTTAATTTTTCAAACAGAATCGAATATAAGATAATACAAATATATAGATATATTATACAGAAAAAGAATTGAAAGGGGCACTTTTTATTTTAAAAATATAATAATTAAACTCAAAATTCAAGAAATAAATTATTTTAGAGTTTTATAATTTTTCTCTATTTATGGTGATTTTTGAATAAATTTGTAGACCTATTTATGGATTTTTAAATATAGAAATACACAAAATAAAGAAAAAAGAATATACAGGAACTTTAAATCAGATTAAAATCTATAAATTAGATTGAGCCTAATTTCAATTCTCCTAAATATTAAATATTCAAAGGAATTTAGAAACTTATAACTTAATTTTTGTAATTTTTCTATGAATTTTAATAATTTTTATTAGGTTTTCAATGTTTTGTGATTTTTAGGAGTTGTAATAAATATTTTGTAAAAATATTTGTACAGAAGATATAATATTAGTAAATAGGTATACACGATTTTTTTTGGATTTTTTCAAAGTGTTTTGTAATTTTTATGGACTTTTAAATCTAAATTGAAGAAAATGCTATGTTTTTTGAATTTTTATTAACATGAAAATAATTCTAATTGCCGTGTAAAAGATATATGTGATAATATAGGGTTTCAACAACTTAAGAAAAGTTACCTATAATTTTTATATGTAAAATGATCTTTTTAATAATTAAATTACAAGTACAAAATTAAAATTTCCAATACAAGGACCTAGTTGCAATATTTAAGAAGTATCAGATCATTTAGTAACATTTTAGTAGAGTCTGGGGAAATCATGCAGTTGTTCATGTAATAATATATATTCCACACTGACAGGGATATACATGCAAATAAATGAAACAACATGAGAAAAGCATGTAAATTCTTCAAATTATTTTGTACATAGATTCAAAGTTTCTGGACCAAAAAGTAACACAATAGCCATAGGTGGTCCATGCAAAATACATGCCCTCTCACGTGCACATGCACGCGAGGTGATGTGGAACTATATGAAAAATGCAATTAAAATATAGTCTTGGATCCTTAATGCATATATTACAAACACTTTATTGCTATGGACGAATGATTAATTATTAAACACAAATACAAAAAGTGGAGGGGGATATATGAAATATACCCCTCTAATCGTGCATTAAGGAACAATTGACGGTGCACCACGTGTATTTACTTAACGAATCAACACTACAGATAGTTCCATATCGCTTCGGCGATGGAGCGCAGAGATTAGATCTCAACGCTTATCTTATGGTTGCGGAGTGCCCTGATCCAATGGTAGATGGGGGCCTAGAGCATTGTTCTTGATCACACAGTAGAGAACCCCTCACAAATAATAGGGAAGCGAGTGGTCCTGAGGTATCTTCAACCTTATTATTCTCCATCCTCTAGCCTTCCCAAGAGCTCGTGGATGGCTCAAAATGCTCTAGGGTCCTTCCACTTCAGATGGTGGTGCTCAGATGATCTGGGTCTCGCGGGGCAGAGACCTAGAACCTGTTGGACTTTGACCTGACTTGAGCTTCAGATGGGAATCAAACACATCCTCCAAAAGTGTCTCTCCTAGACATGCACCTGCACTAACAAATTCCTGGCTCAACGACGAACATCCTCGGAAATTGGGTGATGCAAAATGAAGGGGAATGGAGGGGAGAATGAAAAGCTTTCTGCTATGGTGGAGGATGAAGCTTGGGGCCCCGATATATGGAAGATCGGGTGAACTAGGTGAACATGATGATGTAGAAGCACAAGGAGGTGTGAAGATGAATGGTGAGGCATAATGATGAGTTTTGAAAGAGAACAGAGGCCTGGATCTCGAGAGCTCTAGGTAAAAAGATTTTCAGGTATTTTTTTGATTTGAGCAGAAACTAAAAGGAATTAAAGAAGCATCTATTCTAAGAATCGAGATGCAATGGAAAAGAGATAAAAAAATAGGGGTTCCCTTGCTAAAGAACGTGGATACAGAACTTGGTGATGGAGCATCGCTTGGTGGGCTTGAATTGTGTTCGCCCGACTACCTCCTCGTTGTGAAATGATGGGTAACACCTTCCTGTCACGAAGGTGACCTACAAGCTTCAATCCAAGCGGCTAAGTGGCAGATATGGGTGATTTAAGGTGGAGGTTTATATCACTGATGACATGGTTGTGTTAGGTTGTACTCCAAATCGATGTTGTTTGACCAATATCTTTATCTGCAGAGGAAGTTTAATTATCAAGGGACCACTTTAAGGAAATGGTCGAGTTGATTTGGCTATTGAAGCATGAAGGAAAAATTAGTGAAAGGATGGAGTCATCACTTTTATCAAATCTAGAAGGTAGGCTACCTCAGTAGATTGGCGGGTCAACTGAGGACTGCTCTTGGTTGGTCCACTGATGAATATGTGATTCATCACTCAAAAGTTGAAAATAGAACTTTATTCCTGAGTAATTTGCTGTAATTTTCCACTTATTTTGCGTTATTATAATTCATGCACTTGTAGATAATTTGTGCATTTTAGCATGCATATTTGCAATAAATAAGAAGCCAAATTCCCTTATAAATATCACTTGTATTATACCATAATTTCCCTATTTTTATCTATTTTTCACTAACTAAGAATTGAATAAGATCAACTCTATAGTGTACATATTACTAACATTAATATATAAAAATACAAAAAAAATACTAACTTGAAAATTAACCAATAAAAACCAATCCCTAGTTTAAGATTAAAAGCCTTTAAATGTGAATATCTCTCTCATACAGTCTCTTATGGACCCAACTCATTTTTGAGGTAATGTACGAACAATTAACTTCAAAACAAAACCAAATTCAAAAGAATCAGAGTTCATATGTGAAACTTGGGTTTTGGGCCCCTCGTTGTATATTGTACATATGTCCCTTTATTTTTTTTATTTATCATTTTATTTTCTTAAATATTAAAAAAAAATTAGATTAAGTTGTAAATATATATTTTATGTTTTATTGAATTTTTATTTAGATTTTTATCTTATTTAAAAATGATAAAAAATTTGTGTAACACAAAAATGCGGTATTTTATATCTATAGGATACCATCAAAAATACTTTTTGTACATGTGATTTATTTTGCTTCTGGTTCCTTCAAAAAAGTTATAGATCTTATCAAGACGAGCAACATTTTTGTTAACTTTTTAATTTGACCACTTTGTTATTTATTATTTATTTTTCTTTACATTTTTTTTTGATTTTTCTTGGAGCGACACATCACCGGTCATGGAGTTGCCACGTATCACCCCTTTTTATTTTATTTTACATCCTTTTTTACTTTTTTATAACTTATTATTTTTATTTATTTATTTATTTATCTTTTTATAATTTCCTTTTTTAAATTCATTTCTATAGTATTTCATGGAGCCGCTATGTGTTACCCTGTGGTGTCGCTCACTTGCCTTTCCGCACCCACCGACGCTCCACCCTCACCCGCTCTCTCTCTCTTATCTCTCGATTCGACTCACTTTAGCCCATCTCCCCTACGCACGAAACCGCCACCCGCCTCACATGGTGGTGTGTGTACCATCTACGACCCCAGTGTGTCTGCAACCGCTTCCCCTTATTCTATCCTCGCTCATGACCCAACCACACACCCACATCGTGCGACCACTTATGCAACTACCTCCGCCCCACTTATCCTCCTCTCTCCCTCGATCTCCACTCCCCCGCTAACTACCTACCGCATGACACGCACCCTCGCAATTGTCGTATCCACATCCCCCGTCTTCCTCGACGACTCACCGATGACACTAAAAATTGTCGCCAGCCTCGCCTACTAAAATGATCCACTAACCAAGAGAGGAGGCCCAGCTTGATGACCCCTGTATGTGACCACTCTAGGAGCCTTTATTGAGCGATTACAATCGCCTCTTAACGATATCCAGCCTGCGTCGACATGCTACTGCGGGCTTTTAAGCACACTTGAGCTTGATTTTCCTGACCTTTAAGCGAAGACTCAAGCTGCTACTAGTTCACCTCACATGCATTCGACCATCAAACCCCCAAGTAGTTACCCTTTCATCTCCTTCCTTCTCTTTTCCTCTCCCTTCATTCTTCGTTTCCTTCTTTCTTTTGATCATCACCATTGATTGTTCTGAATATTACCTCCATCTATCAACCGCCTTTGACATCCACCCTCATCTACACTTCACTGAGCACCTCCACCTTACATCCTACTATCATAGACCGCCTCACCTTTAATCCTCTCTAACGCGCCACCGCTCTGCCTTGAGGCACAACTCCTCTGTACGCCTAGCCGAAGGCTCGATCCAGATCTGCATCGCTATCGACTCACCGCCATTGACATAGACTATGACCCTTGGCCTTCACCTTCGAGACCCGATCGTGTATAACCTAGTCGCTTCAGTACTGCCTACCAACATGCTCCCTAGGTGCGTCGATGACCAATCGTCGTCGACCTTACACCCTCTCCTTGGCTAGACCACACCGCTTGCTCCTTGGGTTGAGAGCATCTGCAACATCTGCTATTTCAGTTCCTCAGTGCTCGCCCAGAACACATCATCATAGACTTGACAACAAAGCCTCTGTTAGATCTTGGGTTTGCACCAAGATCTATAGACACAAGGCCCTCCACGTCTCCATCCCATGGCTTTGCTCCAAGCCAGCGTCTAGGAATGTGAAGCAACCACATGGAGGGTTTGGTAGGCTGAACATACTCCCGCTACTCGACCCTCATCACATGCACGTGCCCAGTACATGTGGTGTTGGAGAATTTCACCCAAGCCCTTGTCTCTCTCGTAAATCTCAGAAAGGCCCTCCATAGGTGAGGAGCACGTGAGCGAGGGGGTAAGTTGCCTCTGACACCCATGCAGTTCTAGAGTAATAGCAAAAATGCCTCACCTTTGGGTGACGTCATCACCACAAGCGTGGTGTGTGCGATAATGGATAAATTACATAATCCCCCTGCTTAGTCTAGGTAACTTCATCTAAGTCCCTTCATGCATGCTTATTTCAATCTTTTTTATTAAGTAATTGCATTTAAGCCCATATCTTTGATGTTAAATTGAGTCTTATTTTGCCATCATTGTGCATTTTAAAAATTGCTCATTGTAGAACCACTTATGCTCTATCTTGTGGATATTTGATTTTATTTTTGTGATCTATGGATTATTTAATATAATTATTTGTCGAAAATTGAATGCTTTGCCCATTGCATGCTATTAATCGTATATGAAATTAATCATTGTTCTGAAAATTATCAAAAATTTCTAGTAGCTAGAGTTTACTGTGTTCTACATTGTGCTCAAATTTCAGGGCACTTGCACGCATATCAACACATAAATAAAATATTTGGTGGTCATAGTTATTACTTTTTAATGGACTATAGAATCAATATTTTTAGGATTAAGAATTTTTCCTAGACAGAACCTAATTAGATACATCAAGGTATTGGACATGCGAGCCACGACGAGCCATTATGCAATAAATGTTATTGCGAATATCATTCCATGATATGAAATGAAGAATAACTAATTTGCATAATAGGTCCCTTAGTACAATTAGGGTTATGTACCATGGCCGTCTTAATGATCATACAGTTGTTGATTCAATTATTGAGTCATAGAGGCTGGTGCTTGGATGAATATCTAAAGAGTTAGATTGAGGACTCATCAAGTACCGTCAAATGATTGTTAAGAGAGGATCCCCAACCTGAGTAGGAGATGGCAATCCTTTCTCACTTGGCTGATATCTGACTGACCTCTTGATGCAGGTCCTCTGCATGGGAATAGAGATTCAGAGGTGTCAGATTAGTTAGGTCAAAGAGTTGACTTAATGAGATCGAGATAACCAAAGTCCTATGTCGTATGCTGTCATGATATAGGCACGCATCCTCTGACCGGAGACAGATATGTTACTATATATCTGAGTATGTACATTTGGTAGACCAATAGGTTGATGATCTAATCAAGGTCTATACACCGGCGCACTGGTGTGCATACAAGGGCATATGAGTAATACGATCTCTCAAAGGGATCAAACAGGTTCATTACTGAACCAGAAGACATGAGCTCACTCATGAGATATTGGGAAGAATCAAATTTCACACAAGGTCGTCTCGCTTTGGAAGCACGACTAAATTTGTAAGGTTTGGAATATACTTTTGGAAAGTATATGATCAACACCTAGGTATGATATATGCTTTTGGAAAATATATGATCGATACCAACTCCCAATGATCGAATGAGAAACTTAATGATAAATCATTGAAGTAGACAATGTAAAATTGATCTTATATTTCTGGATTATTATGGGTCTTCCAGTATGCAAGGTTGTACATGTATTAGGAATACCTGAGGGTGATGTGATCATAAACGGTTGTATAACCATGAAGTTTCCATTCCTAGGGAGTGATGAAACGGGTCTGGTTTTTAGTGACTCCACTCAGCAGAGAAGTAATATGATCTTATTTTTATTGTTGGACATTGATCTGAATGTGATTCAGATGCAATGAGAAGATTAGATTTGCGGTCTTGATTTAATCAATCATCGATGGGAGGCTCGAGATCTGGATTTGAGATGTGATCTCAATATCCAAGTCACTATACGTGGAACAATACAATCGCCCTGACCTTATCTCCAAGTATTCGCGTAGAAAGCGCATTATCCTTGAAAGAGTACAGGATAATTTCATTATTGATATATGTATCTGAGCATTGGGAAAATGTATAATTAAATGTGATTTAATTATCATGAATGATATGAATTTGATTAATATAATAAGGAGAGTTATCTTCGATAATTAAATGTGATTTAATTATCAAAGATGTAAATAATGTGAATGTGATTCACATTATTTAGGCACATGAGAATAGAGATACAAGATGATTAAATGTGATTTAATTATTGTGGATGTGAATAACGCGGATAGCACTATCTATATTAATCATAAATATATTATAAATGTGATTTATAATATATAAGATAGAGCAATTTGTAATTTACCTTTGTTAATTAAATGTTGATGTGAATTAGAATCACATTGGAAAATTAATTGAAAATGTAATTGATATTTTATCTTGGGTTGTTATTGTGGTTCATATTTTTCCAATGGCAAGATAACAATATTCAAAAAATAATTACGAATTATTTTTGTTGAATAATTTACAACAAGTGTTGTTGTAATTCTTGGAGATTTCAATGGAATAATGCAATCTCATGAGATCTCATGAGATTACAAGAGATTGCCACCAAATCCAATATTATGGAAGGAGGCAATATTCATTCCATAATCTCCATGCTTGATTGATTTACTTTAGGATTAAATCATATTGATTTATCAATATACATTTAATCCAAATTAAATTAATTGTTGTCAGTTTTAACCAATAAAATCTTAGCCATTAAAGGAAACACAAATCAATGTGAGCCATTGGATTTTTGTTACCCATGGATTGAGATCCATGGATCCCAAAATATTATAAATAGAAGGGCACCCTTACTCTTTAAATGCTAATGAGAAACACAAGGCTCTCTCTCTCTCTCATTCTATATACACGCCCTCTGTCTTCCTCTCTCATGACCGTCCACCGTGGATGCCCTAGAGAGAGTCTCCATCACCGCAGCATCGTCGTTATGCTACCAGTTCGATTGCTCGCGAATCTCCATCTCCTTCGGTGTGCCTCTCTCGTGAAGAAGACATCGGATCTCGTGTGTTGAGATCAGGAGATTCGCCGCTTGGATCATCAACATAGATTGCGAGAAGCACGTGTTTCATCAACACGCTCGCAAGCATCTCCTCCATCGGATCGGACATGAGACAGGAGGTCTCCTCGTTTAGAAATTTGATTGCAACCATGCCACAAGAGGTAACCCTAATACTTGTTTTTTGTTTAGATGAAACAATCCAACAAGTGTTCTTGGATCATGTGGTTTCATTGCATGAAAATTTTTAATTTCTGCTGCATCGAGCAACTATTGCGAATAGTCGCTCCCAATCGCATACGATGTGATCCTCACGCTTCCGTGATGCGCCTAAAGATCTAACTATATCTTCAAGTGGTATCAGAGCCTTAGGTCGAAGGTTTCGGATACGATCCATAAACCTAAGTCGACTTGGGTTCGTTAGGGTTACGAAAGTTTTATCGCATTTCATTTTTGCATCTCTGTTTTGTGATTATTTTTGGCCATGTTTAGTTGATTAAACACGAAAATAATTTGTAGTTGGTTCCCCATTAAATAAGGAAATCGTAGGATCTGAGAATGCATAATTTTGAATCCGTTTGCTCAAGTTACAATCAAATTAGTGAACATGTATCCACTGTTTCGGGGACTGCGAATCTTAACGTAATTAAGGAGTTAATTGCGGATTTTAAACGCCTAAAAATGCATGAAAATCACTTAGGTTCTATTATAAATCAAATTAGCAAACTTTGGAATCTTACTTTGCTTAATTTGGATTTAAATTGATTGAAATATGCTAATTTTAGTAAGTGAGGGTCACTGCTAGAAATTACATTCCTACTCAACAAGATTGTCATTGTCATTTAATTAATTAGTGAAAATTTCCTGAAATAATTATAGATAAATATTTGTGAAATATTTGATGATAATTATTTCCTTAAATGACATTGCCTTAACTAATAATTGATTAGATATGATCTAGATCACAATTGGTTACACAATCCAATTTCCAACGAATATTTTGCTTGAATAGGATTTGGGATTTGTTTAGAAAATCTCATTATAATGTTAATAAAAAATATTTTGATTATTATTATATATGGTATAACTTCGGTTGAAAGACTGATTATCATCCCAAGTACACAATGATCAATTTGGCATTATCCTTTCCTTAGGTGGATATGGTGTCTAGTCGGGGAGAGTTAAGGTAGCATGTTGCACCGTGTGCTGTCTGTCCCACTCCCGTCGGTACTGGCCATGATAGCGGGTAGGTACTCGATAATGCAGGAAAGATCACTGTGTATTTTTCTAATTATTAAAATTCAGAATAATACGTATTTGAGATAATACCATAATTCAAGTAACAATAGAGATTATTTGTTGGATATTAATTGGTTAATTAATTTAATATGATTAGATTAATTAGAATCCAATTAAAATTAAAAGACTCTATTAAGAATAGAGATGTTATTTCCCTTGAAAGAATTAATCATAATGAATATGATTCATGATGATTAATTAGAATTTGAATATGATATGGAGGATCACATAAGTGGCATCCATGGTCTCCCATCAAGGCGGAGGGTTCCGTCGCTAGGGATTGTATGTAGGAGACGCATGTCCGAAGTGACAGCTCCTGTATGGAAATGTGTCAAGATCGGGCTCTTTGCTTCTCGAAAGAGTAAGGACGTATGCGTAGTGACCCCAATATCGGGTCCTCATATTATATGGGCGATATTGGATTGCGCATAGCGAGTTGTATTTATGTTGACGGTTTGTTCAATTAATGACAGGTCAACATCACTTTAGAGGTGGTAGACCCAGGTGTTAAAGTCCAAATTGGGAAATGCAAGTTGGACTTGCAAGGCGGAATGTGTTCCCGCTTCTTTTTATCGGAGTTACATGTTCTCATATTATTGGCATGTAACAAAGATAAGGAAGGATATCTCAGATCTTGCGTGAGATATAATGGTAAGTATATCTCTTACATTGAAAGTAATTAAGGGAATGAACTTTTATTTTTGACAAGGCAAGACAACTTTGACATAAAAACTCCTAAATCAAAGTAAAATATGTATATATATAAATATACACACTTATGCAAATTTCTTATTTCAGATAGTCCTTCATTAAAACCAGTCAATGTTATACTCAATAATAACCAGTAAAACATCATGGATTGGATCCATGATGAAAATATTGTACTTGCAGTTGAACACATAATGTATATGGTTGCAATGTGCAAGTTTTCTCATAATAATGAGGAAAGACAATTAAATAGACAATATGACTATAACCCTAGGGTTTGTATGTCTCTATAGTCTTGATCTCATCGAATGTACTTTGGAAGCGACATGTTGATGATGATCGTAATTGTCAAATAATCCTTAAATACTTTAAGAAGATATTCTTGCATACATATGTGATCTTGACATTTAATCATGAATGACATGGTTCTCTTCATCATGCAGAATGGTAGCTCTATAAGAGATGATGTACTCAAAATATTTGATACCTACCTGAACCAATGTTTTAAGAGTTTAGATGGATGTAGATACGATGAGGGTCATCATTCTACTGCCTATACTCTGGTCATTCATGAAGCTTCATAAAATTCATATTGTATGAATTGAATGAAGCATGTATAAATGTTAAAATACTCTTATATTGAAATCTTTTGAATTCAACATAAGAGATCCTTTGTCTTAAGCAATGGTTATTAATAGATAAAGGGAGCGCAGTGGAAGCATGGGTTGGACCCAAGTAAGAAGGAAAATCAAAGAGTTGATTGTACTTCTGTGACTTCCATATGACATCCAAAGAGTTGGATGAATGTCAATACTGCAATAAGTTGATACATTGATATTGTGACTATCTAGTCTATCTAGGATCCTTAGAGAAGGACCAGGATAGTGCATTGGAATAATCTACATCTTCATTTAATCATTGAAATTGACTTTCTTTTTTGATAAGATCAAAGTCCAATAATAGTATCTCATTCTTCTAATAACACTTGCAATTGGTTTCTTATGTTTTAGAAGACTAGAAAATTTGATCTTAAGGTTCAATAGTCATCCACATGGATGTTAATGCAACAACCTCTATTGCATAAATAGACTTCCTAATTTCAGTGGGAGAGCACTTAGTTTTAGAGAATGTCTCTATGACCTACATTTTAGAATATACTCATTGTTTATTTCTAAATGTTGGGAATAAAAACGAATTCTGGAATAGACCTATCATAAAGAGTTATGATCGAGATATGTCAGATAGTAATCTAAAATCTAGTGGACTCTACTAAATTAGAAAATTAATGAATGGTTCATTAACATTTCTAATACTGAAATTAAACCTTAAAAGATCAATAGGAGAATTAAGATCATTTGACAATGATCTGGCATTAAGCCTTGGAAGTTTGTCTGTTAATCTGATCAAAAGACTAGTAAGAGATGAAACTTTAGATTTTCTAAAGGTTCAAATCTTACATACTTGTGAATATTGTATTCAAAAGTAAAAATGTCCAATACACCCTTCCTTGGAATGGCATAAGATGTCAAGGTATTCAAGATCTCGTACATATTGATGTATATGAATCATCAATATCAGAATAAGCATTATGGATATGTGATATCTATTGATGATTATGTATGTTATCAGATTTCTTCTCTTCACCTAAGAAACCTTTGAAATGTTCAAAGATTTTAGAATTTTGATTTAGAAACAAAGTTTGAAGGAAGATAAAGTGAATTGGATCTAACCTAGGTGGCATGTACATGTTAGATGTATTCAAGAAATACCTTATGGAGATATGAATATCATTTCTATCTCACTCCTCTTGATACACCACCTAAACTCAATAGAGTTGTAGGGGATACAATTGATCATGTATGACATGATCTTATCAATGATGAATCTTAGCATAATTACCCTTAGTTTCCAGGTATATATTTGTAGTAGAGACTACAATATATATCCTTAATAAGGTTCCATGCAAGTAAGCTGGAATTTGGCACTGGAGAGTGCTACTTCATTAGGAAAATAAAGGATGGTATTGGATACCTACTTTATGACCTCGAGATTCGTAAAAGATCTCATCTCTGAGAATGTGATTCTTAGAGGATGACTCTCTTGATAATCAAGATGAAAATGAAGTAAATGAACTCATTTAATCTTGAAAAGATAATGAAGCTCCTAAAATTGGAAACTAAAAGGATAATTAAAGATGAAACACTAATACCTTTTCAAATACGTTTGAAGATGGATTCCATGTGTCAGTTGAATCTGACAATGATCTGACTTCATGTGATGAAGCTTTTGAAGATCATATCATGGAAAGATGGATATTAGCAATAAAGTCTAAAGTAGACTTCATATACAAATGTTGTATATGGACCCTCGAGGATCCACCTGTATGGGTAAGACTCGTTCAGGTGTAAATGGATCTTCAATAGAAAGAGGGAACCTGATGAGAAGGTAGAGACCTTCAAAGCACGGTTCATAGCCATGAGATACACACCGAAGAGAAGACATCGCTTGCGATGAGACTTGCTCATCAGTGACCATGCTTAAACCCATCAGAATATTGCTAACCCTAGCTACACAACTTGACTATGGCATCTTCAAGTTATGAGTCAAGATTGTATTCCTCCATGAATACCTCTTTGAGGATATTCACATGAAGTAGCCCCATGGCTTCATGGATGAGGAACGCAAGGTGTGCAAGTTGAGGAATTCCATTGATGGACTAAAATAAGCTTCTTGTAGTTGGAACATAAGATTTGATGAAATTATATATGTCATGATTTCAGATAGAATCTTGATGAAGCATGTGAAGCTTAGTGGGAGTGTCATTGTGTTCATCGTGCTAAATATAGATAATATCCTAATCATATGAATGATATAAGGATAATAATAAGTGTTCTATAATTGGTTGTTCCATATCTTGAGATATGATCTCAATGATACCTCTTAGATCTTATTTATGAAGTTGTTCAAAAGCAAATAAAGAGGGTATTGGGACCGTCGCATTAGTGGTACACCTTGGACATATTCCATTTTCTGGAAAATGCCAAGAAAGGTTTCTTTCCCTTAAGATATGGTACTGACCTATCTAAAGGGATAGCACCTCAAAGAGTTGAGGAAGTGAATGCTATAACGGCTTGCCCTTGTGCATCAGTTACGAGAAGCCGAGTGTATGCTGAATGTGTACAAAAGCTAGATGTCTGCCATACAGTGGGAGTAGTAAACTATTACTAATCTTGCTATGAAGATAAAACACTTGGTTGCAGTAATAACTATATCTGCAAAGATAACAAGACTTGAAGATAGTGATCTCATAGTCTTATCTTCAAGAAATTAAGACTTTATAGATAGTGATCAAAAAGGTTTTAACTACGGATACCTTAGGAGATAGAGATCTCTATGAATAAGGGTATTCTGATAACGAAATTACATACTGGTTATCATAATTATAGAGGTGTAGTGAAAAGGACACTATGACTGACATGGTTGAGTATTGGTTGCATGAGATGCAACATTCATATTGGATGCGAACGCTGTCTCTAGTAGATATGTAAGTGCCGTAAAAGGACTTGGCATAGTCTCTTGGTTAGTACAATTAGGGTTATGTACCATGGCCATCTTTATGATCATACAGATGTCGATTCAATTATTGAATCATAGAGGTTGGTGCTTGAATGAATTTTCTAAAGAGTAAGATTGAGGATTCATGAAGTACCATAAAATGATTATTAAGAGAGGATCTCCAGCCTGAGTAGGAGATGGCAATCCTTTCTCACTTGGCTGATATCTGACTGACCTCTTGATGCAGGTCCTCTACATGGGAATAGAGATTCAGAGGTATCAGATTAGTTAGGTCAAAGAGTTGACTTAAGGAGATAGAGATAACCAAGGTCCTCTGTCGTATGCTTTAATGATATAGGCACGCATCCTCTGACCGGAGACAGATGTGTTACTATATATCTGAGTATGTACATTTGACAGACCAATGGGTTGATGACCTAATCAAGGTCTATACACCGGTGCACTGGTATGCATATAAGGCATACGAGTAATACGATCTCTCAAAGGGATCATACAGGTTCATTACTGAACCGAAAGACATGAGCTCACTCATGAGATATTGGGAAGAATCAAATTCCATGCACGGTCGTCTCGCTTTGGAAGCTTGACTGAATTTGTAAGGTTTGGTATATACTTTTGAAAAGTATATGATCAACACCTAGGTAAGAAATATACTTTGGAAAGTATATGATTGATACCAACTCCCAATGATCGAATGAGAAACTTAATGATAAATCCTTGAAGTAGACAATGTAAAATTGATCTTATACTTCTGGATCATTATGGGTCTTCTAGTATGCAGGATGTACATGTATTAGGAATACCTGAGGGTGATGTGATCATAAACTGTTTTATAACCATGACGCTTCCATTCCTAGGGAGTGATGAAACGGGTCTGGTTTTTACTGACTCCTCTCAGTAGAGAAGTAATATGATCTTAGTCCAAATGTTGGACATTAAACTGTATGTGATTCAGATGCAATGAGAATATTAGATTTGCGGTCTTGATTGAATCAAGCATCTATGGGAGTCCCAATATCTGGATTTGAGATGTGATCTCAATAGCCAAGTCACTATATGTGGAACAATACAATCACCCTGTCCTTATCTCCAAGTATTCGCAGAGAAAGCACATTATCCTTGAATGAGTTCAGGATAATTTCATTATTCATATATGTATCCGAGCATTGAGAAAATGGATAATTAAATGTTATTTAATTATCATGAATAAAATGAATTTGATTCATATTATAAGGAGAGTTATCTTACATAATTAAATGTGATTTAATTATCAAAGATGTAAATAATGTGAATGTGATTCACATTATTTGGACACATCAGAATAGAGATACAAGATGATTAAATGGATTTAATTATTATGGATATGAATAATGTAGATAGCACTATCCATATTAATAATATATATTATAAATGTGATTTATAATATATAAGAGAGAGCAATTTGTAATTTACATTTGTTAGTTAAATGTTGATGTGAATTGGATTCACATTTGACAATTAATTGAAAATGTAATTCACATTTTTTTTGGGTTGTGAATGTGATTCATAGTTTTCCAATGACAAGATAGCAATATTAAAAAAAATATGAATTATTTTTGTTTAATAATTTACAACAAGTGTTGTTGTAAATCTTGGAGATTTCCATGGAATAATGTAATCTCATGAGATCTCATGAGATTACATTAGATTGCCACCAAATCCCATATTATAGAAGGTGGCAATCTTCATTCCATAATCTCCATACTTGATTGATTTAATTTGGGATCAAATCATATTGATTTATAAATATACATTTAATACAAATTAAATTAATTGTTGTTGGTTTTCTACCAATAAAATCTTACCCATTAAAAGAAACACAAATCAATGTAAGCCATTGGATTTGTGTTACCCATGGATTGAGATCCATGGATTCCAAAGTATTATAATAAGGGCACCCCTTGCTCTTCAAATTCTAATGAGAAACACAAGGTTCTCTCTCTCTCTCTCATTATCTATACATGCCCTCTCTCTTCCTCTCTCATGGTCATCCACCATGGATGCCCTAGAGAGAGTCTCCATCCCCGTAGCGTCGTCGTTATGCTGCCGGTTTGATTGCTCACGTATCTCCATCTCCTTTGGTGTGCATCGCTCGTGAAGAAGACGTCGGATCTCATGTGTTAATATGAGGAGATTCGCTGCTTGGATCATCAACATGGATTGCGAGAAGCACGTGTTTCATCAACACGCTCGCAAGCATCTCCTCCGTCGGATCGAACTTGAGATAGGAGGTCTCTTCGTTCAGAGACTTTATCGCAACCACGCTTCAAGAGGTAACCCTAATACTTGTTTTTGGTTTAGATGAAATTATCTAACAAGTATTCTTGGATCATGTGATTTCATCCCATGAAAAATTTTAATTTCTACTGCATCGAGAAACTAGTGCGACTAGTCGCTCCCGATCGCATACGATGCAATCCTCACGCTTCTGTGATGCGCTTAAGGATCTAATTATATCCTTCACTAGGATAAATTTAGTTCTTGAAAATAATTATGTTTTATATTTATTGAATTTAATTTACAAAAAATCTGTCTGTATGAATATTTAATTCGTAATGAATTCACTTTGCATTAGAAAATTGAAAAAAATATAAAGCATTAATTTCATAATAATTCACCTTCTGGACAAGTTTGAGGATTTTTGGACTTGATTTGATCGAAATTTGCATAATCCTCAAATTTTCCCAAATTTGCATTGCATTTTTTTATTATACAAAAAATTTTAAAAAAAATGCTTCTCTGAAGATCTATATTTAGATCACCTATTCATCAACCTAAGACAACTTCCTCCCTGAGTTTGTCCTTGGGCTTCCCCCAGTGAAATATAGAATTGACCGCTCCCTTTAATTGAACGAATTAATTTAAGAGGTCATTTTTTATTAATCCTAATTGGCCGCCTACAATGTACATTTTTGCAGTTAATTACAAATAACAAGAGATGGTAATTTCTGGTTTTTCAATTGGCACCGTTACCGGGGAGGCATGACATAGGTTGATTTTTATAAAATATAGTTTTTAGGTTTTCCACCTCCTGATATCTGACCACCGGTTTTTCTTGTGATTATTTCTATGTTTATTTTCCTACATTTATTTATTTATTTATTTTATTTGATTTATTTTTTATTTTGTGCATATTTCTCTGACCATAATCTTAGTTTCTTGCGAGGGACTCAACGTGACGGATAAACCTCTTAGGTGACCGAGCATCTCAAGAGCATTGGAGGCCAGCTTTTTCTGGTGATAAGCCGATTGAATGATTCACATTAAATATAAGATCGATTTGAGTCGTGATAGAGTGCAGAGTCCTTAGGATTTATTTTCTATTTTTTTATTTTTGTACATAATTTGTAATAATTTAGGTAATTGTTTCTTTTCAGTGGTTCTTGTTTGAGAGCTCATGTGTGTTAAAAGAGACTGCACACTTATTTTTTCTTTGTATGTGGTTGTGTCGAGTGTGGTTCTTGACTTAAGTGCAAAAATTAGGATAGGCACACATTAGTATAGGTTCTAATTTGTATGTGCCCTTCGAAATTTAGTCCACACATCTTAAAAGATTCACCATCTAATAAGATTCATAATGAGACGCATATAAACACGTACTACATGCCAAATTGAAATCTATTTCTTCCTCGCTAATAGTATACTATTTAGGTGTGGTTTTCTCATTTTGCATGCATTTAGTGTAAATTTCAAATTAATTTTTTCAAAACACATGGAGTGTTGAGAGTCATTGTATGTATTCCTTCTTCTGAGCATGCATCATCATTTCTCATTTGCATTCTGATTTCTTATTCCTCCCTTGTTTTACAACTTAGGATTAAAACATAATTTGGGACTGGACAGTAGACATGCATTGTGGTGCTCAGAATAAATTTCAAGTGACAACTAAGCTCTAAAATTGGGACTGAATTAAGCAGATTGATTAAACAAAATTGAAATAAAAAGAACCTTATTTTACGGGTGCTTATAAAGCCCACATTTGGATCGTCGGTACTTACGTCCAAACAAGAGTGGGTAAGGATATAGCCCTTAAGTATTAGAGCCAAAATCCTTGGACTAGTGTTGTAAGCACTTGGACTCACTCTTAATGTTCAGTTATTGCAGCAAGCACTTGCCTCCGACCATTAGAACAAGTAATCTCGCTTTAAGTTGGTGTGTTTCGCGGCTTGAACATGAACTACCTTAGGATACTACATCTGTGAGTACTGGAATAAAAGATTTTTTAACCACCAACTAAAACATATAAGATAATTTGACCGAACCTTTACGACCCTCATGTGTGAAGTTGGTGAACTTTCCAAAGGGGTTTGCATTGTGTTTTTATTGTGTGAGTATTCTCTGCACATTAAAGTGCACCGTAGAACTAGCACCTTAGTGAAACTTCGTGCTATAAATGGTTCTTTTTGACATCGAAGATGACTAATTGGGGAGATATTTATTCGGACTTTGCAAATCTCTCATTGAACTCTCCATCTTTATAGGTACATTCACAACCTAGACCAACTTGGATACACGACCCTCTTGAGTTTAGGATCACTCACTCTCGGTATGGCCACTCACAAACCATTCCCTTTATCTCCGCCCACCTCACCGAGGAAAACCTTTACCTCAGTGAGACTATCTTGATTTCATAATTTTCTTCTAATCAAGATAACATTGTTGACCAAGGTCTCAATGAAGACTGAAGTAATATGCATCCAAAAAAGAAAGATGAAGAGCGAGAACACCCTGAGGACCCCATGAGGATGGTACTAGCCATATTAGTTGCATCTGAGAAACAACACGTACTACTCCGAGCTCAGTTCAAATATCTCAATGTTGGGGTCGAACCACCAATGGATGCATCGTGCAAACCTGGATAGTACATAATTCCGAGTTATTTGAATCCGGCCGAACCAAAAGCTAATTTTGAGTTAAGTTGTATTTTTTTGAATAAGCTGCTACATTTTGATGGAATGCTTCTAAGGAGCCATATGCATTCGTAATGGACTTCAACCTTGTCTGCACTAACCTTAGACATCCTAGGGTTAGAAAGGATTAGATCAAGCTCACAACCCTTCCATTTGCCTTGGGTGGCAAAGTTGACTACTGGGTAAAGAATCATAGATTTACAATCCCAGTTCAAGGACCATTTTCTGAAGAAGTTCTACCCCTTGAGTAGGACTAACATGATGAGTACATGCATCACTAGCTTTTCCCAGCTACCCCCATAAAGCCTTCTGTGACACCTGGGAAAGGTATAAGTATCATGTTCTATATGACAACATCTTCGTCCAGTCGTTCTTCACCGGTCTCAACCCTAAGATGTTGATGTACATGTTTTCCAGGTCTAAAATTGTATCCTCAATGAGTGCGAAGATAGAGTGTCACTGAGGCGACCCACAAAAAGAACCCATGTTCAATCAACAAGTACACACAACCTAAAAATAAGCAGTGAATAACCAAAACTGTGAGGCATAATATATTATACTCTACAAACAAAAATGTATAGCACGTAAGCATGTAGAGTTCAAACCACAGAGAGCAAGCTAGGTAGCCGATGGTTATTGCCAACCCATATATATATACTTGTCTTTAAGTCTTTTTATGTGGGTTTTTGGATTTTTAAATATATTTTTCATTTTCTAATTTATAATATGTATAGGTAATTTAATTATAATGATAAAATATATTATATAAATATATGTATATATATGTAGGGATATAAAAGACAATCACATGCACACAATGCATATATTTATATTTATATTTATATTTATATTTATATTTATATATTTATTTAATTTTCCAATTTTTAATTTCTTTTAAATTTTTAACAAGAAAATAAGAATATATTTATATAGAATATTTTTGCACATAATATAACTACATAGAGAATATATATAATTATATACATGTAGATAGTATATAATATATACATCTTTACATTCCGAAAATATAAAGAAAATAAATTTTTTTGGAATTTTTATTTTTTTGTGATTTTCTAAAATTTTTGCATATTTTTACATAATTTTAAAACAAAAAACATCACAAAATTGGGAGTAATAAATATGAATAATTTATTTGAAGATATAAAAACTGTAAACAAAGTTCAAAATTCTCTAAATCAATTTTAACAGATAGATAATAATATAAAGAAATTTCAGAGATAAAAATAAATATTTTTAGAATTTTTTATGATTTTTCCTAATTTTTTACTAAATTTTGAATCTTTTTAATTTTTTATCATTTTAGTTTTTTATTTTTAGGGGTTTTTGGTCTGGTATTAATATAGGTCATAATAAACAACATATATTTTTTATAAATTTGAAATGCATTATATATATTTTTTGTTATTTTAAAAGCTAAATAGGGATTTAATGCTAACTGTTTGAATTTCAATAAATATATAAATGCCTAAAATGGAAATTAAAAATCAAAGCACGAAAATATGTCATCCTAGGTATTTATATGTATTTTTCCAAAATTTATAGAAACAGTAGGCATTTTTAACAAAAAATAAACAAGTAATTACATTGAATGTGCTGGCAAGGACCTATTTGTAATTAAAATAATGTATACATGCATTCCAGAACCATCTTGCAAAATGAAGTGGCATACATGCACTTTTCCACAAATTTCATAAATTAAAAACGCTCTGTAAGGGCCTTTATGCAAATGTACAAAAATTCCAGGTCCCATATATAATTTTTCTAGAAATGTAGCACTGAATATACACTTTTAGGTAATAAAAACAAATATACAAAAGTGGGGGATTATGCATGCTAAATACCCAACTCACGTGGCCATCCACGTGAGCTAAGCTAGCGTGGACACACGGGCAAATATATGAAAGCAAGGCGTGTTATATGTAATTTTTATAAACTTATTTACATTTCATACAAATGATTAAATAGAAAAAAGAAATAAAGAAAATAGAGGTGGAATGTGGTGAAAATTACCTCTTATTGCGTGCCATCCGACGGTTGGGGATATTCACTAAAGTGCATCAGACGACTGAGGTTGCATGTCACTTCATCTTGATACAAGGGCTGAGATTAGAATTGGAGGGGCCTCCTAATCAGTCAGCATTTGGAGCATCAACAAGAACACAAAGAACAACTGAGTGGTTGAGCTTCGATCTCCGATTCCTCGCGACTCCAAGCACTAATCTTCACTCCAATTGGCTCTATAGATTCCTTGGACCATTCCGCAACGGCATGGACCTACAGAAGATCTAGATCTCATCAGTTGAGAGCTAGCAGGCAACTAGATCTTAAGGCAACCCAGGAGATGCAAAATGCCTTTAATTGAGGCTCCAGGTGGTTCTCTGGGAGGCTGGTCCTGTACAAAAGATTAGGTGGCTGAGAAGGTTCCTCTCGATCCAAAGAAGGAGTTCTGAAACATCGAGAACGATGAGGTGGGTGCTGCTCCGGGGAGGATGGAAGATGGAGCTTCAATCTCCTCGAATCAGGGCTTGATTCAAGGGTGAAATGAGACGGACCGACAGAGCAGCGTTAGGCAAAGAAAATGAGGAGGTCAGGTGGGGTCAGGACGGGTTGATTCACTCTGAAATGACCAGAGCGCTAATGTCTCAGACGAACTTACTATGGAATTACAATTTCTCATTTGATCGAAAGACAAAATTAAATGTGGGAATGAAATGACAGAATGAAGATCTATCTAAGTAAAATGCACAGTTCTACCCTGATGATGGACCAGGGAGCACGTAGAGATGGAGCTCCACCATGGACCCTCTCTCCTCCCCATACGGTGCTCCGAACCTCGGGGAAAGCACCTCTCTTACCAGCGGACTCTCACGCACATGGCTGGACACACTCTAAAGCTCAGAGAGGGATCAATTAATGAAGGAACGAATTTGGGTTTTATGTATAGACACAGTTTCGAGTGTTTTTCGATCGAGATTATTGAGAGGCTCGATGAAGAACAGAAGAATCTAATGAGTAGGGGTGGATTCCGATTGTAATGTGTGTGCAATTTTCATGAAGGTGTAAAGGCATTTCGCCGATTAGAGTGATCAGGCAGAGGCGATGAAGATGGAGTGCTTGAGGTTGTGACAAGAGTCAGAGGTGGGGAAAGATAGTTGACCGAGGTCAACATTCCCGACCTCCTTATTGGTCCACATAGGACACTGGAAGACAAAAGTGCTAGCGTTAATCGAAAAAAATTAATTAGAAATAGTAAATGAGTTTATTAATTTTCTGTTATAAAATAAAAATGTTATTTTTTTATGTAGTATTTTAATATGATTTTCTTTAATTTTATGAGTCAATTTATTACAAGTGACATTTTACAAGTTTATTTATAGGTATATTGACCAATTTTTTGCACATTTTTTTATTTTGTATTTTTGGTTTTATTATTTTATTTTCTTTATTTTATGTATTTACAACTTATTTTTAGATAGTGATGAATCTGTAATTCGTCACTACATAGTGATGAATCTGTAATTCATCATTCTTAGAGTTGAAAATAGAGTCTTCTTCTCGAGTAATTAGGAGCATATTTCCACCAATATTGCATAATTAGTATTCATACATGCATTGATAACATCCACATTTTAGCATCCACAATTGCACTAAATAAGAAGCCAAATTCATCTGTAAAAATAACCGATATTTATATATTTTACACTATCCCTACAACCCATAAATCCCACTATATACTGTATATATTACTAATAATAACAAAAGAAAAATAACAGAAAATCGCAACTTGTAAAATTAACAAATAACTCCCCAAACCAAGTTGGAGACCATGGACCTTAGAATGCATATATATCTCTCACACAACCTCCCATTTAGGTCTACTCTCTTTTAAATTAATACACATTCAGAGACCTTCAAAATGAGACCAATTTTATATAAATCGGAGCTTGTACGCAAAATATGAGTTTTGAGCCCCCATTGTATACTATATGTATGTATATTTGTACCCTTGTATTTTATTACTTTATTCGACCTCGTTTCCATTTTTGGTCAACATGAAACTTGTACATCTCATCGAGATCTACAACTTTCATGTTTTGAGTTTTCCAAATTCGGCCATTTTCTCCCTCTTATTCCATATTCTTTTTCAGCCACTCTAATTGGGCCACGTGGCGCCCTCTGGTTGCGCCACGGAGCCCTATTCATCACGCACCACGCACCCCTCTTTCTCCATCGTCTGATGGAGCCTTCCCCCTCCAACTCCCCGCCATCCATTCCACAACCCATCTCGACCATCCGATCAAAATCTGGATCATATCTGAGCCATTCGCCGGTGCCTTTACCTCAGAGTGCCACGTGGATACATCTTCACCGCCAGATCTTCTCCATCATGCCTCCATCCGGGCCGCTCATCCCTGCTTCAATTCCAACCCTTGTATCTTCATCCTAGATCTCATCCACACCATTGGTATCCGCCTCATTCTCAGCCCTGCACATGGCCACATCTTCACCACTGGATCGTTCCCAAGATGGCCCCATCTCAACCATTCATCTTTGCTGAGATGCCAGTCGTTCGATCCCCGCTTCAGATTCAATCCCCATCGTCCTTCAGTGCCGCGTCCCCATTCCTCCACGTGGATCCATTGTCGCCCTTCGATTGCATTACCAGGATCTAATCCTGACCCTTCTCTCACACCCTTCTTCTGGCCGTTGGATCACGATTTCCAAAAATCCAGAAGTCATTGTCTAGCTCCGAAAGAGCCTCGCCCACGTCGCCCCACCTCGCAACGCCTCCGCCCCTTCCTATTTTTGGCACCACTACAACCACCTTCTCCGCCCATAGACACCTCCACAACGTAACCTTGACCTCCACCTTCCTCGTCGGCATCCACGATACCCATGACACCCTCTCCTTCGCTCCACAAACTCCATGCTGACCACCCACTCCATCACCTGTACCCCCCATCTCCTTCCTATAAATACCTCATCTCCGGCCAACTTGCACCCCATCCTCCATAGCGAGAGGTATCCTAGAGCTCCGAGTTTCTCATTGGTGACAACAATTGAGTGTGAAATTGAGCGACGACAGGTCTCCACCTCCAGCGAGATCCACAATGTGCCCCCGCTATACCGCAGCTCCTCCAGCGAGCTTCTTGAGCTCAGGACCGCTACTGACCTTCGAGTGACGACCGGAGCCGCTTTAGCAAGACTCCAACCCCAAGTAGCTTCAACCAGTTCTTCACTGATCTTCTTGCTATTTTTCTTTATTTTCTCTTAATTTCTCCACCTCCTCTGATCGATTCAGCTTTCACCCAACTTTCCACCGAGCATTGCCTTGAAGATCTGATCTTCGCGCACTTCTTCGTTCGCTCCGACGACGCATCGCATCCTTTTCTGACCAAAGCTCTGGCTTTACAGTAGAGGAAGATCACCAACGCTCTTCGCCTCATGTCACAGGCCTCACCACACATCCCCTGCACTCCACGAGCACGAGCTCCTATTTTTTTTGGCAAGAGCTAATACTGCAAGCATGCCATCTTCACTGATCGGAGTCGTCACCGGAGTTGCTTCGAGCTTCGATGTCTCCGGCTTCCAGACCACCTACGCTTCATCCAAGACCTCTGGCCGCTCTGCCACATCTCCACGATCGATCCGAGCCCTCCAGGAGTCTCTGGCAAGCTTCATTAAGCACGGGGAAAGGTGGTGGAGCTGGGACTACCTCGTCGGATCTCCACCAAGTCCGCTGCAGGAGGCGGTAGCATGGAGGAGACGACATACAGCTGTTGTTGGATCATCTTGATCCAACGGTCCCCTTCAAGACATGTCACCCCGTGCTTGCCACCGTTGGATTTGGAGGATCTAACGGACCTCGTAGAGCCACGTTGCATCTGCCTCGAGCTACGTCCTCCGTTTAATCCATATCGATCAAATGGCCAGTATTGAGCCAAGTCGCCTCGCTCTAGCAGTCATCGCCACTGTTGGATCTTCCTGATCTGACGGATCCTAGGCATGCCACGTCCCATCACCCTCAGTCGTTGGATAATTCTTGATCCTACGGTCACAGCACGCGCCACGTACGCGCTCCAAGCCTCTTCCCTGACCCTAGGCTTTGAGCAACCGAAGCAGACCTGAAGCAAAGTCTGAGCCTCCAGAACCTCCGGAGCCTCTGTCCGAGCCTCCTAAGTCTCCAGAGCCTAGTACCTCACATGCATCTCACGTAAGGGCTGGGTAAATTTCACAGAGGCCCTTGTAAATTTTTAGATTTGCAAATCAGTCCCTGCCAGGCGCGTCACGTAAGAAACACGTGTACCCATGGAAAAATTGCATCCATACCCCCTACATTATAGGTATTTGCACTTTTTTCCCCGTATGCACGTTTTATTTTAAGCAGTTTAATTTTCTATTTTGCAATTTGGTCCCTTTGTTTGCACACATATTTAGATGTCCATTTCTCATCATTTTTAAATTCTGAAAAGTGCATATTGTAGTTTAACTTATTCTTTATCACTTGTGACACGTGTCATATTATTGTGAGCATCAAGGAATTAAATTATATTATTTTTGTGGAATTTGACATATTTTGCCCATTGTGCGATTTAAATTTATTATTAAATTATTTATTGCTCCAAAAATCGCCATAAAATCACATTAGATCTAGTTTAAGTTGCTCCACACTGTGCCAAAAAATCATTGCATTTGCATGCATCACGAGGCCTGAATAAATAAAGTAGTATTTTGCCTTATTGAATTTTAATAGGTCCAATTTACATCATTTTCTTAGGTTTATCAATTTTTCTAGATTCATCTCACATAGCCTATCTAGGATAATTTTTATATTTGAAAATAATATTCCTTGGTATTTATTAACATTAATTTTGTAAAAACTGCCATGCATTAATATTAAATTAATTTTTGATTCAATTTGAGTCTAAAATTCCAAAAACAATTCATTAGCTTAGTGTCACCGCATATCATATTCTAGCTAAGTTTCATTAATTTTGGACCTCATTTGACTATCTTTTGTGATTTAACTTAAAATTTATCCTGAAACTGCATTGTATTTTCTTCAATTGCATAAAAAGGACCAAAAATATTCTTCTGAAAAGCTGACATCAGAATTAACTGGAAATTTACCTAAGGAGACAACTGCCTCCCTGAGTTCGACCTTGGAATTGCCCAAGTAAAAAAATCCACTGCTCGCATTTAATCGAACATTAAATCTTAGTGGTTTTTGATGAAGTCTCATTTGCCCGACTGCAACGAATGACAAACCTAATTCGATTGATAATTCGGTTGAATTAACTAGGGTAGACGAGGCCTTTTCACATAGACAACTATATTTTTTTGTACGTTTTTGATGTTATTTGTACATATAAATAAATAGTTATATTTATTATATAGGAATAAGTATAGGTATTTAATCGATGTATTTATATAGACTTATTTTGTGCTTTCTTTATGATTTTGTTCTATTACAGATATGTACATATATTGTAATATTTACAAAATTGTAAAAAAAAAAATTATAAAAATAATAATAAAGAAATATATGAATATTTTATTCAAGTATATTATACAATAGGGGTCCAAAACATATGTTTCACACCTTAACTCCAAATTAAGTGAAACTACCTTCTTTAAATAGTTAATTAAAAGTTATATACGATTAATGTGATTTTGAGTATTTATTTAGAAGATATGGGTCAGGGAAGTTTGGGTTTTGGCATTTTATTCTGAGCATAAAATGTACATTGCGTATTATTTTTGTGTAGACTCAAATTTGTATTTTTATATACATTTTTATCTACACCATTCATGTATGAAGTTTCTTTATTTGAGGTATAAATAATAAAGAATAAAGTGGGTCCCAAAAAAATGATCTATTGATGAATAAATAAATGGAATTTTTATTGTATCTTTAGACCTTATCCCCACCTACTTTATTCCTTATCGACCAACTCAATCATTGACTTGGTCTCAGTGTTCAGGGTGATAAAATACTTTTGGCAATTGTTGCTTTTCTTTTCTTTTCTTTTCTTTTCTTTGTTATTTTATTGTCTTTCAACAATGTAATTTATTCAATAATTAATAAAATGTTTTGTACAAATAAGGAAGTGCTTATTTTAACAATATAATGATATATACATGCATATAGCTAGGGTTTTTAAAGCCAAAATGAAAAACAAAGGCGATGAAATGGAGATCCATCACCCCCCTATACATGCCTTTGCTAGTCCTTATCAAACACTTATTCCTATAAGTGTAGAAAAGAAAATAAAGAAAAGAGAAAGAAATATATTCGAATAATTGTCGACTTTTAACCTTGTAGTAATAAAGTCAAAGTTTGGAGTTCAGAGAAGGACTTTGAATTAATGGTGTGTTCCGAACCTCATGGAAGTCAGGAAAGGTGATATAACAACCCTTAGGTTACAAACTACTATCATCCAGTCCCTTTCACAACCAAGTCAGAACAATCCTCTCAGTCGCATACTCTTGCTACCTTGAAATGATAGAACCATGTGTGTGAATTTGTTCAGCTCTTCTTAGACAACCAATGAACCATCAAGGTGTTTGCTCTCATGGTAACTCATACTCTTGGAGACGGAAATTCCATTCTAAAATTAGGTCCTCCCAATCTTTACAACCGAATGGGGGAGAAGTTAGAAGGATGAGAAAATTAGTGGGAATTGAGTAGTGTAGTCTTCATTCCCTTGTGAAGTCGGTCAGCGTAACTGATTCTTCACCAAGAAGCAGGCTCTTTCTGAAGCTCAATTTTTTGTGGAATTTTTGGTAGGCTTCTTTGGAGATTTTCTTTGACTTTGTACAACTTCTACATTCTTGCTTATGCCCTAGTGGATATCGCATATTTTGTTCCACCTAGTTTTTGGGGTCTTGGAAAAAGTTATGCAGGTAGACTATCCTCATCCGAAGCATTCTCTCTATCCATCTCCTATATTCAGATATCATTGTTATCAAAATAAATGAGTTAGAGTACCGATGTCGGCAATCCCCAAGAATGGTTCGTGAGCCACCCTTGATGAAGCAGCCTTGCATTGTCCCGACTTAGACTCCAAGATTTTTCAACAGTCAATCTGAGTTGAGCTAAGTATTAGGTGTGTGGTTTCCAGTCAAGTCACTAAATCAAGAGTCATACAGATGATATGAAGGGTCCTATTTAAGTATATTGAATTGAGTCATGAACATAGTCTTATGGAACCTATAGAATTAAATCAAGGTGGCCTGAAATATCTCCACTTCTAGTCCTCAGTGGGTTCCACTGAAATTAAGGGGATTATGGTATATTCTAAGCTCCAATATTCAGACTTTATTTGGACTTGTTCAATTGTCTAAGTTATTCCGAAAAGTGTGAATGCTATGTATATAACAAGAAAAATATTTTTGTGGTGCAATTTTCTAGTTTTGCACTTTTAATGTATTTATGAAAAACTTTTGCATTTTTTATGTAATTTTTAAATTTTTTTTACAAATATTTCTGGAATTTTGAATTTTGCAATTGTTATGGATTTTTCAAAAATAAAGATTTTTGGAACAAAGAGGTAGTATGTGCAGCAATTTACCCATGTGTGCATCCTTATATATAGAAGGGTCGAGTTATATGAATTTAAAGGATTGTTCATATAATGTTTGTAAAGAATCTTTATTTGTTTCGATTATGTACATAGTTTTGAAAATAATTTGAAGGGTTTTTGCAAACATTTTGAAAACTTTATTTTGCAACCTATTTTGACAAATAATTTTTAAAGAGCATTTTACAAAATTCAGAAATCATTTTTAAAGATTTTTCAAACAAGAGGTATAGATTTTTCAAACTATTTTTGCAACCTTTTTCCAACCCATTTGCAAATAGATATTTTATTTCAAACAAAGAAAAGAGTTTTTTACAAACAAAATCTTTTTACAAAGGTTGAAAAATTTTTACAAAACATTTTCCAAACAATTTTCAAAAGATTTTTCAAATAAATTTTCAAATCATTTTTCAAACATTTTGGAAAATATTTTTACTTGATTTATTAATCGGTAAATACAATGTATTTAAATAGATTGTATGCATGTATGTTCTTTACACTTAATTAATTATATTTTAGCCATACTTATTGAAAATACAAAAGTACGAGTTTTGGCTAAATTATATACAACGTATATACAACCCTCATATACATAGCTTGAGCTATGTCCTCATAGATCGAAGAGAAAAGAAAAGACAGAACTCGTACTGAGTATAGAGAAGCCTATACTAAAATGACTAGAAAATAAAGAAAGAATGTAAAGTCGACCATCCCCCTATATTTAGGATCAAATAATTCTAATTATAGCAGACTATATCTACATGAAGGTTGGGTCGAGGGTGGGATTGAACAATGTCAACGATTCATCCTATACTTAAGATAGAATATCTCTAAGTATAGACATGAGTATTAAAAAGAGGAGATAGGTGATGGGACAAAGAATGAACATATGAAGTCACTCATCCCGCCTATACTTAGGATGAAAGATATCCTAAGTATAGAAGCAATGAGTGAGGAAAACAAATCAAAAAATAGGACATACAACTGAAAAATAGAAAAAAAAAAGAAAAGAAGAAAACTAAAGAAAGAGTTTTTGAGGAACATTATTCGAATCTTTCGATGCTGCTGAGGTTGTGGATGCTTCTTCATTGCATATCACATGGACTGAATCGACAACAACCAAGAAAGTGTCATGCTCAATGTACGGCTTTAGTAGCTGAACGTTGACGATGAATGGTTGTGTGTCAGGCGACAAATTTAATATCACAATGCTTCCGTTGTCATACACTTCTTGCACTCTTATGGTCCATGTCCATTTACATTTTAATTTTCCTGAGAAAATCTTCTGCTTTGCATCAAATAACCACACTTTCTATCCATTCTTGAAGGTATTTCGTTTGATGTGCGGTCATGCAAGCGTTTAACCTTCTCCTTGTACGCCAAGGCGTTATCATACACATACTCTAGGAATTTGAGGAGGTTGTTCATATGCTCTTTTCTTTTCTGGCCACCTTTTTGTGAGTCCAAGTTGCAGATATTGATTTCCCAAAATGATTTATTGATCAGTTCCATGGGCAGATGGCATGGCTTTCCATACATGAAATGGTAGAGCAACATGCCCAAGGGAGACTTGTAAGCTGTTCTGTATGCCTAAAGGACGGAGTCCAAGAGTTAAGACTAATTCTTTCTCTCCGGCTTCACAAGCTTCTACAAGATCATCTCGATTTCTATGTTTGATAATTTTGTCATGCCATTTGTATAGGGATGTATAGGAGACGTGACTCAGTGCTTGATGTTGTACTCCTTCATTAATTTCTTGACTTCTCTATTAATGAAATGTCTACCCCCGTCTGATATCAGAATCTTAGGAATCTCAAACTACAAGTTGTTGTTCTCTCTTAGAAATCGACACATAGTGCAACTGTCAGCAGATCGGGCGGGGATAGCTTCAACTCACCGACTCACATAGTCACCGACAAGAAGGATGTGCTCGTATCCCTGACTGTTGGGAAAAGGTCCCATAAAATTGATACCCTAAGCATCGAATACATCTGAAATCTGAATGAACTCTGAGGCATAGATTCTTTAGCTATAAGGGTACTTCCAAATCTCTGACAGTCAATACAATGCTTCACAAATGTTGTAACATCCTTAGATAATGTCGGATACCATAGGCCATACTGTAGTACTTTCACTACTATTCTGTCTCTGTAGTGATGTCCACCAGATTTGAGTGAATGATAAAGATCAAGAACACTATGATGCTCCTGCTGAGGGATACACTATCTCCAAATGCAACATGTTCCTTCCTTGAATAATAGTGGATTTTTATATTAGTAAAAATGGATAGTGGACATGAATTTCTCCTTCCTGATTTTCATCTGATCTTGTGGGACTATAACGAAAATGAGGTAGTTTAAAATACTGGCATACCAAGGGAGTGAATCCACAGCCAGAATTGACTCATCAGGAAATGTGTTTGTGATGGGTGCACTGCTCAGTGGAGGCTCTTGTTATTCAATTTTAGAGAGGTGATCTGATACCGCATTTTGTACCCCAGGCTTGTCTTTGATATCCAAATCGAACTCCTGGAGGAGAACGAGAAGGATACGGGGAAAATCCTCAAGCGCATCACGGAAGCGTGAGGATCGCATCGTATGCGATCTGGAGCGACTAGTCGCACTAATTGCTCGATGCAGCGGAAATTAAAATTTCTATGTGACGAAAGCACATGATCCAAGAACACTTCTTGGATCGTTTCGTATAAACCACAAACAAGTAATAGGATTACCTCTTAAAGCGTGGTTGCGATCGAGTCTCTAATCAAAGAGACCTCCTGTCTCAAGTCCGATCCGACGGAGGAGACGCTTGCGAGCGCGTGGATGAGACGCATGCTTCTCGCAATACATATTTATGGTCCAAGCCGTGGATCTCATGATCTCAACAAATGAGATACGACGTCTTCTTCACGAGCAAGACACGCCGAAGTAGACGGAGATCCACGAACAATCGATCGGGCAGCGTAACGACGATGATGCGGCAATGGAGGATCTCTCTAGGGCATCCATGGTGGACGGCCACATGAGAGATAGAGAGAGTGGGCATGTAGAGAAAAGAGAGAGAGAGAGTATTCATCATTGTGTGTCTTGAAGAGCAAGGGGTGCCTCTTCTTATATAGGGTATTGGGAATCCATGGATTCCAATCCATGGACAAAACACAATCAATGGTTGAGATTGATTTGTGTTTCTTTCAATGACTAAGATGTTTGCTGTAAAAACACAACATCTAATGATTTACTGTAAATTAATTTTCATTGATAAATCAACAAAATAAATTTCAAATTAAATAATCTTTGATAAGAGAAAAGATAATGAAGAGAATAAACTAATCTCCTCAAAAAGAGGGGGCGGCTACTCTTCTCCTCACGGAGAGTTGTAGCCATCCACTTCTCTTTGGTGGACTTGGTCCATCTCTTCTAATTATCGTGAGATCTCATTATCTCATGATATATATCATCATCTCTTATCGACAATATTTTCACCCAAAAATTATTCCAAATTTTCTTATGGAAAATATCAACCGTGCCATTGAAATTTCGTGAATCTCATTCACAACCCAAAACTAAATTTAAATTTTCAGTTAATCATTCAATGTGAATCCAATTCACATTAACAATTAATCAACAAATATAAATCACAATATGCTCTCTTTAATATATTATAAATCACATTTATAATATATATGATTAATATGGATAATGCTATCAACATTATTCATATCCATGATAATTAAATCACATTTAATCATCTTGGATTTCTTTTCTCATGTGCCCAAATAATATGAATCACATTCACAGTATTCATATCTTTGATAATTAAATCACATTTACTTATCTCAGATAACTCTCATTATAATATGAATCAAATTCAAATTTTCCGTGATAATTAAATCACATTTAATTATCAATTTTCTCCATGCTTGGATACATATATCAACAATGAAATCATCCATGAATTCTTTCAAGGATAATACGCTTTCTCCGCGGATACTTGAAGATAAGGACAGGGTGATTGTATTGTTCCATGTATAGTGACTTGGATATTGAGATCACATCTCAAATCCAGATCTCGGGCCTCTCGTAGATGCTTTATTAAATCAAGACCGCAAATCTAATCTTCTCATTGCATCTGAATCACATTCAGATCAATGTCCAACATTTGAATCAAGATCATATTACTTCTCTACTGAGAGGAGTCACTAAAATTCAGACCCGTTTCATCACTTCCTAGGAATGGAAGCGTCATGGTTATACAATCGTTTGTGATCACATCACCCTCAGGTATTCATAACTCTTGTACATCCGGTATACTGGAAGACTCAGAATAAACCCGAAGTATTAGATCAACTTTATACTGTCTACTTAAGGGTTTTATCAGTAAGTTTCTCATTTGATCATTGGGAGTAGGTATCGATCATATACTTTCCAAAAGCATATATCATACCTAGGTCTTGATCATATACTTTCCAAAAGTATATATCAAACCTACAGATTCAGTCTAGATTCCAATGCGAGACGAACGTGCACGGAATTTGATTCTTCCCAATAGCTCATGAGTGAGATCATGTCTTCCGGTTCAATAACTGAACATGTATGATCCCTTTGAGAGATCGTATTACTCATATGCAATTACATGCACACCAACGCACCGGTGTATATACCTTTATTAGGTAATCAACCTATTGGTCTGCCAAATGTACACACTCAAACATATAGTAACGCATCTGTCTCCGATCAGAGGATGCGTGCCTATATCATGATAGCATACAATATAGGACTTTGGTTATCTCGATCTCATTAAGTCAACCCTTTTACTTAACTAATCTGACACCTCCGAATATCTACTCCTATGCAGAGGACCTGCATCAAGAGGTTGGTCAGACATCACCCTATGTGAGAAAGGATTGCCATCTCCTACTCAAGCTAGAGATCACATCTTAACAATCATTTGACGGTGCTTGATGAGTCCTCAATCTAACCCTTTAGATATTCATCCAAGCACCATCCTCTATGATTCAATTAGTGAATCAACAACTGTATAATTATTAAGATGGCCATGGTACATAACCCTAATTGTACTAAGGGACCTATTATGTAAATTATTTATTCTTCATTTCAGATAAGGGAATGATATTCGCAATGACATTTATTGCATAATGGCTCGCTGTGGGCTCGCATGTCCAACAATCTCCCACTCTCCCAAAGAGCCTTTAATGGGATAATCATTTAAACCCACACTCATGTGACAATCATAGGCTATTTAGAAAATAGCTAGGTAAGTTGATCAGTCACTTTGTTCCCGCAAGACTACGCCAAGTCCTTTTACGACACATGCATATCCCGAGTAACACTGCTCACATCTAATGCGAATGTTGCATCTCATGCAACCAATACTCAATCTTGTAAGTTATAGTGTCCTTGATACTACAGCTTAATAATTATCGTAACCAGTATTTCCAAAATCCTTATCATAATACCCTTATTCCTGGAGACCACTATCTCTTAAGGTATCCATAGTTAAGTTCTTTTAGATCTCTATCTATAAAGTCTTACGTTTTTTAAGATAAGTCTTTGAGATCACTATTTAAAAAAAACTTGTCATCTATGAAGATTTTTGTATTACTGAAATCAAGTGTTTTCTCTCCATAGTAGGATTAGCAACACTTTACTACTCCCAGTGCATGGCAGATACCTAGCTTTTGTACATATCTAGCATACACTTAGCTTCTCGTAACTGATGCACAAGTTCAAGTAGTTCTAGCATTCACTTCCTCAACTCTTTGAGGTGCTATCCCTTTAGATAGGTCAGTACCATATCTTAAGGGATGGAAGCCTTTCTTAGAATTTCTAAGAATGGAATATGTCCAAGGTGTACTACAAATGTGACAGTCCCAATATCCTCTTCTCTTTGCTTCTGAACAACTTCAGAACTAAGATCTAAGAGATATCCTTGAAATCATATTTCAAGATATGGAATACCAGTATATAAAACACTTATTATCATCCTTATATCATTCCAAATGATTACGATATTATCTACATTTAGCACGATGAACACATTGGTATTCCCACTAAGCTTCACATGGTTCATCAAGATTCTATTTGAAATCATAACATTTATAATGTCATCAAATCTTATGTTTCAACTACAAGAAGCTTATTTGAGTCCATAAATGGAGTTATTCAACTTGCACACCTTGCTTTCCTCAACCATGAAGCCATGGGGCTACGACTTATGAATATCCTCGGAGAGGCATTCATAGAGGAATGCAATCTTGAATTCCATCTTGAAGATGTCAAAGTCAAGTTGTGCAGCTATAGTTAGCAATATTCTGATGGGTCTAAGCATGGTCACTGAAGAGAAGTTTCATCGCAAGCGATGTCTTCTCTTCGGTGTGTAGCTCATGGCTACAAGCTGTGCTTTTAAGGTCTCTACCTTCTCATCAGGTTCCCTCTTTCTCTTGAAGATCCATTTAAACCTTAATGGGTCTAACCCTTATAGGTGGATCCTCGAGGGTCCATATACAACACTTGTATATGAAGTCTACCTTAGACTTTTATTGCTAACATTCATCTTTCCATGTCATGATCGTCAGGAGCTTCATCACATGAAGTCCGATCATTGTCAGACTTAAATGACACATGGAATACATCCTCAAACTTATTTAAAGAAGTATCAGTACTTTATCTTTAATTATCCTTTTAGTTTCCGATTTCAGGAGCCTCATTATTATCTCAAGATTAAATGAGTTCCTCTTACTTCATTTTTATCTTGATTCTCAAGAGAGTCGTCCTCTAAGAATCAAATCCTTAGAGATGAGATCTTTTAAGAAACTCAAGGTCATAAAGTAGGTATCCAATACCATCCTTTATTTTCCTAATGAAGTAGCACTCTCTGGTGCTAGATTCCAGTTTACCAGCATGGAACCTTATGAGGATATATATTGTAGTCTCTGCTACATATATACCTTGTAAACTAAGAGGTAATTATGCTAATATTAATCATTGATCAAATCATGTCATACATGATCAATTGTATCTTCCTATAACTCTATTGAGTTTAGGTGCATTAGGAGGATTGAGATTGTAATGAAATTCATATCTTCATAAGGTATTATTTGAATTCATCTAACTGGTACTTGCTACCTAAGTTAGATAAAATTCATTCCATCTTACTTCAAACTTTGGTTCTAAACCAAGATTGTGAAATCTTTGAACATTTCAAAGTTTTCTTAGGTGAAGAGAAGAAATCTCATATCATACATACTCATCAATAGATATCACATATCCATAATATTTATTATGATATAGATTATCCACATACATAAATATGTATGATATCTTGAATACCTTGGCATCTTATACCTTTCCCAGAGAAGGGTGTATTGGACATTTTACTTTGAATACTATATTCACAAGTATGTAAGATTTGAAATTTTAGACATTCTAAAGTTTCATATCTTACTAGTCCATTGATCTCATCAACAAACATATGTACAAAACTTGATGCCAGATCATTGTCAAATGATCTTCATCCTCCTATTGATCTTTTAAAGGTTTGATTTTCAATATTAGAAATCTCAATGAACCATTCATTAATTTTATAATTTTGTGGAGTCCACTAGATGTTAGATTACTATCTGAAATATATCCATCATAAATCTTTATGATAGGTTTTTTCAGGAATTCATGTTTGTTTCCAACACTTAGAAACAAACAATGAATGTATTCTAATAGAGACATTCTCTAAGACTAAGGGCTCTCCCACTGAGAATATAAAGTCCATTTATCCAATAGAGATTGTTGCAACAATTGCATCAAAATCTATGTAGATGACTATTAAACCTGAAGATCAAATTCTCCAGTCTTCTAAAACATATGCAACCCATTGCAAGTATTGTTAGAAGATTGTGATACAATTATAAGACTTTATCTTATTCAACGAGCAAGTCAATATCAATGATTTAAGTAGATTATTCTGATGCTCTATCTGAGCCCTTCTCTAAGGATTCTAGACAGACTTGATAGTCATACTATCAACACACCAACTTATTGCAGTATTGGCATTCATCCAACTCTTAGGATGTCATACGAAAGTCATAGAAGTATGGTCAACTCTTTGGCTATCCTTCTCATCTTGGGTTTGACCCATGCTTCCATTGCGCTCCCTTTATCTATAAACAACCATTGCTTAAGACTAAGGATCTCTTATGTTAAATTCAAAAGTATTCAATGTAAGAGCATTTCAACATTTATACATGCTTCATTAAATTCATACAATATGAATATTATGAAGCTTCATGAGACTAGAGTATAGACAGTAGAATGATGACATTCATCATTTCTACATCCATCTAGACTCTTAAAACATTGGTTAAGGTTGGTATTCAGACATTTTGAATACATCATCTCTTACAGAGCTACCATTCTGCATGTTGTAGTGAACCATGTCATTCATGATTAAAATGTCGAGAGCACATATGTATGCAAGAATATCTTCCTAAATTTTATAAGGATTAATTGACAATTATGATCATCATCGACATGTAATCTCCAAAGTACATTTGATGATATCAAGACTATAGAGACATACAAACCCTAGGGTTGTAGTCCTATTATGAGGAAACTTACACATTGCAACCACATACAATATGTGTCCAACTGCAAGTACAATATCTGGATCATGAGTCCAATCCATGAGATTTCACTAGTTATTATTGAATATAACATTGACTTGGTTTAATGAAGGATTATCTAAAATAAGACATCCCAATAATATGAGAACTTGTGACTCTGATAAAAAGAAGCGGGAACCCATTCCGCCTTGCAAGTCCAACTTGCATTTCCCAATTTGGTCTTTAACACCCGGGCTCATCACCCCTAAGATGATGTTGACCCGTCATTAATTGAACCAACCATCAACAGGCTTAATATTCGCTATACGCAATCCAATATCGCCCCAATAATATGATGACTCGATATTGGGGTCACTACATATATGGCTTTGCTCTTTCTAGAAGCGAAGAGCCCGATCCAAATGGATTGTATGCAAGAGCTGTCACTTCGGATAGGCGTCTCCTACATACAATATCTGGCGACGAAACCCTTCGCCTTGACGAGAGACCATGGATGTCACTTATGTGATCCTCCGCCTCATATTCAAATTTTAATTAATTATCATGAATCATATTCATGCAATTAATTCTTCCAAGGAAAATACACATCTATCCATAATAGAGTGTTTCAATTGGATCTAATTAATCTAATCTTATTAAATCAATTATCAATCCAATTTAATCAACAAACTTGATTGTTACTTGAATATATGGTTTTATCTCAAATTACATATTATTCAAATTTTAATAATTAGAAAATACACCATAATCTCTCAGGCATCATTCGTTCCCTACTCGTTGTCATGGCCAGTACCGACGGGAGTGGGACAAATCGCACACGGTGCAACCTGCTACCCCAACGCTCCCCGATTAGACACCATATCCGGCTCGGGAAAAAATAATGCCGAGCCAATCACTTTGTAATTGAGATGATCATCGGTTCTTCAACCGAAATTATACCATATAGTAATAATCAAAACCATTTTGATTATAAGGAAATTTGCTAGACAAATTCCCAAAGCCTATTCAAGTAACATGTTGGTTGAAAGTGTATCAAGCAACCAATTGGTGATCTAGATCTAATCTAATCATTCATTGGTTGAGGCAATGTAATCTAAGGGAATAAATATTGTTCTAATATTTCTCAAATATTATCCACAATTTTTCTAAGAAATTAACTATTAATTTCACAGTTTTTCTTAAACGTCAATCACAAGGTTTCAGATAATGACGCAATTTCCAGCAATGACCCTCACTAACTAAAAATAGCATATCCCATTCATTTTAAATCCAAATTAAGCAAAATAAATTTCCAGAGATTGATAACTTGATTTAAAAATGAAACCATTGGATAATCATGCATTTCCAGGCATTTTAAAAACCATAATTAACATCTTAATTACGTCTCTAATCGCTATCCCCGAAACAGTGGACATATGGTCAATAAAACGATCATATCTTGAGCAAACAGAATCCAAATTAAGCAAACTCAAATTTCACATTTTCCTTATTTAATGGGGAACATTTTCTAAAATCATGTTTAAACGGTTTAAACAGGGTCGAAAAATTATCACAAGGCAGGGCTGCGAAAATTGAAATGCTAAAATCTTCACGAACCCAAACGAGCCGAAATTTTCTTAGGTTCATGGATCTCATCTAAAACCTTCGACAACCTGGCTCTGATACCACTTGAAGGATACAGGGAAAATCCTCAAGAGCCTCACGGAAGCGTGAGGATCGCATCATATGCGATCGGGAGCGACTAGTCGTACTAGTCGCTCGATGCAGCAGAAATTA
Organism: Ottelia alismoides; assembly: GCA_037367405.1. Taxonomy (NCBI): domain Eukaryota; kingdom Viridiplantae; phylum Streptophyta; class Magnoliopsida; order Alismatales; family Hydrocharitaceae; genus Ottelia; species Ottelia alismoides. The sequence continues at coordinate 321,294 of JAZKJV010007485.1, read as the reverse complement.
AAATTTCTTTGTGACGAAAGCACATGATCCAAGAACAATTCTCGGATCGTTTCGTATAAACCACAAGCAAGTAATAGGATTACCTCTTGAAGCGTGGTTGCGATCGAGTCTCTAAACAAAGAGACCTCCTGTCTCAAATCCGATCCGACGAAGGAGATGCTTGCGAACGCGTGGATGAGACGCGAGCTTTTCGCATTCCATATTGATGCTCCAAGCCACAGATATCCTGATCTCGACAAACGATATACAAAATCTTCTTCATGAGCAAGGCACGCCGAAGTAGACAGAGATCCACGAACAATCAATTGGGCAACATAACGATGATGCTGCGGCGATGGAGGATCTCTGTAGGGCATCCACGATGGATGGCCACATGAGAGATAGAGAGAGTGGGCGTGAAGAGAGAAAAGAGAGAGATAGCATTCATCATTGTGTGTCTTGAAGATCAAGGGGTGCCTCTTCCTATATAGGGTTTTGGGAGTCCATGGATTCCAATACATGGACAACACACAATCAATGGTTGAGGTTGATTTGTGTTTCTTTCAATAAATAAGATGTTTGTTGTAAAAAGACAAAATCTAATGATTTAATTTAAATTAATTTTCATTGATAAATCAATAAATTAATTTCAAATTAAATCATCTTTGATAAGAGAAAAGATATTGAAGAGAATAAACCAATCTCCTCAAAAAGAGGGGACGGCTACTCTTCTCCTTAAGGAGAGTTGTAGTGGTCCACTTCTCTTTGGTGGACTTGGTACATCTCTTCTAATTATCATGAGATCTCACTATCTCATGATATATATCATCATCTCTTCTAGACATTATTTTCACCAAAAAATAATTCCAAATTATCTTATGTAAAATATCAACCATGCCATTGAAATTATGTGAATCTCATTCACAAGCCAAAACTAAATGTAATTATATTTTCAATTAATCATTCAATGTGAATCGAATTCACATTAACAATTAATCAACAAATATAAATCACAATATTCTCTCTTTAATACATTATAAATCACAATTATAATATATATGATTAATATGGATAATGCTATCCACATTATTCATATCCATGATAATTAAATCACATTTAATCATCTTTGATTTCTTTTCTCATGTGCCCAAATAATATGAATCACATTATTCATATCTTTGATAATGAAATCACATTTAATTATCTCATATAACTCTCCTTATAATATGAATCAAATTCATATTATTCATTATAATTAAATCACATTTAATTATCATTTTTCTCGATGCTTGGATACATATATCAACAATGAAATTATCCATGAACTCTTTCAAGGATAATGTGTTTTCTCCGCGGATACTTGGAGATAAGGACATGGCGATTGTATTGTTCCATGTATAGTGACTTGGATATTGAGATCACATCTCAAATCCAGATCTCGGGCCTCTCAAAGATGCTTGATTAAATCAAGACCGCAAATTTAATCTTCTCATTGCATCTGAATCACATTCGGATCAATGTTCAACATTTGGACCAAGATCATATTACTTCTCTACTGTGAGGAGTCACTAAAATCCAGATCTGTTTCATCACTCCCTAAGAATGGAAGCGTCATGGTTAGACAATCGTTTATGATCACATCACCCTTTGGAATTCCCAACACCTATACATCCTGCATACTAGAAGACTCAGAATAAATCCGAAGTATTAGATCAACTTTATACTGTTTACTTCAGGGTTTTATCAGTAAGTTTCTCATTTGATCATTGGGAGTTGGTATAGATCATATACTTTCCAAAAACATATATCATACCTAGGTCTTGATCATATACTTTCCAAACGTATATATCAAACCTACAGATTCAGTCAAGATTCCAAAGCGAGATGACCATGCACGGAATTTGATTCTTCCAAATATCTCATGAGTGAGCTTATGTCTTCCGGTACGGTAACTGAACTTGTATGATCCCTTTGAGAGATCGTATTACTCATATGCCCTTACATGCACACCAGCGTGCCGGTGTATAGATCTTGATTACGTCATCAACCTATTGGTCTGCCAAATGTACACACTCAGACATATAGTAACACATTTGTCTCCGGTCAGAGGATGCGTGCTTATATTGTGATAGCATATGACATAGGACTTTAGTTGTCTCAATCTCATTAAGTTAACCCTTTGACTTAACTAATCTGACACCTCCAAATCTCTATTCCTATGCAGAGGACATGCATCAAGAGGTTGGTCTGATATCAGCCTATGTGAGAAAGGATTGCCATCTCCTACTCAGGATGGAGATCACATCTTAACAATCATTTGACGGTGCTTGATGAGTCCTCAATCTAAATCTTTAGATATTCATCCAAGCACCAGCCTCTATGATTTAATTATTGAATCAACAGTTGTATGTTTATTAAGATGGCCATGGTACATAACCCTAATTGTGCTAAGGGACCTATTATGAAAATTATTTATTCTTCATTTCAAATTAGGGAATGATATTCGTAATAACATTTATTGCATAATGGCTCGTCGTGGGCTCGCATGTCCAACAGAGGGATCCACCTGATCAATCTAGGCTTGGCATCCTTCTTCTATTGTAGGTACCATATAGCACAGTTGTCAGTATAGATGGTGACTTAGATCCAAGAAGATAGGATCTAAACTTCTCAAGGGTGAATACCACATCCATCAATTCTTACTCTGTGATAGTGTAATTTCTTTGAACTTCGTCTAGTGTTCTGCTCGAATAGTTAATGGCATAGGTCGCCTTATTTTTCCTTTATCTTAGAACAACCCCGGTTGCAAAATCTGACGCTTCCGTCATGATCTCAAGGGTAGAGAGCAATCTGGTGTCTATAGAACTGAAGCTTGAGTGATGAGCTCCTTTAGTTGATTAAATGAAAGGAGAACTTGCTGATAGACATTAAACTCGATCTCCTTGCACAACAATTCAGTGGGGGGTCAAGAGATGCGGCTGAAATATTTGATAAATCTCGTGTATAAACCGCATGCTCCAGGATTGACCTCACATTTCTGACAGTCTAAGGTGGCTCCAGGTTGGCAATGACATCCACCATTATTGGGTCGACTTCCATGCCACGTTTGGAAATGGTGTGACCCATCACAATCCCTTTTGTGACCATGAAGTGGCTCTTTTCCATGGATAACACAAGATTGACTTCACAACATTTCTGAAGTACTCTGTCCAGGTGCTTAAGGTAGTCTTTGAAATAGTCACCACGGACTAATAAGTCATCCATGAATACCACGAGAAAACTACCAACCATCTTGGCAAAAACTACAAGCATGCATCTCTAGAATGTGGTAGGTGTATTGCACATACCAATGGACATTCTTCTGAAGGTGTAGGTGTCGAACGGGCAAGTGAAGGCAGTCTTCTCTTCGTCCTCAAGGGTGATTCCACTTGGTTGTACTCGAAGTACCCATCTAAAAAGCAAAAGAACTCCTTGCCGTCTAATCTCTCCAGAATTTGATCGATGAATTGTAAGGGGAAGTGGTCCTTCTTTGTTGCTGCATTGAGATGACGGTAGTAGACACATACACGCCAGGATGCTGGTACTCGAGTGGAAATCTCATCTCCTCTTTCATTGGTAACCAAGATAAGCCTGATTTCTTTAAAACTACATGCAAGGGCCTTACCCATTTTGAAATGGAGATGGGATAAATGAAGCATGTGTCACACCATTTTGTGATTTCTTTCATGATTACATCCCACAAATGTGGGTCTGGTCTTCTTTGAAACTCTCTAGATGGCTTGGCATCTTCTTCAAATTAAATATGATGCGAACACATGGTATTATTTATCACACGGAGGTCCAAAACATGCCAACCAAGTGCCTTGCGATTTTTCTCTAGAACCTATAGTAGTCGAGATTCTTGATCCAGGGTTAGTCTGATGCCGCTGATGATCAGATACATATTCTCTGCATCCACAAGGAATGCGTTCTTAAAGAGTGCTAGAAGTATCTTTAATTCGGATTCTGATATGGCCTGCTTCTCAGTCACTTCAGAAACTATGTTAGTAGGTGGATTATCGACCGTGAATTTGGAGGTGTTGCTCACTTAAGTGGCTTGTTGTTCAACTGACAATGTGTCGAACATATCTGCAATGAATTCATCATGTTTGGCCTAACATGAATTTTCTATATCAAATAGGTACATAACCTAATTGGATTCTATTTCCCAAGTGATATCGGAGCTTGTATCGACTGTGCTTTTTTGGTCCTCCTCAGGAGAGAGGATTTCCAAGGTCCATGTTTTATTCGAAGAGAGTTTTGTATCTCTGATTTCTGATATAAAGTCACAGTCTGCTTCAAGCAGTGCTACATGACGTTCATCAGATACAACATTTGGCTCAATTACCATGTCTATGGTAACTCTATTGTTGATCGAGTTGAACATGATATTACTAGACCCATAGTCAACTACATCCTATGTAGTGTACAAGAATTGTCGTCCAAGGGTAATTGGGGATAAAAGTAATGGTGCAGGAGAGTCCATATCAAGGACTACAAAATCAACATGAAACTTCATGTCTTGCGCCTGTACGACAACATCTTCCAATAGATCTCAGGGTCGCTGATAACACGGTCCTGACCCAGTGGTTTTTGAGACGTTGTTGGTTGTAGAGAGGTAACTGCAAAAAGGAGGGAACCACATTTGAATTAAACAAAAATTACGACAGAACGGGAGATAAAATCCTATTATACCGTTCACTTACTAATTTTAACCATGCGAGTCTGCACGGGTCGAACTCAAGGAAGCAGAATGTTCAAACTACGATTTTTGAGACAAGGAAAGAATTCCAACAAAATTCTCTTATATTCTTGATTTCACAATGAAAGGAATTGAAAACAAAGTCGATTCGAAACAAACTCAAGAAAATAAAATTCAAAACCATAAAAATAAGGCGATGAAAAATTCGCGAAAAATACTCGAAAAATAGCTTGGGTAGTTATTGAGCTACCCTAAAAAATTCACAGAAAAATGAGAAAATATGAGGTTCAAATGGCCCCTACAAGCCAGGGACCTAACTGCAAGAAAAAGTATTAAGTTTTTATTACAGAACAATCCCTATAGGGACTAAAATGCAAAGGAAAATAGAAGATTTATAATTAGGTCCCCGTGTAGTGACCTAATTATAAATTCTGGAAACTCTGGAGGCGCGCTTGAATTTCTGGAACTCGGTGGACTTAGTATGCAATTTATCTACCCCTTCGATTTGAATGGCCAAGATTAGAAACTCAACTGCGATCTGGTCCGTTGAAATCTGCCACGCGTCGCAAGCTTGTACACCTGGCGTTCTTGAGTGTTCTTGAGGTCGGTTGCACGATTGACGACAATCCTTCTTCTCTAAATTATCGACGGCGACTGACGATGGTCTGGGGCCTCCGGCGGGGCCAGAGGGGTGACTCCTTCACCCTTCGAGCTCGCCCGTTGGTGAGCTTGGTCGGAGTTGGTCACGATCGGTGGGAAAAGGCTGATGAAGATGGTGGTTCAATTGCTCCTAGAAACTGATGATGGATTTGCATCTTCTTCAAATGGCTCATTCATTGTGCTTCAGAGTTCCATTCGCCTGCGATTCGCTCCAAATGAAAGATGGATCTGCAAATTACCAATGTATGTGCTCGATTCGCTCAACAATCAGACAAATTATTAATAGTTGCAAGATCAAAATGTCGTTTCCAGCATAGTTGAAAACACAGTGTTTGATTAATGATGATATGACGATGAATCCAAACAAATCAAGATGGAATGGAGTAACGAGATTCGGTTTGCATCTCAGATGAAGGATTAATGGACTTAATCGCTGGATTAACTACCCTAATCGAGGCACACTAATAGAGAAATAAAAGGTTGAAAGGTGAATGAAATACGTGGGGAGTAGAAGGTATACGACCTCCTTGTGATAGCTCGACGAGGCGGCTTCTCAGAGCTTGACGCTGCTTGAAACAACGATGCAAGGCGGCGATGAGCACCTTGGAACCTCTTCCGATCACCCTTCTTCCACGCGGGTAGGACACTAGGATCTATCACCTCCTTGGATGGTCGGAGTCGCGGGAAGAAGTTGGGTAGTCAGCCAGTTAGTTTTGGTGAAGAGTTGGTTAGGGGAGAGTTAGTTAATGGTGTCAACTTCTTGTCCTTTTATAAACGAATTGCTTGAGCTTCATGGTAGATCCAATGGTGGGCGTGTGTTAGGGAGGTTAGGAGGATAGGATGAAGGGATGAGATTGATTGAAGATGTTAGAATGGCGCGGGAATAATTAGGTGAAAAGAAGGCGTTGGACAGAGTTCCAATGACCTGTTCTTGGAGAAGAACCATGTGCTGACATATAATAAATAATAATTAACTTTTTTTAAATAATAAATAATGGAAGGCGTTGGACACTTGTCAGCACCTGGTTGGCCAGGGTGTTAAATACCATTTAAATTATATAATAAATAATAAATAATGTTATTTTAAATAGATATATATATGAAAAGTATAGACAATAAAATTATCTAAATTATGGTATAATTAACTTTTTTAAATAATAAATATTATTTGAAATTTAAATATTATATTACTAAAAATGTATAAATAATACTCAATAAATATGTATTGAATTTTTAATTCGATAAATAATTAATTATTTGCTAATTTAATATTTTATAAATTATTACAATAATAAATAATGTCTTCACGATTTTTTGTGGATTTTAAGAAAATAACTTAGATATATTAATAAATACAAGTATATGTTAGATAGTTCAATTTCATCTATAAATCAGGGTTTTGGATTTTATTAAAATAATAAATAAGCTCAAAAATATCTGAAATAAATCATGATCAAAATACGATATCATAAAAATAATTAGAAATTATAAAATTAATAAAACTATCAATAATGGTTTCTAAGTAAAATAAATAGCCCAGAAACCCCGTTGTCAATAGGTCCCAAAACTGAGTTTTTGCAAACGGACTCCGATTTTAATGAAATCACCTCTATTAATTAGAGAATATTATTTTATGAACTTTAAAGGTGAGTAGAGTGAAATTGGAGTTCGTATGAGGAAGTTATGACGTTCGTAAGTTGAGTTTTTGACAATTTAAAAGTAGGATTTCTTGAAATATATACAGGATAATATTTTTAACTTATTTTTATAATTTTATATACATTTTTAGAAATAATTAGGAAAGGAGTTTGTTGAAAAATATATCCATATATGTTAATTAAAAATCAATGAAGATTTGATAATTATTTGATAAATAATGAATATTGTGTGGAGTGTTATTTTATTACTTTTTTATGGTTTTCTTCTCTTATCTCCCCTACTTGTTGTTTTGTCGACCAATCCATGCTGACTTGGTCTCGGAGGTTAGGTTATATAAATATATCTTTCAGCTATATTTATATTTTCGGAATGATATTGTACATATATACATATCTACAATCTGCCTTCTTTTCTTTATTTTTTTATTCTTTATTTATTTACATGTTTTTTATGCATAAAAGTGCATTTTTATTCATGAATAGGATTTGGATAAAATGTGCAAATTAATGAATATTTACATGTATTTTTTAAGGGTTTTAAGACAAAATGCGATAGAAAAGTTAATGAATCGTGGATTGATCAGTCGCTTGATGGATCGATCAATGAATGGAAGGATCATGCGTGTTTTCTTGAGTGGAGCCAACCCGAATTCTTATAGTAATGATAAGGGCATGAGGTTGATGGAAGAGCTGCTGTCAAGCAATGTTCGCTCAAAGAATTGGTCAAAAATCTCGCATCTGATCAAAGGTGCTCCTTTGTCTTGATTCTTCTAAGGTATATTGCTAATGGCTGCAACTGTAGTCATGGTGACGATGTGCTTCTGTTTGATTGCGACAGACAGGGTCAAGGTCCTACCACTCCTGAGAGTAACATCATTAGATAAAGCAAAATCATAGTCATCTAACTCTACAGGCACAGATGGGACATCACATTATACCCGCTCTTTTCTTTTGAAATCATTGGGATTAGCTTTAACCTGGGTCGGGATAGAAGTTTTGGTGGTCGTTAGGTCATCTAGATTTCTGGTTATCTATATGAGACCCTTTAGGATTTGGGTCGAGCGATTCAGGCTCGAGTTCACAGGAATTGCCTTAGAATGTTCAACGTGCCGACCACATTGTGATTGGTGGTGGGGAGGCAGAGGTTGGGATTGCTGATAGTGTTGCTGAGGAGGAGGAAGCTGATATTGTTGGTATGGAGGAGGAGGAGGAAATTGTTGTTGAGGTGCATCCGTGTACTGGTGATACTACTGATACAGATGATACTACGGCTGCGGATACTACTGCGACAATCTCCAATGATTGTGATACTGTGGAGACTGGTGATGCTAATACTTAGGTTGAGGTTGGGACGACTATGCAAAGCATCCACCTTGAGGTTGGTGGTATGGGCGGTTGGCTGCTGGCTAACCCTGGGGTTGTCCAGCAGGATCAGCCATCTGTACGTCATTGCTCCATACACTGTTGACTTCTTGAATCATGGGTGGTGGCAGGAATGCTGGATCAGAAGATCGTAGGTAGTCTGGATGGTAGACCACCATCTGTTAATGCGACGGGGCCTGCTCGGGTGTCTGCACGTAGTACACGCGCTGGATCGCAAACTGTTGTGGACTGGGATGAGGCTGGTGTGGAGGTGCTGGTTCATCCATCTTCACAACATGAGTCTCTGATGATGGTGTCACTCACAAGCATGAGCCGATGGTGCTCACCAGCAGCTCCAGCTGCTGGTGATTTGATCATGTTTATCAAAAGTCTGCATCCTCTATTTGATCACAATGAGCTTCTCTAGATCCCGCGTTCGTTTATCGATAATATCAACCTTGGAGAGATGGCCCCCAATGATGCAGAGTTTGGATCTCTCGTCTCTCTATACCTCATGGGATGCTACCATGTGTACTGGTTTGTGGAGGACCTGAGGTTGTCTCAGATAAGCATGTAATGAAGAGAGTGCGACCTCTCCCTTGACCTTTTCTTCAAAGATCTTCCATACCACAGCATCATCTTTGTTAAAGTGGGATCCCCCATAGTTGGCATCAACTAAACTTTGTCTCCCTACATTCAGGCCCATAAAGAAGTGTTGGACCAAACTTGTCTTTGGTATCTCGTGGTAGGGGCACTTCTCCCGCAGCTCAGTAAATCGCTCCCACGCTTCATGAATTAACTCGTGAGTAGCCTGAGTCAAGTTTCCGATCCTAGCTTGGATCTGGTTGAGTCGATCGAGAGGGTAATACTTGTGAAGGAACGTAGATTTAAGTTCCTCCCAAGTCATCACGAACTTTCCAAATGATTGACCCAGTACATGGCCATGTCTTGTAAGATGAAGGCGAATGCAGTCATCTTGACTACACCTAAGAAAATATTAGGGTAGTGGGTGATTCTACACATGCGAGAGAACTACTGCAGGTGAATTTAGGGCTCTTCATTGGTATTTCTGTGAAATAAGGTGAAGGATATGGTTAGATCCTCAAGCACATCACGGAAGCGTGAGCGTCGTATCGAATACGACGAGGAGCGACTAGTGGCACTAGTCGCTCGATGCAGCGGAATTTAAAAAATTTTCTTACGACGAAACCACATGATCCAAGAACACTTCTCGGATCGTTTCGTCTAAACCACAAACAAGTAATTAGGATTACCTCTTGAAGCGTGGTTGCGATCAAGTCTCAAAACGAAGAGACCTCCTGTCTCAAGAATAAAGGAGATCAACCTTCCCCTTTGGAGGGCAATCTCATGGATTCCCATGAGATTGCATATCTCCTTGATTTTCTCTCTACTTATTTTCCAACAACTATTTGTTGGGATTTTTATTCACCAAAATAATTCTCAATTAATTTTGGGAATATTGCAATCTTGACATTGGAATATTGTGAATCATATTCACAACCCAAAACAAAATGTAATTTACATTTTCAATTAATTAGACAATGTGTATCCAATACACATTAATAATTAATCTACTAATATAAATTATATTTAACTCTCTCTAGTACATTATAAATCACATTTATAATATATTATGAATAATTGGATATTACTATCCACATTATTCTTATCCATAATAATTAAATCACATTTAATTATATTGGATAACTTATTCTCATGTACTTAAATAATATGAATCACATTCACATTATTTACATCTTTGATAATCAAATCACATTTAATTATCTAAGATAACTCTCCATATAATATGAATCAAATTCATATTATTCATGATAATTAAATCACATTCAATTATCCACTTTCTCATTGCTCGGATACATATATCAACAATAGAATTATCCATGAACTCTTTCAAGGATAATGCGCTTTCTCCGCGAATACTTGGAGATAAGGACAGGGCGATTGTATTGTTCCACGTATAGTGACATGGATATTGAGATCACATCTCAAATCCAGATCTCGGGCCTCCCATAGATGCTTGATTAAATCAAGACCGCAAATCTAATCTTCTCATTGAATCTGAATCACATTCAGATTAATGTCCAACATTTGGACTAAGATCAGATTACTTCTCTTCTGAGAGGAGTCACTAAAATCCAGACCCGTTTCATCACTCCCTAGGAATGGAAGCGTCATGGTTATACAACCGTTTATGATCACATCACCCTCAGGCATTCCCAATACCTGTACATCCTGCATACTGGAAGACTCAGAATAAACCAGAAGTATTAGATCAACTTTACACTGTCTACTTCAGGGTTTTATCAGTAAGTTTCTCATTCGATCATTGGGAGTCGGTATTGATCATATACTTTACAAAAGCATATATAATACCTAGGTCTTGATCATATACTTTCCAAAAGTATATATCAAACCAACAAATTCAGTCAAGCTTCCAAAGCGAGACGACCGTGCGTACGGAATTTGATTCTTCCCAATATCTCATGAGTGAGCTCTTATCTTCCGGTTCAGTAGTGAACCTGTATGATCCCTTTGAGAGATCGTATTACTCATATGCCCTTATATGCACACCAGCGCGCCGGTGTATAGACCTTGATTAGGCCATCAACCTATTGGTCTGCCAAATGTACATACTCAGACATATAGTAACACATCTGTCTCCGGTCAGAGGATGTGTGCCTATATCATGACAGCATATGATATAGGACTTTGGTTATCTCGATCTCGTTAAGTCAACTCTTTGACCTAACTCATCCGACACCTCCGAATCTCTATTCCTATGCAGAGGACCTGCATCAAGAGGTCGGTTAGATATCAACCTAAATGAGATAGGATTGCCATCTCCTACTCAGGCTGGAGATCATCTCTTAATAATCATTTGATGGTGCTTGATGAGTCCTCAATCTAACTCATTAGATATTCAACTAAGCACCAGCCTCTATGATTCAATAATTGAATCAACAGCTGTATGATCATTAAGATGGCCATGGTACATAACCCTAATTGTACTAAGGGACCTATTATGCAAACTATGTATTCTTTATTTCAGATTAAGGAGTGAATTGCAATAACATTTATTGCATAATGGCTCGCCGTGGGCTCGCATGTCCAACAATCACCCACTAGCCCAAAGAGCCATTAATGGGCTAATCATTTAAACCCACACTCATGTGACAATCATAGGCTATTTAGAAAATAGCTTGGTAAGCTGATCAGTCACTCTGTTCCCAAGAGACTACGCCAAGTCCTTTTACGGCACTTGCATATCTCCTAGTAACAGTGATCGCATCCAATGCGAACGTTGCATCTCATGCAACCGATACTCAATTTTGTTGGTTATAGTGTCCTTGACACTACATCTTATTAATTATCATAACCGGTATTCCCATAATCCTTATTAGAATACCTTCATTCCTGGAGATCTCTATCTCCTAAGGTATCTACAGTCAAGACCCTTATAGATCACTATCTACAAGGTCTTAAACCTTTGAAGATAAGACTTTGAGATCACTATCTCTAAGTTTCATCATCTTTGAAGATATTGTTATTACTGCAATCAAGTGTTTTATCTCCATAGTAGGATTAGTAACAGTTTACTACTCCCACTGCATGGCAGACATCTAGCATATACCGAGCTTCTCATAACTGATGCACAAGTGCAAGCAGTTCTAGCATTCACTTCCTCAGCTCTTTGAGGTGCTATCCCTTTAGACAGGTCACTACTACATCTTAAGGGAAGGAAGCCTTTCTTGGAATTTTCTAGAAAATGGAATAAGTCCAAGGTGTACTACTAATGCGACAGTCCCAATACCCTCTTCTCTTTGCTTCTGAACGACTTCAGAATTAAGATCTAAGAGGTATCTTTGAGATCATATCCCAAAGAATGGAACAACCAAATTTTTTTAAAACACTTTATTATTTATTCTTATATCATTTTTTAAATGATTAGAATAATATCTACATTTAGCACGATGAACACAATGGTACTCCCACTAAGCTTTACATGGTTCATCAAGATTCTATCTGAAATCATAACATTTACAATTTCATCAAATCTTATGTTCCAAATACAAGAAGCTTATTTGAGTCCAAGGATGGAGTTCTTTAGCTTACACACCTTGCTTTCCTCAACCATGAAGCCCTGGGGTTACTTCATATGAATATCCTTAGAGAGGTATTCATAGAGTAAAGCAATCTTGACTTACATCATGAAGATGTCATAGTCAAGTTGTGTAGCTATAGTTAGCAATATTCTGATGGGTTAAAGCAAGGTCACTGGAGAGAAAGTCTTATCGCAAGTGATGCCTTCTCTTCGATGTGTAGTTCATGGCTACGAACCGTGCTTTGAAGGTCTCTACCTTCTCATCAGGTTCCCTCTTTCTCTTGAAGATCCATTTACACCTTAATGGGTCTGACCCATATAGGTGGATCCTCGAGGGTCCATATACGACACTTGTATATGAAGTCTACATTAGACTTTTATTGCTAACATCCATCTTTCCATGTCATGATCCTCAGGAGCTTCATCACATGAAGTCCGATCATTTTTAGATTTAACTAACACATGGAATCCATCCTCAAACTTATTTGAAGAGGTATTAGTGTTTCATCTGTAATTGTCCTTTCAGTTTCCAATATCAGGAGCCTCATTATCTTTTCAAGATTAAATGAGTTCCTTCACTTCATTTTCATCTTGATTCTCAAGAGAGTCATCCTATAAGAATCATATTCTCAAAGATTAGATCTTTTAAGAATCTCAAGGTCATAAAGTGGGTATCCAATACCATCCTTTATTTTCCTAATGAAGTAGCACTCTCTGGTGCTAGATTCCAGCTTACCAGCTTGGGACCTTATTAAGTGTATAATGTAGTCTCTACCACATATACCTGGAAACTAAGAGATAATTATGCTAAGATTAATCATTGATCAAATCATGTCACACATGATCAATTGCATCTCCCTACAACTCTATTGAGTTAAGGCTCATTAGGAGGGGTGAGATAGAAATGATATTCACATCTCCATAAGGTATTCCTTGAATTCATCTAATAGGTACATGCTACCTTGGTTAGATCAAATTCGTTTTATCTTCCTTCAAACTTTGGTTCTAAACCAAAATTGTGAAATCTTTGAACATTTCAAAGTTTTCTAAGTGAAGAAAAGAAATCTCATCAAATAATCACTAATAGATATCACATATCCATAATGTTTATTCTGATATAGATGATTCACATACATTAATATGTATGAGATCTTGAATACCTTAATCTTACACCTTTCCCAAGGAAGGGTGTATTGGACATTTTACTTTGAATACAATATTCACAAGTATGTGAGATTTGAATCTTTAGACAATCTAAAGTTTCATGTCTTACCAGTCCATTGATTTCATCAACAGACATATGTCCAAAATTTGATGCCAGATCATTGTCAAATGATCTTTATCCTCCTATTGATCTTTTAAAGATTTAATTTTCAGTATTAGAAATCTTAATGAACCATTCCATAATTTTCTAATTTAATAGAGTCCTCTAGATTTTAGATTACTATCTGAAATATTTCCATCATAACTCTTTATGATAGATTTATTACAGAATTCATGTTCATATCCAACAATTAGAAATAAACAATGAGTGTATTCTAATATCTAGGTCATAGAGACATTCTCTAAGACTAAGGGCTCCCACTGAAAATATGAAGTCTATTGATCTCATGAAAATTGTTGCATCACTTGCATCACTTTCAACATGGATGACCAATAAACCTTAAGATCAAATTTCTAATACATATGCAACCAATTGCAAGTGTCATTAGAAAATTTGAGATACAATTATTAGACTTTATCTTATCAAATAAGTAAGTCAATATCAATGATTATATGTAGATTATACTGATGCTCCATCCGAGTCCTTTTCTGAGGATTCTAGACAGACTTGATAGTCATACTATCAACACATCAACTTATTGCAGTATTGGCATTCATCCAACTCTTTGGATGTCATATGGAAGTCACGGAAGTACAGTCAACTCTTTGACTATACCTCTTACTTGGGTCCAACCCATGCTTCCACTACGCTCCCTTTGTCTAAAAACAACCTTTGCTCAAGACCAAGGATCTCTTATGTTAAAATCAAAAAATTTCAATATAAGAGTATTTCAACATTTATACAAGCTTCATTTAAGTTCATATAATATGAATATTATGAAGCTTCATGAATGACTAGAGTATAGACAGTAGAATGATGACACTCATCATCTACACCCATCTAAACTCTTTGAAGCATTGGTTCAGGTAGGTATTCAAACAATTTGAATACATTATCTCTAATAGAGCTACCATTCTACATGATGTAGAGAACCATGTCATTCATGATTAAATGTCAAGAGCACATATATATGCCAGAATATCTTTATTGATTTTATAAGGATTAAATTGATAATTACGATCATCATCGACATGTCACTTCAAAAGTACATTCGAAAAGATCAAGACTTATAGAGACATACAAACCCTAGGGTTTTAGTCCTATTGTCTATTTAATTATCACTTCTCATTGTTATGAGGAAACTTGCACATTGCAACCACATACATTGTGTGTCCAATTGCAAGTACAATATCTGGATTATAGGGTCCAATCCACGATATTTTACTTGTTATTATTGAGTATAGAATTGAGTGGGTTTAATGAAGGATTATCTGAAATAAAAAAATTTGCATGAGTGTATATATTTATATATATACATATTATACTTTGATTTAGGAAATTTTTTTTTTATATCAAAGTTGTCTTGCCATGTCAACAATGAAAGTTCATTCCCTTAATCACTTTCAATGTAAGAGATATACTTACCATTATATCTCAAGCAAGATCTGGGATCTCCTTCCTTATCTTTGTTGCATCCCAATAATATGAGAACCTACAACTCGGATAAAAAGAAGCGGGAACACATTCCGCCTTGCAAGTCCAACTTGCATCTCCCAATTCGGTCTTTAATACCCGGGCCCACCACCCCTAAAGTGATGTTGACCCGTCATTAATTGAACCAACCGTCAACAGGAATACAACTCGCTATGCGCAATCCAATACCGCCCCAATAATATGAGGACCCGATATTGGGGTCACTACGCATACGTCCTTACTCTTTCGAGAAGCGACGAGCCCGATCCAAACGGATCATATGTGGGAGCTGTCACTTCGGACATGCGTCTCCCACATATAATATTTGGCGACGAAACCCTTCGCCTTGACGGGAGACCATGGATGTCACTTATGTGATCCTCCATCTCTTATTCAAATTTAATTAATTACTATGAATCTCATTCATATAATTAATTCTTCTAAGGGAATTATTAACTCTAATCATATTAGAGTATTCTCAGTTGGATATAATTAACTTAATCATATTAAATTAATTATCAATCCAATTTAATCAATCAAACTTAATTTTATGCTTGAATATGCATATATGATATTATTCTCAAAGTACGTATTAATTCGAATTTTAATAATTAGAAAAATACATCATATCCCTCGGACATTATCCCGGCCCTACCCGCTGTCATGGCCAGTACCGACGGGAGTGGGGCGGACCACATACGTTGCAACCCGCTGACCAGCGATCCCCGACTAGACACCATATCCACCTCGGGAAAGGATAATGCCAAAGTGATTATTTTGTACTTGAGATGATCATCGGTTCTTCAACCGAAATTATACCATATAGTAATCAAAACAATTTTGATTTTAAGGAAATTTGCTAGGCAAATTCCCAAGTCCTATTCAAGCAAGAAGTTTGATGATTGTAATTCCAATTAAGGTTTAGATCAAATCTAATCAACTAATTGGTTGGGGCCAAGTCAATTAGGCAAATAATCATGTTTCAATATTTCATAAATATTTTTCAAGATTATTTCACGAAATTAACAACTAATTTCACTAATTGACAATCACTTGGTTCTAGATTAGGAAAGCAATTTCAGCAGTGACCCCTACTTACTAAAATTGGCATATCTCAATCATATTAAATCCAAATTAAGCAAAGTCAATTTCTAAAGTTTGCTAATTTGATTTAAGACAGAACCTAAGTGATGTTTCACGCATTTCGAGGCAAGTCTAAACAGCAATTAACATTTTAATCACGTTCAGATTCACAGTTCCCGCAACAGTGCATACATGTTCATTAAAACTACCATATCTAGAGCATACGAAATCCGATTTACGCAAACTCAGATCCTATGTTTTCCTTATTTAATGGGAAACAAAATACAAGTGCTATTTTCGTGTTTAAACAATTTAAACATGGCCGAAAAATTATACCAAACAGATCTGCGAAATCAAATGCGATAAAAATTTCGCGACCTTAACGAACCCAAATCGTCCTCGGTTAGCGAATCATATTCGAAACCGTCGACCTAAGGCTCTGATACCACTTGAAGGATATGGTTAGATCCTCAAGCACATCACGGAAGCGTGAGCGTCGTATCGAATACGACGAGGAGCGACTAGTGGCACTAGTCGCTCGATGCAGCGGAATTTAAAAAATTTTCTTATGACGAAACCACATGATCCAAGAACACTTCTCAGATCGTTTCGTCTAAACCACAAACAAGTAATTAGGATTACCTCTTGAAGCGTGGTTGCGATCAAGTCTCAAAACGAAGAGACCTCCTGTCTCAAGTCCGATCCGACGGAGGAGACGCTTGCGAGCGCGGGGATGAACCGCGTGCTTCTCGCAATCCAAGTTGATGATCCAAGCGGTGGATCTCCTGATCTCGACACACGAGATCCAACATCTTCTTCACGAGCGAGGCACACCGAAGGAGACGGAGATCCACGAGCAGAAGAACGGGCAGCATAACGACGATGCCGCAGCGATGGAGAACCTCTCCATGGCATCCATGGTGGACGGCCATGAGAGGGAGAGAGAGGGCTGACCTCTAAAGAGAAAGAGAGAGGGAGAGAGAGATGCTTCTCAAGCATTATGTGTAAAAAGAGAGCCAAGAGTGCCTCTCTATTTATAGGGTTTTGGGATCCATGGATCTCAATCCATGTGTCATATAAAATCAATGGTTTGAGATTGATTTATGACAATCCAATGGTCAAGATTGTTGTTGGTAAAAGCCAACAACTTGTGATTTAATTTTGATTAAATATATTTGATAAATCAAATAAATATTAATACCAAATTAAATCAATCAAATAAGGAGAGAGAGAATAAAGGAGATCAACCTTCCCCTTTGGAGGGCAATCTCATGGATTCCCATGAGATTGCATATCTCCTTGATTTTCTCTCTACTTATTTTCCAACAACTATTTGTTGGGATTTTTATTCACCAAAATAATTCTCAATTAATTTTGGGAATATTGCAATCTTGACATTGGAATATTGTGAATCATATTCACAACCCAAAACAAAATGTAATTTACATTTTCAATTAATTAGACAATGTGTATCCAATACACATTAATAATTAATCTACTAATATAAATTATATTTAACTCTCTCTAGTACATTATAAATCACATTTATAATATATTATGAATAATTGGATATTACTATCCACATTATTCTTATCCATAATAATTAAATCACATTTAATTATATTGGATAACTTATTCTCATGTACTTAAATAATATGAATCACATTCACATTATTTACATCTTTGATAATCAAATCACATTTAATTATCTAAGATAACTCTCCATATAATATGAATCAAATTCATATTATTCATGATAATTAAATCACATTCAATTATCCACTTTCTCATTGCTCGGATACATATATCAACAATAGAATTATCCATGAACTCTTTCAAGGATAATGCGCTTTCTCCGCGAATACTTGGAGATAAGGACAGGGCGATTGTATTGTTCCACGTATAGTGACATGGATATTGAGATCACATCTCAAATCCAGATCTCGGGCCTCCCATAGATGCTTGATTAAATCAAGACCGCAAATCTAATCTTCTCATTGAATCTGAATCACATTCAGATTAATGTCCAACATTTGGACTAAGATCAGATTACTTCTCTTCTGAGAGGAGTCACTAAAATCCAGACCCGTTTCATCACTCCCTAGGAATGGAAGCGTCATGGTTATACAACCTTTTATGATCACATCACCCTCAGGCATTCCCAATACCTGTACATCCTGCATACTGGAAGACTCAGAATAAACCAGAAGTATTAGATCAACTTTACACTGTCTACTTCAGGGTTTTATCAGTAAGTTTCTCATTCGATCATTGGGAGTCGGTATTGATCATATACTTTACAAAAGCATATATCATACCTAGGTCTTGATCATATACTTTCCAAAAGTATATATCAAACCAACAAATTCAGTCAAGCTTCCAAAGCGAGACGACCGTGCGCACGGAATTTGATTCTTCCCAATATCTCATGAGTGAGCTCTTATCTTCCGGTTCAGTAGTGAACCTGTATGATCCCTTTGAGAGATCGTATTACTCATATGCCCTTATATGCACACCAGCGCGCCGGTGTATAGACCTTGATTAGGCCATCAACCTATTGGTCTGCCAAATGTACATACTCAGACATATAGTAACACATCTGTCTCCGGTCAGAGGATGTGTGCCTATATCATGATAGCATATGATATAGGACTTTGGTTATCTCGATCTCGTTAAGTCAACTCTTTGACCTAACTCATCCGACACCTCCGAATCTCTATTCCTATGCAGAGGACCTGCATCAAGAGGTCGGTCAGATATCAACCTAAATGAGATAGGATTGCCATCTCCTACTCAGGCTGGAGATCATCTCTTAATAATCATTTGATGGTGCTTGATGAGTCCTCAATCTAACTCATTAGATATTCAACTAAGCACCAGCCTCTATGATTCAATAATTGAATCAACAGCTGTATGATCATTAAGATGGCCATGGTACATAACCCTAATTGTACTAAGGGACCTATTATGCAAACTATGTATTCTTTATTTCAGATTAAGGAGTGAATTGCAATAACATTTATTGCATAATGGCTCGCCGTGGGCTCGCATGTCCAACATAAGGGTATAAGCGTAAAGACTTGGGGCTTTAGCTCGAAGTGAGCATGGACTAGAGGGATGTGAATCCACTTGGTCATCTAGCAGTCTCCATGATATATGTCTCCTTCATTGTTGGTTTTGGGTTCCCATTCCTTGGTTTTTCTTCTTCTTCGGGCTCATCACGTGTCTTTCTCCACCTCCTCCCCTTGTTGGTGTGTTCCTTATGTCATTCAGTATATGTTGGAATGCAGTCTGCACGAGGGCTTGTTCTGTCAGTTGCTGCTTAATGGATTGGATGGATGCCAGCAATTGATTGTTCACCTAGTTCTTATCTGGCATTTGGCTCTACTCTAACTAGGGTTGTTGCTGCCCGTTTCCCTTTCCTTGAGGAGCCATCTCTAGGTCTGAGTCTAAGGAGATGAACTCTGTATTGGGATCCAAGACTGGGATTGGCTTCTATCTACAATGTAAGAGAATCCCAATCAAACCACTTGAAATTGAATTCCAGTTGTTTTGATGAATATGAGATTAGGGTCAATCCTAGATGGTTTTGAATGGAGTAAAAGATGTAGATTGAAATCGACATACATTTGTAACGGGTGAAAGTGGTACAAGAATGGTCCCAATGTATTAGGAGATAGTGGAAAGAAGATGTTGAGCCTGGAGATCAGTTCACAAAGTCCAAACCGGGTTCTCTGGAATCACCTCAAACTATTGACGACAAAGAGTTCATGGAAGCAATGAAGGTGTCGGTGGAGTCCAAATTGAACCATCCATGGATCGAAATCATGAAATAAGAGAGGATCGATGCAGGAGGAAGGATACGATGGTCGACGAGGAATAAAAAGGAGTGCAAAATAGTAGAAAGGCTTGAAATGAGCAGGGGGTTAAAGAGAAGAAACATATGACAAAATTTACACTGATGCACCAGACTTTATCTTTGAACCTTAATCTAGATCTATACAAACAAAATACAAAATGGGTTCACCAGCTCAACAACATGTGAAGCCGTAAAGGGTCAGTTATTTTTATCTTTTCATTTTTTGAGTTGTTATTTCAGTCATATCTTTTAACAAGTCCTTAGCACGCTAACTTATAGGAGTGAGAGTACTGCTAGAAAAGTATCTCGTACTTGTCGTCCTTTGTAACCTGTAGTCTACACTTTTTGAGATCATTGTAACCCTTCTTGGATCCCTACTCAGCTAAAGAATAGGGGGGAGGATGTCGATAGGGTAAACCACTAATTCGGACCTCGCTCGCAAGGGAATCACCCCTAAGCATGCAAGGACCTACTCAGACACAAACCGATGAGATAGACACACCCATGAGTGTATGGCCTAAGCTCAATATTTTGTACCAACTTGATGTTCCACACAAGGAGGGAACACCATCGATGACTGGGCCCTACTTGGTCACATACGATAGAAGCACCAATACTTCGGAAATCCAAGCAATACATAAAATACTTACAGACGAGATTTTGGGCTCTAATCCTTAGCGACTCGTGCCTCGTTCATGGGATGGGTTTTGGTCCCCTCTTAAGGTACTGAAAACAATGAGGGCTTTATCAACCCAAGGCAATGAAGTCCATTATAGAATTTAATTAAGGTATAAGTTTATTTAGCAGTCCCCTTGTTTAAGATTTTTGGTTTTCACTTTTTTTTGGATATTTTACATACAAGCGCCTAATGATTTTGTAGATTTTCATTGAAGTCATAGGTGCTCAAAATCAGAGGGAGATAGTGAAAAAGTCATGCAAGTCGATTCTATGATGGAAATCTCATCATTGAACCTAGCTCTCTCCATGTGGCATGAAAAATAGAATTTTTAAAACTATCTACATGGCGGTGTGTAATCGACAAAATTGCCCTAAACAATAGCTGTTATTAGTCGTGAAAATGTACATGATATTTATTCATAATTGAGACCAACAACCCGGTCTTCAATTCCACTCGGTGCCCGCCACAACGGGTCCTGCAAGTGTTGTATGTGACCTCTCTCGGCATGTGGTCTCATGTCCAAATAACTAACAAATATTAATTTGACTAGATCCAAATGTAGGAGACTATAGGCACATAATTCTTATTAGAGTTTGGACCTAATTACTGATTCAAGCAACCTAAAGTCTAGGGTCTCCATGCACATATAACAAATAAAAAGAAAGGCAGAAAACTCAAAACATCGAGAAATAAGTAAAACAATGTGATGAAATCGCGAGAAAAACACGATGAGGCCCCCAGGTGAATAATCACATGGGCAATGAACCTCGTCGAGTAGATTAGTGTCCATTCCCATAATTGTTATAATTACTAAATGGATCACTCTCCCACACCAAAATAAAAGAAAAATCTAAACAAAAAATATAGGCTATATGGTCTCCTTGCTATGCATGTTGCCTCTCCAACTGGTCATGATAGAAGGACCAATCTCCACCTTGCTCAGCTGCATCGTCCTCCTAAGCGATTGTCCTCGTGTAGCGGGTCCTTGCAATAAACATAATAAAAGAGGTGTATTAGCACAATTAATCAAATAATATATTTAAACAAAAGAAGGAATGATGTATAAACAAGTAAGAAAGCATAGTAAAATTTGTACGTGGAAATGAATGAATAAATGAATAAATACATAAAAGACAAATACACACACACAAACACTCAAAATAGGCTACACACATTGCTCCCTGACAACGACACCATTCGATGTACATGTTTTCTACTATGCGGGGTCTAAAAATGTATCCTCACAGAGTGCAGAGATAGAGTGTCACTAAGGCGACCTACAAAGAGAACCCATGTTCAATCGACAAGTACCCACCGTGTCAAAATAAACAATGAATAGCCAAAGCTGTGAGGCACAATTTATTATACTCTACAAACAAAAATATACAGAACGTAGGCATGTAGAGATCGAACCATAGAAAGCAAGCTAGGTAGCCTATGATTATTGGTAACCAAAATGTACATACTTGTCTTTAAGTCTTTTTAGGTGGCCTTTTGGATTTTTAAATATTTTTAATTTTTAATTTTTTAATTAATACTATATATATATGTAATTTAATAATAATAAAATTTAATAATAATAATAAAATAGATTATATTATATTAATGTAGGTAAGGATATAAATGACAATCACATACACCCAATGCATATATATATGTATATAAATATATAATTTTTCCAATTTTTAATTTGTTTTTAGTTTTTGAAAAAAATAAGAATATATTTATATATAATATTTTAGCACATAATATAAGTATATATAGAATATATATATATATATATATATTTATATACATATTGATAGTATTTTAGTATATAGTATATACATTTCTACATAGTAAAAAATGCAGAGAAAATATTATTATAGGTTTTTTTTTCTATTTTTCCAATTTTTTCATGATTTTTCTGGAATTTTAGAATATTTTTAGGTTTTTTTAAAATAGAAAACATAACAAAACATGTATAAAATAAATAGGCCAAATTTATTTAAAGATAAAAAATAACAAATAAAGTCTAAAATTCTCCAAATCAAATTTAATAAATAGATAATAATATAAAGAAAATTCAAAGACAAATATAAATAGTTTTGTAATTTTTATGATTTTTTTTTATTTTTTAATATATTTTGGATCTTTTAATTTTTTTATTTTCTTGTTTTTCCGTCTATATGGATTTTTGGCCTGGAGTTAAAATAGGTCATAATAAACAACATATATATATTTTTAAAGGTATTTTTATATTTTTTGGGATTTTTAAAGCTAAACAGAGAATTACTGATCAGTATTTGAATTTATATAAATAGATAAATGAAAAAAATGCAAATTAAACATCAAGGCATGAAAATATATCTTCCCATGCATTTACATGTTTTTTGCTAAAATTTAGTATAAACAGTAGGCATCTTTAAAAAAAACAAGTAATGGCATTTAATATGTTTGCAGGGACCTATTTCTAATTAAAAAAAAGAATACATACATTCAAAAACCATCTTACAAAACCCTGGGGCATACATGTAATTTTCCACAAATTTCTTAAATTTAAAATTCCCTAGAAGGGCCATTACAGAAATATACGAATGTTCCAGGTCCCATATACACTTTTTCTAAAACTTTAACATCAAATATACAATTTTAGGTATTAAAAATAAATATACAAAAGCAGAGGGTTATGCCAGCAAAATACCCAACTCTCGTGCCATGTCACGTGAGATGAGCTGGCATGGACATGTGGGCAAATATATGAAAGCAAGGGGGTAATATGCAATTTTTAGAAAGTTATTTACACTCTAGACACATATTTAAGTACTAAAAATAAATAAAGAAAACAAGGGGGGCGGTGCAAATTACCACTTATTGCGTGCCATCTGATGGTTGTGGATATTCACCAAAGCACATTGGATGATTGATGTTGCACGTCGCTTCATCTTGATCCAAGGACTGGGATTAGAACTCGAGGGGCCTCCTGATCCGACGGTATCTGGAGCATCAACAAGAACACAAATAACGACTGAGTGGCTGAGCTCCGATCTCAGCCACGACTCCTGGCACCAATCTTCATTCTTGAAGGCTTTGTAGATTCCTTGGACCAATCCGCATTAGCATGGACCTCCGAAAGACCTAGATCTCATCAGTGGAGACCTAACGACAGCTAGAGCTTCAGGCAACCTAGGAGATACAAAATGACTCAAATCAAGGCTCCTGGTGGTTCTCTAGAAGGCTGGACCAACATAAAAGATTCAGTGGCTTGAGAGGTTTCTCTCGGCCCAGAGAAGGAGGTTTGAAACCTTGATAACGGCAAGGTGGGTGCAGCTCCAGTGAGGATGAAAGATGGAGCATTGATCTCCTCGAATCAGGGCTCAATTCAAAGTTGAAATGAGTCAGACCGATGGAACAGTATTAGGGAAAGAAAATGAGGTGGTTAGGTGGGATCAGGACGGGTTGAATTACGGTGACATAGATGGAGCCCTAATGGCTCCGGAGAACTTACTAATGTAACTACAACTGCTTCTTTGATTTAAAGCCTAAATTAAATGAGGGAATGAAACAACGAAATGAAAATCCATCTAAGGAAAGTAAAATGCACAGATCTAACCTGATGATGGACCAAGGAGAAGGACAGGACAGAGCTCTGTCGTGGACCCTCTCTCCTCCTCCTACAGTGCTCGGAACCTCGAGGAAAGCACCTTTGTCACCGACGGACTCTCACTCACACAGATGGACATACTACAAAGCTCGGAGGGGGATAAGGAATGAATTTGGGTTTTATTTATAGACATGATTTCTCGTGATTTTCAATCGATATTATTGAGAGGTTCAACGATGATCAGAAAAATCTAATGAGTAGACATGGATGCCAATCGTGATGTGAGCAATTTTCGTGAAGGTCTCCAGGCAATTTGTCGATTAGAGCGATCATGTGGAGGCGGAGAAAATGGGGTGATCGAGGCTCTAACAAGAATAAAATGCATAAATCTAACCTGATGATGGACTATGGAGAAGGACAAGACGGAGCTCTATCGTAGACCCTCTCTCCTCCACCTATAGTGCTCCGAACCATGGGGAAAACACCTCTTTCACCGGTGGACTCTCACATACACAACTAGACATACTACAGATGTCGTAGAGGTATCAATGGATGAATGAATGAATTTGGGTTTTATTTATAGACATGGTTTTGGGTGATTTTCAATCGAGATTATTTAGAGGCTCGATGAAGATCAGAAAAATCTAATGAGTAGGCATGGATGCCAATCGTGATGTGAGCAAGATTCATGAAAGTCTCAAGGCATTTCGTCGATCAGAGCGATCATCTGGAGGCAGAGAAGATGGGGTGCTCGAGGAACTTACAAAAATCAAAGGCAGGGAAGGACAATTGATCGAGGTAAATAATCCTGACCTCCTCATTTGTCTATATAAGACACTACAAAACAAAAGAGCTAGCTTTATTTGATAATAATTAATTAAAAATAGTAAATAAATTTATTATTCTTTTGCTATAAAATAAAAAATGTTTATTATTTTATGTAGCATTTTCATATGAATTTTATTTTTTTTTATGAGTCAATTTATTACAATTTACTTTTTACTTGTGTATTTAGGTTTATTGACCTATGTTTTGCACATTTTATTTTTATTTTTTATTTTTTATTTTATTATTATTTTTTCTTATTGTATGTCTTTACAACTTATTTTTACATACACAAATATACTTTTATTGTATTTTTTGATTTTATTTGCGCACTTAAATTAATAGGGATATATATTATATAGGACTAAGTATATGTTATTCATGTATGTATTTAAATAGTCTATTTTATTTTTTTATTTTCTTTATGATTTTTTTATTATAGATATGCACATATATTATACATAACATCTAAAAATTATAAAATTATAAAAAATAATAATAAAATAAAATGAATATTTTATTTAGGTATACTATATATTGGGGGTCCAAAACCGTACCTTCACACCATAACTCCAAATTAAGTTAAACCGCATTCATTAAATAGCTTGTTAAAAGTTATATATAATTTAAGGTTTTTTGAGGTATTTTGCATTTTTATTAAGAAGATATGGGCCTAGAAAGTTTAGGTATTAACATTTTATTCTGAGTATAAAATGTACACTGTGTGTTATTTTTCTGCAAACTCAATTTGTATTTTTCTATACATTTTTATCTACAAATTCATGTACAAAGTTTCTTTATTTGAGGTATAAACAACAAATAGTAAAATAGGTCCCAAAAAAATGATTTATTGATGAATAAATAAATGGAATTTTTATTGTATCATTAGCCCTTATCTCCTGCTAGTTTATTCCTTGTCGACCAAGTCAATCCTTGACTTGGTCTCATGGTTTAGGGTCACAAAATACCCTCGGCATTTTAATCTTTTTTCTTTTCTTTATTCTTTTATTTTGTATTCAAACAATGTCATTTATTCAGTTATTAATACTATGTCTTGTTCAAAAAATGAAGAGCTTATTTTGATAAAAGAAATATATATATATATATATATATGCATTTTGTTAGGATTTTAAGGCCAAAATGAAAGAATAAAGGTGATGAAATGGAGATTCATCAGATGCATGGTTTAGTGATCACTGCCTCTGAGGTAGCTATACATCACATGGAGCGGATACCGCCTGGAAGGTATTCGCGGAGATGGCTAAGACTAGGCGCTCACAAACCGCTAGCAATACGTACACACAGTCTCCCAGTTCACTCTCATCTAGAGGGGAAAACCTAGGTATAGTCTATCTCTTTCAGGACATGATCCTGACCATGGGACTCCTTGTGAACAAGCTCACAGTAGTCAAGAGGATCAAATGAAGGATTGATGAGTTAGACAGGAGCGTCTCCAAGATACCCAGATAGATGGAGGAGTTGACTAAAAAAGTATCTAACAGAAATATACCTAGCATGACTGTTGATGCTCCCTTATACCGAGTTCACCATGTTCAGGAGTAGTTGGTGTCAAGGTTACCCCAACCATGGGAGCAGGATCAGTCTTACACTCATTCTTTCTAGCACCAACCTCCATCTGTAGAGACAGTTCAGGAGGAGCCTCCACCGATTTGGGAAGTAAATGGAGTATGGTATACTCAGGACACTACCAGGCAGGGAAGTACGAGGGACCGACAAGCTTTCCAGCTTCCGCCGACCTTTTATAACACCACATTCACCTCTGTACCACCTCCTTCATAGTAGAGCCTTAGATTTAAGCCACCTCAGCATCAACGGAAACAGTACTAGTAGTATGGCCGACAGAGCCATTATGAGGAGGGACAACAAGGCCCACAATTTCAACAATTACCATAGCACAAGAAACAATAGAGGCAATACCCCGACCAACATGGCCAGTGATAAGCAGTCGGCATTGTACCTCAATCGCAGCCTAAGTTCAAGCTAATCATAATAGCCTGAACCGATCTAGATCTCAGCAGCACTTTGGTCAGGTATACTATTTAGCATCTCTTAGATCGGAATATGAGATTCTTTCGTGTGACGAGGCTAGCCATAAGTCACTCAGGATTGGAAGGATTGTGACCATAATTGGTCAAGTGTGGGACACGAGGAGGGCCCTCTCCAGAGCTCTATCTGAGGAGTCTTCAGAGGACGAGGAGGAGAGGCATCATATTTGGGAGCCCCATCAACACCATTCAAGAATATTTTCTTAGGGATTCGAGAAGAGAAGGAGAGCACGATTACAACATCAGCAACATGGAGACATCTCATATTCTATGGAGGACCTTGCACCTCTTGCTGTGACAGATACCACTATAGATAGTTTTGATTTTGATCCCATGTTGCATCAAAAGATTCATGTATGAATAACTCTATTTCCATTAATGCCAAGAATGGTATTTCAGTTCATGATTCAAATTCTTCATCTTCTATTTCCCTTGCTTCAATCTCTTTTCCCAGTGTTCTTACAGGAGAAAAGTGCATAAAAAAATTCAAAAAGATGGCCCCTATATGGCATGATTTTGTAAAGAGAATATCATATTTAAGGTGTCGTTTGATGAGTATGTGGCTAATCATCTTGCATTCCAGAAATACCTTAAGATGAGATGCACACCTACTAGTATAAGCAAGAAGAAACCGAACCAATAAGAGAAGACTCGTGTATTGTCAGTAGCCACAACCTATTATCTCAAGAATTAGCAACTACCCAGGAAAAAGAGAGACATGGGTGCTCACTACGTGGAGAGTCGTATGGACAACATTGCATTTGCAGGCACTCTCTTAGATAACGGTTCTTCAATCAACTTACTTCCCTTAGAATTATATCAGAAATTGGAGTTGGGACCACTATGTAGATCTAGAGCTTTACTTCAATTCATAGACCATTCAATGAAGACACCTAAGGGAGAAGTTAAGAACGTCATTATCTCGATTGAGGGGTAGGACTATCAGTTTGAATTCACAGTCTTAGACATGGAGACCCCCAATCATTGGAGAGAATCTCAGATCATTCTCGTGCGACCCTTCCTTAGAACTTCATGTGCAATTTTCGACTGTGGTATGGGAATGATGAAGTTCCGTTCTCCAGAAGGGGAGGTGTACCTTGAGATGAAGCAAACAAAATTACAGCAAACATATTCAGAGAGTAGCATAGAGTACTCATCTTCCGAGGCAGATTGCAGACTGATTAACAATGCTGGGATTTGGATACAGGTTACATCAGGTTAGATCAAGACCCTTTCATCTTTAAAGGACAGTGTGGATGATGCAGTTTTCCAGGTGTTTCCTGATCTTGTGAGAGATGTATCTACATATTCCCTTCATGACTTGGAGATCCATTGGGATCTATCAGTTCGATCCCCTTCGGAACAATCAAGGGACATAGATGATGAGTCGGATGCAGCTTTGGCCGAATTACCACGTCTCTTTGGCGATCTGACTCCCAATATCTCTGAGTTGGTGGCAAGTACTACACAGTTGACACCACCTTCGTGCAGCATGCAACCATATTCAGATTCAGTTTACCCATATTTTCTTGATGACACAACATTACCAGAACTAAAATCACTTCCTTCTACACTGACGTATGCCATTCTTGTGAGATCCAAAGAGAGATATCTTGCTATCATTAGCTCGGACTTTACTTTAGAACATGAGTCTAGTTTGTTAGATGTCTTAGAGAGGAAGCGCGAAGCAATAGGATGGACAATGTTGGATCTCGTGGGGATCAACTCCGCTCTCTGCCTGCATAATAATTTTACTAAGGATATATCAAGACCTTCCCATCAGTTCAAGAGGAGGCTTAGCCCAAATATACATGAAGTTGTGAAGAACGAGAGTGAGAAATGGTGCAAAGAAGGGTTTATATACCCAATTTCTGACTCCAAGTGGGTGGCCCTGCTTCTTGTTGTCCTGAAGAAGTTAGGAATTTATATTGTCACCAATGAGGAGGGGGTAGAGATCGTTACATGAGTACCAATGTCATGGCTTGTCTATGTCGACTACATGCACCTTAATGCCGCGACCAAGAAAGACCACTTCCCCTCCATTCATTGATCAGATCTTGGAGAGACTCGCAGGGAAAGCATTCTTCTATTTTCTTGACAAGTACTTAGACTAGAACCAAGTATCTATAGCCCATGAGGACTAGGAAAAGACAAAATTCACATGTCCATTTACAGGTTCACGTGCCTACCGTTGGGGCTCTGCATTTCCCATACACTTTTTAGCAGTGCATGATCAATGTATTTATATACTACCCTAACAGTTTCCTTTTCTTTTATTAATCAGGGTCCCAAACCCTCAGTCTTCAAACAAAGGAGCATACCGTCCTCGAGGATCTAGTTAATCATCAACATTGAGTATAGCCTCACATATACTAGCCTGACAATTTCCTTTTCTTTTATTAATCAGGGTCTCAAACCCTCAGCATGACAAATAAAGGAGCACACCGTCCTCGAGGATCCGATTAATTATCACAAAACGTTTCATTCCTTCTCATTAGTTTAAGTCACATTCCTTCTTATTCCACGTCAGGGATTAGCCTAGGGAATTACCTCACCACTATATGGACTCCAAAGTTGCGGACACTTCAGGATTGGATATTGCGTTGATCGGGTAATACTACGACGGCATAAGCTTACCCGATCAACACAATCTCCACTCCTGAAGTGTCTACAACTTCGGAGTCCATATAGTGGTGAGGTAATTTCCTGGTCTAATCCCTAACGTGGAATAGAAAGGAATAAGACTTAAACTAATGAGAAGGAATGAAACATTTTGTGATAACAAGTTTTGAAAAATATTATACCATTTTTTTTGCTTTTCTCTTCTTCGTTACTTAGCAATCACTACTTTTATCCTATGATTTATGAAAAACCTAACATGTGTCGGTGAGACATCGCAAAGACTTTAGTAATCCAGCCAGCTAATATAGTAGCTATCAAGTCAGCCATATAGTAGCTATCAAGTCAGCCATAGTAGCTTTACTCTATAAGGTATTTGGTAATCTTTTTGTGTATTTTCTTTCCAGCTGATGTACATGTTAATGGTTATAGTGAGACAATGTATCCTGCAAACTTTATTTTGTAAATGGAAATGTATTAAATACTTCTTTGTCAGTATTTTTAATTACAGTCTGTTTCTGAATGTTAGTTGTGATTGCTGAATAAATTATTGCCGAGTAACCATATGCAGATGTAAGAGGAACTAAAAATTCATGAATAGTAACGGTACCTCGTACGACCATGCCTGAATTGTTGGCTTGTTCTAAAGTGATTGCATTGATATGGCCATTTGGAATATGCAAGCTAGAACCCATGGTGACAGATTGGTATCCGAGCCTGGTTACTCCAGTAATTTACTCAGTAATTGATAAATATGTGCGGTATTCAAAAACTAAGGTGGTCTTAATATCCTTTGATCATAATAAGTGACTACATCACCATTCACAAGTCATTGTCCCTTGTGTACATCATGCTAAAACGTTTAAGACTATACCTTTGGCCTTGACTCATCCCAGGATCATGGCAGACCAAGACGTATCTAGGAAATTAACGGCTATGATGACAATGCTGCAAGAAATGGGACTAAAGCAGCAAGCATTAGAGAAGATGCTCAATGCACAAGCTTAGAGACCTGAGGCATCCAAACCTACTGATGCTAGGATTGAGGATTCTATCCATCTTTCCGTGGAAGAATCAAGTTACCATCCTTCCATTGAGTCTGATCCTATCCCAGTTAAAGGAGAAATGGAGAGAACTCTTCTTAGGCATCAAAAACTACTGGACAATTACCGAAAGGGAAAGATTTCTCAATTTAAAGGCCTAGAGACACCTGTTGAGGCTGAACTATGGCTTGATGATGTCAACAAGATGTTGAGAATAATATACGCACCAACAGACACTTGGGTGCACTTTGCTTATTACTATTTAGTACACTACACAAGAGGATGGATAACAATTTCTAAGAAATTAGTAGATCTCGTTCCATGGGATATCGTTGAGGAAAGGTTTCAAGCTCACTTTTGTCCCTCCCATTGGGATGAACTGAAGAGGAGGGAGTTGGCTTCTATGACCCAAGGTTCCAAGAATGTATGAGATTATCATATTCACTTTACAGTGCTGCTACATTACTCCCCATCTCTAGAAGCTTCACCATAGGAATGTCATATGAAATTTGTTAGTGGGCTTAAGGGAGATCGTAGAGAGAAGCTTGTAGGTTTTAGAGCCACCACTATAGATAAAGCCATGGACATCGCCTCTAGCATTGACATGGAAAGGGATGAAAACCGCCAAAAAAGAAGCTTCCACTTTTCTGGTGGATCATCTAAACATAAGGCGAATTAAAACCGAAGAGATAGATGTTATCATCCAGTTGGTTTTACTATAAGCTCACCACAAACTTTGTGGTAGGAATTATAAAAAAGAGGGGGTTTCTCTAGACCTCACTATATCCCTGCGACTTAATAGCAGGAGCTAGTACCAATATGGTTGGATCTTCAGCACATATAGGAAAGCGTGTGTGTTATTACTGTCATCAGGAAGGCCGCATAAGGAAAGACTATCCAAAGTTGAGAGGTTTGGAGTCTAAATGAACCCTAATTAACAGTATAACATCCACCCTGAGAAATGGAGCAACACGCGGAGAAGACAGGGTAGAGGTCGTGGCTCACAAGGAGTGTCTCCTACACAGCAACCACCATAAAGTGTTGCAGGTTCTAGCTTGCCTATTCCAAATGGCCACATCAATGCAATCACTGAACAAGCCTACAGTTCAGGCACGGTCGTACGAGGTACTGTTACAATTCATGGCTTTTCAGTACATGCCTTGTTTGATTTTGATGCTTCACATTCATTTATTGCTCGAGATTAGTATCCACTTTGGGTAAGGTACCTGTAGAAGTACAACAATTCTATCTGATCAAGGGACCAGGAGGAAAAGTATTTATAATCCGAGAAATTCTGAATAATTGTGTAGTATTGATAGCAGGACATAAGTTCCCTGTTTCACTGCTACTAATTGAAATGGAGGACTTTCATCTCATCTTGGGGATGTACTGGCAAGAAAGGCAAAATGCATGCCTTGACTATTTTCATAAGACAATAACTTTTCACCTTCCCAACTTGATAGAGTTCTAGTTCATTGGAAAGACATCCAATGATAATATTGAATACATCTCTACTTTGAAGACCCAACAATTGTTAGAGCAAGGGTGCCAAGGCTATTTACCTTCAGGTAACCTCTACATTAGGGTTAGACAGAATGATAGAAGATGTACCTATAGTGTGCGAGTTTCCTGATGTATTTCCAGAGGAACTACCTGGATTACCACCTGAGCGAGAGATTGAGTTTGAAATCCCTCTCACACCTGATACTCAACCTATCTCTATCCCTCCATATAGGATGGCACCAGCTGAGTTGCGGGAGTTAAAAGTAGAGTTACAAGAACTGTTAGATAAAGGATTCATTCATCCTAGTACTTCACCATAGGGTGCACCTATCTTGTTTGTGAGGAAAAAAGATGGTCCATGCAGTTGTTCATTGATTATAGACATCTAAACAACAAAACAATAAAGAACAAGTATCCTCTACCAAGAATAGATGATGTCTTTGACCGGTTATAGGGTTCAACTGTGGTTTCCAAGATTGACTTAAGATCTTGATACCACGAGTTGAAGATTAAAGATGCATATATCCCCAAGACAACCTTTCAAACTAGATATGGACATTATGAATTTTTAGTTATGCCTTTTGGACTAACAAATGCCCCAGCAACTTTCATGGATCTCATGAATAGAGTATTCAAGGAGTTCCTAGACCACTTTATAGTAGTCTTTATTAATGACGTGCTTATTCACTCCAAGGATAAGTACCAGTATGAACACCATCTTCAGCAAGCAATTCAAATACTAAGGAAGAATAAACTGTATGCTAACTATAACAAATGTAACTTCTGGTTGTACGAAGTATCCTTCTTAGGTCATGTTATTTCTATGGAAGGTATATCAGTTGATCCTACAGAGGATAGTGCGGTGATGAGTTGGGAACGCCCGACGACTGTCACAGAAATATGATCTTTTCTAGGTTTAGTTTAGTGTTATAGAAGATTTGTTAAGGACTTTTTACAAATAACATTGCCAATGACTAGCTGACTCAGAAGGAAATTCCATTCATATTGTCTAATGCATGCAAAGCTAGTTTTCAGACACTGATAGAATGCCTAACATCTGCAACTATCCTTACTCTACCCTCTGGGAGTGAAGGGTTTACAATGTACACTAACACATCTAAAGAAGGACTTGGGGCAATTCTTATGCAACATTGTAAGGTAGTTGCGTATGCATCGCGACAACTCAGTACACGTTAGAAGAACTACCCAACACATGACCATGAATTAGCTGCCATAGTTTTCGCTTTCAAGATATGGAGACACTACCTCTATGGTATTACTTTTGAAATCTTAACTGATCATAAAAGCTTGAAGTATCTAGTGGATTAGAAGGAGATCAATATGAGATAGAGACGGTGGCTAGAGTTGTTGAAGGACTATGATTGCACCATCTCACACCGCCCTAGTAAGGGGAAAATCGTAACAAATGCCCTTAGTAGAAGAACTTATTCACATGTGTTGGTGAGTGCTATCCACTTCTAGGGTGTATTATCAACGTTAAGTGAATGGACAACATTTGATAGTAGTGCTGATACCATAACTATTCCACATTGATACAAAGTAGAGATCTGGGATAGAATAAAGAAAGGACAGGAGGATGATCCAGTCCTTAAAGACTTGAGACAACAAATTGAGAAGAATGAGATAGAGAGATTCTAGATACAATATGGGTTACTATATAACCGTCACAGAGTTTGTGTACTAAACACACCTGATATGAGGAAAGACATCTTACATGAAGCGCATTTCTCTAGATTATCTGTTTATCCAGGAATTACAAAGATGTATAAGGATCTTCATTCATACTTTTGGTGGCGGAGAATGAAGTAATATGTTGTTGAGTTTGTGAATTCTTGTTTCATTTGCCAACAGGTAAAAGCTTCACACCAAAAGCCACTAGGATTGTTACAACCCCTCCCTATACCTGAGTGTAAATGGTAAATCATTTCCATGGACTTCGTTATTGGCTTACCTCAGATGACTGGTGGTAAAGATAGCATATGGGTTATAATCGATCGCTTGACCAAGGTAGCACAATTTATTCCAATAAGCCTATCTTCCACTCCAGACCAGCTTGTTTAGTTATATATCATGCATGTGATCCGTCTCCATGGTATCCCAAAAGAGGTAGTTTCCGATCGAGATTCATGATTCACCTCACACTATTGGGAGAAATTCATGAAAGTCTTAGACATACAGTTATGCTTGAGGAAGGCATATCATCTGCAAACAGATGGTCAGTCAAAATGTATGATTCAAGCACTAGAGGATATGTTGCAATCATGTGCCTTAGAATGGAGTATATCATGGGTGAAACATTTTCCTCTTGTAGAATTCACCTACAACAATAGTTACCATGCAAGTATTGGCATGGCAATGTTTGAAGCACTATATGGATGAAGGTGTACTAATCCTTTGTGTTGGAAAGAGGTCAAGATAAAGAACCTTTATGATTCAGATAAACTCCAGGAGACCCAGGAAGCTGCAGAGCTTGATCGAAAAAGACTAATAACTGCTTAGAGTCACCAGAAAAGCAATAGTGATACTAGGCGAATAGACCTTGAGTTTGAGGTAGGTGACTTTGTATTTCTAAAAGTATCACCTATGAAGGGAGTTCAGAGGTTTGTCTTGCGTGGGAAGTTAGCTCCCAGGTTCATAGGTCCCTTTGAAATTATTTAGCGGATTGGGAAAGTCGCATATAGACTTGCACTTCCTCCACATCTTTCGACAATACATGGTGTTTTTTATGTATAAAATATGAGATAGTAAATTAAGGATCTTGAGCATAAGATAAGCTACAATGATCTGAATGTTGAGCCAGACATGACATACCTAGAAATACCAATGCAAATACTGGACAAGGGTATCACGAAGTTAAGAAATAAAGAGGTACCTCTAGTTAAAGTGTTGTGGCGCAACCAAGAGTTTGAAGAAGCCACATGGGAACCTGAGGTAGAAATGAGAGAAAAATGCCCCTACTTGTTTGAATAATAACACTATGTACTGTGTATATCTTTATTATAAATGAAATGATGTCCATTCACTTTAAGGTTGTTATGGTTTCAATCCTCTTTAAGGTTGTTATGCCTGCATTTCTGTTCTCGAGGATTAGACTTCCTTTAAGGTTGTTATAATTGTAAAGCCTTGAACTTGTCCATCTCTCAGATCCTCTATCATAAGATCCGACTCGTCAAGGGGAAACTAATAGAATTTGTTTCTTGTGAATTGGACTTCATTTCAATTTGTTATGATTTTTGAAAGAAATAGAAGGAGGTTTAAGACATCATTAACATGTAATGATCGTCACTAAGACTAATTAAACATGATTAAAGAAACTAATGATAGATTGAAGATTGCTAATAAGATTAGCAAACACTAATCAATTATTAGCAAAAGTTAAGCATGACCTGCAAAATATAAATAGCGAGTAGAGAAAGTTAATCATGATTAGCGTTAATTAAGCATCATTAATGAATCTAGAATACTTTGGAAAGTTCTAACCTAAGCCTTAAGTTTTGGATAACACTTGGCCAAAAGCTTGGGCTGCTAACCGTGGTTAAGGTCTATACCATGGTTTACTAACCATGGTTAGTGGTTTTCTGGAGCCTATAAATACCCCCCCTACCCATTCATTTTCTACGATTTACACAACCACCACTACCCCAAGGTCTAGGGTTGAGAGGCCGGGAGGAGGAGAGGGAGGTAGGGAAGGAAAGCTAGCGAAGAGCTGCCGAGAAACCGAGGAGGAAGGTACGATCCTCTCTTAGTTTGCTTTGTAAGCTAGGTTTTCGGTTCATCTTATTTTTCAGGTTTTATTTTCGATTCATCTTTCTTTCCACTTCATTTTCTATTGTGGTTCAGGGAGAAATCTGTGTAATACCTTACATAGGTACGGGCGTCTATGCACTTCAGTGAAACATGTTTCAGTGAAACCTATGATTCGTCACACTTTCAATCACTTAAGACGCGTGGTGTCTATCGATTCCCCATTGCTTATGGTTCTATTCTTTCTTTTCCGCTTTTATAGTTAATTTGATGGAGAAATCTGTATAATACCCTACTTAAGTGCGGGCGGCTATGTACGTCATTAAACCCTATGATTCATCATACCTTCACTCACATAAGATGCTTGGAGTCTATTAATTCTTCATCTCTTGTAGTTTGATTATATTCTTTCATATTCATTGTTTTTTCCCTCTCGGTGATCTTATAGCGGGAATTCTTTCAGTTTTTCTTTTAAAATATGTCCCGATATAATGAGAAACTCTGCCGAAATTTTCATAGAAATATTTCCTAATATAATGGGAAACTCTGCAAAAATTTTACTAGAAATATCACCCTTTATAAAGGAAAAGCTCTGATGAAATTTCAAGAGAAAATACGTCTTTGCGTTCTTCATGTTTTTTATGTGTTCTTCGTGTTGTTTGTGGTCTTCATTCGTTCTTCGTGTTCTTGGCACGTTCTTAGCATTTTTGATACGAAAATGAAATTCGATCATTTCAAGAGCTATAAATTGTCATTTTTTAAAAAGAATCATGATAAAGCACTGCTTATGCGAGAGAGAACTCGATTAGGTAACATAATCATTCCTTTTACTTTCGGGTTCTTATATGATATCGTTAAGATTTCTGATATTATGCTCCTTGTTATGAAGAACCCTAATTTGGATATGTTTCGAGAAAATATGAAAAGTTACTTTGTGATTTCAACTAAAATATGGTCTAAGCATCGTATTGATGCAGTGGCTTGGAAATTTAGGGTTTAGAAGTTAAACTGAGCATAAATATGAGTATATCAATATATGAATTAATATATATGTGAGGTTATACTCCATGTTGATGATTATGTAAATCGAAGATTTAAGGAAAGAATTACATCATATAAATTGATTTGTATTAAGGTGGCTCCTGAAAAGGATGGTGTCTTACATTAAAAATGACTGAGAGTAGAACTACAGGTTAGGCATGCAACCTGTAGGTTTGTCAGATGAAACCTGTATTGGTGTTGCCCAACCTAGGTGGTACACTGTTGCCCTGTTATGAAAAGTGTGCACGAAATGAATGATTTTCAATGAGTGGTACCATGTGCCAATATATTAGGGTTGAACGACGTAAGATGTGGTCGTGGCATGTGGATGCACGGGTGGATCAATAGCGATTGGATCATGGTAACATGTATTTAAATCCGATAGGTTATGTGATTAAAGGTTATCCTGAGGTTTTTAGCAACCGTATCCTCAAGGATGATGTGCTCCTTTGTTTGTCAGGCTAAGGGTTTCAGACGCTGATTAATAAAAGAAGAAGGAAATTGTCAGGGTACTATTGGAGGATTGGTTGAGGCGACGTGCGACGACATAAGCTTACCAGATCAATGCAATCCCCAATCCTGAAGTGTCCACAACTTTGGAATCTATAAAGTGGTGAGATAATTCCCTGGACTAAACTCTGATGTGGAAAAGAAAGGAATATGTCTTAAATTAATGAGAAGGAATGATACTTTTTGTGATAACAAGTTTTGAAAAAAAATATACCATTTGTTTGCTTTTCTCTTCTTCGTTACTTAGCATTCACAAATTCTTATCTTATGATTTATGGAAAACCTAACAGGTGTCAGTGAGCCATCACAAGACTTTAGTAATCCAGCCAGCTAACATAGTAGCCATCCAGCCAGCCATATTAGCTTTACTCTATAAGGTAGTTGGTAATCTTTTTGTGTATTTTATTTCCAGAACATTCAAGCTTCTCTCTAAGATCTCCCTAAAGCTCGCTAGCAAATTTGGTAAGACATTCCTGTGGTGAAGCTTCTAGAGCTGGGGAGTAACAAGGTAGCTCCGTAAAGTGAATATGATAATCTCATACATTCTTGGAACCTTGGGTTAGAGAAGCCAACTCCCTCCTCTTCAGTTCTTCTGAATGGGAGGGACATGAGTGAGCTCGGAACCTTTCTTCAAAGATATCCCATGGAATGGGATCTACTAATTTCTTGGAAATTTCTCTCCACCATCGTCTTGTGTAGTTCGCTAGAGAGTAATTAGCAAAGTTCACCCAAGTGTATGTTGTACGTGTATTATTCTCAACATCCTGCTGACATCATCAAGCCATAGTTCTACCTCAGCATGTGTCTCTATGCCTTTGAATCTAGGATTCTTTTCCCTTTCGATAATTGTTTAGTAGTTTTTGGTGACTAAGAAGAGCTCTCTCCATTGCTCCTTCAGCTGGGATAGGATCAGACTCAATGGAAGGATGGTAACTAGATTCTTCCTCAAAATAATGGACATAACCTTCAATCCTATCATCCAGAGGTCCGGATGCCTTAAGTCTCTCTACTTGTGCATTAAGCCTCTCCTTTATTACTTGCTACTTTTGCCCCATTTCTTGCAGCATTGTCATCATATCTGTTAATTGCCAAGACACGTCTTGGTCTGCCATGATCCTAGGATGCGTCAAGGCGAAAGGTTAGGTCCTATACATTTTAGCATGATGTACATAAGGGACAATGACTTGTGAATGGTGCTACAGTCACTTATTAAGATCAAAGGATCTTAAGACCACCTTAGTTTCTGAATACCGCTCATAGTTATCAATTATTGAGTAAGTTACTGGAGTAACCGGGTCCGGATATGGGAGGATCTGGATCCCCTCTCCCTGTTGTCCTAACACATCTCCTATAGAGAAATCTGAAGCGTAGGTCATGATCTCAAAGGGGAGAGACCAGTTTGGAGCTTGTAGGATGGGAGAGTCACAAATCTTCACCTTCTGGAGCTGAAAGGGCTCTAGATACATGCGATCTATAACGAACTTTATGTCTTTCCCTATGAGCTTAATCATTGGGGTGGGAAAAATATTTGAAAATCTTTACAAAATCTCCTAAAAAATCCAACATGCCCTAGAAACGACCGCACTGACTTCATTTTGGTAGGTGGATCAAGTTTCTTGATCACCTCCCCCTTGGTAGGGTCAACCTCCATTATACTTTTGGAGATGACATACCCCGACATGATACCCCCCATCACCATAAAGTGACTCTTCTCCTAAGAAAGTACATGATTCACCTCCCAACACCGCTTGAAGACTCGGTCCAAGTCTTCTTAGGTGGATTTTGCTCCTCTAGGATTTTGACTTCGAGATAAAAGATAAACTTGGAGTGAAGAATGTCGTGGCATATCACCTTTCACGGATTGAGATTAAGGATTCTCCTAATTATGAGCTTAATAGAGAGCTTCCCAGACGAGACAATTTGTGCTATTGAGTCAATAGTATTGACTTACTCCCATGGTATGCCAACATGGTGAACTTTCTTGTCTCCATGCAAGTTCCCTAAGGTTTGACTAGGAGCAACCTTGACTGACTAAAGTCAGATGAGAGAGATACCACTTGGACGATTCATTTCTTTTCTTTGAAGGGTCGGATTGTGCTTGGAGAGGGGGAATTCCTCAAGAGGAAGACCTGAGTGTCCTCACATACTATGATTCTCTTGTGGGTGGAGTACACCATTCGGGGAAGAGAACCACTCATAATGTACTCCAATGCTAATTGTACTGACCGACCCTATTCTGAGATGATATTGATTTTTTACGATCGTGCCCAATTTGGCAGAGGATAGGAGGGACATTTGGACAAAGAGATGAGATGCCCATGCAACCGGTGATTATTTGTGATGTTATAGATGCATGTGGCATAGATTTTTATGGGTCCCTTCCCCAACAGCTAAGGACACAAGGACATCTTATTAGCGGTTGTCTATTTGTCTAGGTGAGTCGAGGCTATCCCAACCTGAACTGTAGATAACAAAATTGTCTCTACGTTTGTGAGAGATCATTTCATTGGCAGGTTTGGGGTACCAAAAGTTCTGATTTCTATTGAGGGTAGCCACTTTGTGAACGGAGATGTGAGATCTTAAGCTATGGACTATGGATTTGAGCACAAATTTACTAGTCAGTACCGCCCACAGTCCAATGGCATGGTAGAGGTTTCAAACAGAGATGTAAAGAGTATTTGTAGAAGTTGGTTCATCCTGACAGGAAGTACTGGTCCCAGCTTCTGGACCAAGTTCTGTGGGCCTATAGGACATCCTACAAGACACCATAAGGCACTTCACCATTTAGAATGATTTATTGCAAGCCATGCCATTTGCCTGCAAAGATGATTCACAAATCTCAATGGGCAAGTAAGCAGATTAATTGGAGTTGCTAACTAGGGAAGCTTTATCGGGACTTGAACTTGAATGAGATCACGAGAATCCGAAATAGGGCATATGAGGACAGCTTGCTCTATAAGGAAAAAGTGAAGAGATGGCATGACCAGCACATTAGATGCAAAAACTTTGTGCTTGGGCAAAAGGTATGGTTGTTTAATGCCAGGTTAAATATGTTCCACGAGAAGATGAAATCTAAGTGGACGGGTCCCTTTGCTTTTAAGGAAGTGCACGGGAATGGACGTGTAGAGATAGCTAATCTCCTAGATGGTGCACGATCCAACTTGGTGAATGGACAACTATTGAAGAACTTTGGAGAGTCTAAGGAGAGGTTAGTACAAGTCGAGGTTATCAACTTCATGCAGAGTGAGCATAGAGAAGATACATCATACTACTCTTCATGAAGATGTAGCATTTATATTCAACAGCTTAGAAGATTCACTAACTCTTGTACATTTGATTTGTTCATTCATTTAGAGCGTAGGTTCCTTCTTCTGTAGATACTAACTTCATACTTAGTCTATTCAAAGCCTAAGTATAGGGGGAACCCCGACTGTTGCTTGTATATTCTTGTTTGTATCCCGAGTCATTCCTTTCTTCATGATATCCTCATCCATTCTCATTCTTCACTCATTTGATCCCTTTTGTTTTCTTCCTCTACATAGTCTATTTTAAGCCTCAATATAGGGCGAGATCTATCAGTTCCGGTATGTCCTTGTATATTTAACCTGAGCTATGGCTTCATATCACTTTGTGCTATGATAACATACCAAAAGCTAAGTATAGGTGGTGTGCCATGTATATTGTATATATACTTTAGCCAAAGCTCATATTTTGAAATTTTCAAACTTTTTACGGCTAGGGTATAAGTACTTTCGAACTGATTTGCGTACAAGCGTTTTGAAAATTTTATAATTATGTTACACTATTTTGAAAAATATTTGACA
Organism: Ottelia alismoides; assembly: GCA_037367405.1. Classification (NCBI taxonomy): domain Eukaryota; kingdom Viridiplantae; phylum Streptophyta; class Magnoliopsida; order Alismatales; family Hydrocharitaceae; genus Ottelia; species Ottelia alismoides. The sequence continues at coordinate 279,553 of JAZKJV010007485.1, read as the reverse complement.
ATGTTTTGAAAAATGAGGATTTTACTTATTTTGAAAATCATTTGAAAAATATTTTAAAAACATACATATTATGTGACATGGTTTAGAAATTATTTTCAAAAAAATCTTTTAAAAAATTTGGGATAAAATGAAATTGACTTGTGGTTGTAAATAATTTTAACCTTGGTATAAAAAAACATAAAGAAAAAAAAGGAAAAAGTGGCTTCCTATTGACTCTTACATATCATAAGTGCATTCATTAAAAAACATCTTCATTGATATGCATTTAATAACAACTACATTCATTTGCATATCTAGCATACGCAAAGTGAAAAGTTACTAGGGTTCTAAACCAAGTAATGAATAGAAGTTGAGGATGGATTTGATTTGAGTTTAATCAACTTAATTTGAAAGGAACCTTATTGGAACTAGAGTTGAGAGTGTTCAGGTCAAGCAACTTAATTCTTTGAGTCCACAAGTCTATGTTCACATGTCATCTTAATTGGTCTAATTAGAATATTTCATACGTATGCATGATTATTTTAAACAATAACCTTACTTGGACAAACACCTTGCATGTAGCTCTTCATTGATGAGGTGGCGAGGAGGCAAAATCCTTTAGCTTTGGAAAATGCGTAAGTAGAAACATTCGTAATTACAATAAGTTGTCGGTGCATCTCAACCTAGTCTAGTAGCGTCGACGTCTAACGAGAGGATGTTGTGGGATGCAATAAAGCTTCAAAAGAGAGACAGTCTGCTGACACATGAAGGAAAACTCCTTATGTACAAGTTGCACATTTGTATATATCAAAAAAAGAGAGAAATCTATAAAAAGGTTAGATGAGCAAAAAGTAAATAAATAAAAATTCCTGTCGAAGAAAAATATGAATAACCAAGGCATATGCTTCAAAGTCTCGTACCAAGGAAGCATGCAACTGGAGACTTGGCTACACTGGTCAAGATCCAATGATATGTGGCTACACTTGTCATAGTCCAATCTCTTCTCTACCCCCTTTCTTGAGTTGGTTGCACTTGAAATTATAAGGGAATACGCCCCTCCTCGAGGAAAGAGTTACTGGGCTAGGGAATTTGGGTTACCTTTTTAGAGGAGGTTGTTTCTTGTCCATTTCTGATGTGGAGAGATTTATTTCACTTACACAGTACTAGTAAGATTCATAGTCATCAGAATTTACGTATGAGGACTTGTTCCGACCTGACTGTTTAGGCGATTTAAATAGAGACTTGTGGAACTTAAAGGTTGTTAGGTGCTAAATACTCTTCCTAATAAGGTTCCACAACATCATTAATACAAAGGTCGAGTTGAGCTCCATTTTCACATTTTTTCATGACCTTGGTATGAAACCCAAAATCATTTCACTTGTGCATTTCATTTTAGTTGCTCAAGGACGAGCAAGGTTTAAGTACAGGGGGTGATGAATCTATGATTCATCACTCCAAAAGTTGAAAATAGAGCTTTGTTCTCAAGTAATTTGCTGCATTTTTTCATTTATTCTGCATTATTATCACTCTGCATTTGTAGATAATTTCTGCATTTTAGCATGCATATTTGCATTTAATAAGAAGCCAAGTTCCCTTGTAAATATTACCTACATTATACCATATATTCCCCTAATTTTATATATTTTTCACTAAATCAGAATTGAATAAAATCAACTCTATAGTGTAAATAATACTAACACTAATAAATAATAAATACCAAAAAGATACTAAATTGTAAAATTGACTAATAAAAACCAAACCTTAGTTTGAGAGTAAAAGTCTTTAAAAATGATTAGCTCTCTCATACAGTCTCCTATGGACTGTTACTGACTTTCGAATGAATGTACAATTAGTTACCTTCAAAACAAGACCAAATTCAAAAGAATCAGAATTCATATGTGAAACTTGAGTTTTGGGCCCCTCATTGTATATTGTCTACATGTCCCATTATTTTATTCATTTTATCTTTTTTCTTAAATATAAAAAATAAAAAATTAGTTTATATTGTAAATATTTATTTTATAATTTATTGAATTTTTATTTTGATTTTATCTTATTGAAAAATGACAAAAAATTTCATAACATAAAAATGTGATATTTTATATCGATAGGATACCACCAAAAATACTTTTTGTATTGATGGTTTATTTTGATTTTGGGTCCTTCATGAAAGTTGTAGATCTTGTTAAGACAAGCAACTTTCATGTAGACCACTTTTTAATTTGATCAATTTTATTCACCATTTTTTATTTATATTTACATATAATTTTTGATTTTTCTGGGAGCAACACAAGGCATCTCCTGGAGCCGCAACGCGTCACCCCCTTCTAATTTTCTTCTATTTATTTATTTATTTTATTTATATCATTATTATTTTAATTTATTTCTTTATTTATTATTTATTTATTTATTTTACGTTATTCAATTATTTTTTATTTTCTTTTCTTTTTTTATTTTATTATTTATTTTATTATTTTTATTTAAATTAAATATTAATCATTTATTTATATTTTATATTTTTATTTTCTATTTAATTTAATTTTTTAAATTTAATTTTTATTAGTTTTTCCGTCACGTGGCCACCCCTGGGCGCACCACGTGGCGTCGCCTTCCCCTTCGTCTTAGACGACTACGCCCAATGCCCCGCGGCGGCGCTCACCCGCCTTTTTGAGCCCACCTCTACTCTACTCTCTCTCTTTCTCTCTCATCTCTTGAGTCTACCCACGTTGTCCTGTCTCCCCTGTTCCCGCAACCGCCACCCACCTCGCGCGACTGTACAAGCACCACTTGCGACCCTAACGCCTCTACAACCACTTCCCCTTCTTCTCTCCTCGCCCATGACCCAACCGCACGCCCGCATCGTGCGATCACTTGCACAACCACCTCATCCCCACTTCTAATACTCTCTCCCCCGATCTCTTCTCCCTTGTCAACTACCTCCTACTCGACTCGCACCCTCGCTACTGTCCCCCCACATCCCTAGTCTTCCTTGGCAACTCGCCAAACGACCCTTAGAGCTGTCTCCGCCCTCTCCTACTAAAATGATCTTCCAACCAAGAGAGGAGGCCCGACATGAGTATCCCTACTGGTGTCAGATTCAGGAGCCTTTACTTAGTGACTACGACTTCTTCTAACCGACATCAAGCCCGCACCAGCATGTTTCTTCACCTGAGCTCTTGTTTACAGACCTTTGAGTGAAGACCAGAGCTGCTACCAGCTCCACCTCACATCAATTCGACCATCCAACCCCCAAGTAGTTACCCTTTCTTCCCATTATTTCTTCTTCCTTCTCCTTTTCTCTTCCTTCATTCTTCATTTATTTCATTCTTTCTCTCGATCATCACCATCGATTGTTCCGAAGATTACCTCCATCTATCAACCCACTTCTACATCCACTCTTATATCCACTTCACCGAGTGCCTTCACTTTACACCCTACTATCATACACCGCATCACCTTCAGTCCTTTCCAACGTGCCACCTCTCTTTCTTGAGGTGCAACTCCTCCGTATGCTCTACTGAAGGCTCAATTCAGATCCGTATCGACATCAACTCACTTCCCTCGACATTGACTGCGATCCTCAACCTTCACCTTCGAGACCTAGTCATGTGCCGACCGGCCAGTTCTGCACCGCCGGCCAATATGCTCCCTAGGTGCGTCGATCACTAGTCGTCATTTACCTTTCACCCTCTCCTCGGCTGGACAATGCCATTCTCTCCTCAGGCTGCGAGCATCTGCAACCTCCACAATTCCAGTTCCTCGATGCTTAGCCCGACCTCATCCTCATCACCTCGATAACACAACCTCCATTAGATCGAGGGCTTGCAACAAGATCTAACGGCCCAAGGCCCTTCACGTCTCCATCCCTTGGATTTGCTCCAAGCTCATGCTTAGGAATGTAAAGCAGTAACATGGATGGTTGGTCGCCCAAACCTCCTCCCACCACCTGACCCTCATCATGTGCACATAACCAGTGCTTGTGGTGTGGGTGAATTTCACCTGAGCCCTTTTCTCTCCTGTAAATCTTAAAAAGCCCCTCCACACATGAGGAGCATGTGAGCGGAGGGGTAAGTTGCCTTTGCACCCCTGCAGTTCTAGAGTAATAGCAAAAAATCCCAGCCCTTGGGTAACATCATCACCACGTGCGCAACATGTACGACAGTGGAAAAAATTACATATCCCCCTCTTGAGTCTGGGTAATTATCTAACTCCCTTCATGCGTGTCTATTTCAGTCTTCTTGTGTGTTAAGTTTTATTTATTAAAATCATTTTGATTTTATTTCATATTAATTCCTATGCACTTATATATTATGTCCTAACTCGTTCCTATATGCGTGAAAAACCTGAAATTACTCTCTCTAATTATGTGGAATTAAAGTTATTAGCGGTCAATTAAGATTAATAAAAAACGATCACTTAAATTAATTCGTTCAATTAACGTGAGTGATCAATTTTATATTTTACTTGGGCAAGCCCAAGGTCGAACTCAAGGCGACAGTTGTCTCCTTGAGTTGATTAATACTTGATTTAGAATGAAGGTATTCATAGAAGCATTTGTCTAAAGATTTTTATGCAATTAATAAATGTAATGCAAATTCAGGCTAGTTTGAGACTAAAATGCAAATTTTGATAAAATTAAGTCCAAAAATCCTCAAGCTTGGCTATAAAGTGGAATATTATGAAATTAATGTTTACTATTTTTTTGGAACTTTTTATGTAAAATGAAGTAATTACGAATTATGAATGCATGGAAGGTTTTTTTTCTCAAATTAATTTTAATAAATAGAAAATCTATTTATTTTCACGAACTAAAATTATCTTAGATATATCTAATTAGGATCTATCTAGAAAAAATTCTAAATACTAAAAATGTTAGTTTACAAACAATTAATAATAAATTACTCTAATCACTAAATATTTTATTCCTACATAGATTTGTGTGCAAATGCCATGAAATTTGAGCACACTGTAGAACACACTAACGCTATCCTACTGTGGATTTTTAGGAATTTTCAGAGGGGGGTTTTTTTAATATGGAATTAATAGCATGCAATGGGAAAATTACGCAATTTTCCACAATAATAATTATATTAAATAATCCATATCTCACAAAAATAAAATCAAATCCACAAGATATAGCATAAGTGGTTCTTCAATGACCAATTCTTAAAATGAACAATTATGGTAAAATACCACATACAGGGACCTAAATGCAATTACAGAATAAAAGTTGTTTCTTATTTTAGGTAATATTTTTTGGTCATTTTTATTTATCTATATCAGCTTACTGTTAAACGTTAATTTTTACAAGTGTACTTATAAGTATAAATACTTATATATTATATTTTTTTTATTTTTTTTATATTCTAAATTTTATTATCATGTGTTTATATTTAATATATTTATGATATATTTAATTACATATGTTCATATTTTATCTTATTTTTAAGATTGTATTTATGTACTAGAATAAATGGATGTATGTATATTATAGGCATGATGTACCTGCATATCTTATTCTATTATTTATTTTAATGTATTTTTCGTTCTTTTATTTTATGTTTATAGTTTTGATATGTTTCACATAATATTTACAAATATTTAAAAATATTAAAAAAAGTAAAAATAAAAGGGGTAAAATTAATGATTAAAATGTAGCGTAATAGGGCACAAAACCAACTTTTGTATCTTGACACCATTTTCGATGAAACGATCCTTATTAAATAGATAATTCAATTTAAAGTACAAAAAGGCGAGTTTGGTCAATTTTGAGTCATATAGAGGAGATATGGATATGTGAAGTTTTGTTTGTGGCTTTTTCATCTATGTGTTTTAGTTGTATAGTGCATCATTTTTATTTGCCCTTATTTTTTTATTTTCTATACATTGATATGTGCATATTTTTTGTTGGAAATATCTTCATTTGAGATGTGCAAGAGTGTGCATAGATTAGTGTTCTTTTTGTTGTATATGCAATGTAGTGGGCACTCAGGGTTTCTAGGCATCTAGATTTTTTTGTATTTATTTGCCCTTATCTCCCTCTACTTTAGTACTTGTTGACTAAGTCAATATTGAATTTGTCTCGGGGTTTAGGGTTAGTCAGTATTTACAATACTTCCTTTATTTTTCTTTTCTTTATTCATTTATTTTGTGTTTAAATAAAGATATTTATGTACTATTTACACTCAACATTCAATGTGTTAATTAGTACAAATTAGATATATTTACATGCATTTATCTAGGGATTTTAAGATAAAAGAAAGGAATAAAGGTGAATGAATGGGTATTTATCAATGATTCACATTATTTAGATATATGTAGAAAAACATCTTCGATAATTAAGTTGGCTTTAGTTATCATGGAAATGATTAATGTAGACAACCCTATCTAAAAGAATCATTGATAATGTGGATATTATACATAGTTATAGAGAGATTCGATTCTGAATGAGATTCATAATTAACATGTTAATGGGAGTTATATTCACATTACAAAGTTTGATGTAAATATCATTTACATTTAATATTAGATGGATGAATATGATTCATAATTATCAATGGCATGATTGAAATTGTCACAAAATAATTTGGAATTATTTGGCAAAAATGAAAGCAACAAAAGTTACTGCAAGCATGTGGAGGATACGGAGAGATTTAGGAGTCTCGTCCATAAGGAATGAAGAGCTGCATTCCTCATATGTAGTGAACAACCACATGGAAAATGACTTCATGGTTGTCATCCACCCTAAAGAGGAAGGAGGCTCTCCTCCTTCCCATTATTCAACATGTAATTTAATTAATGGAAATTAAATTTACTGAAGAAAGTCTTCAATATTATTAATTTCTTTAAATTAGCTTATTGTTTTTGTAATATGTTGCAACAAAAATCTAGGTCATTGATTTGAAAGCACAAATTAATCTAAACCACTGATTATATGTGGACATGGATTAGGATTCATGGACATCCAATTTGTTCTAAATAATAGTCTAACCCTAGGCCTCTTTAATGGAATGCAATTGTTGCATATTTAAACTTTCTCGCATTATCTACACCATATGTCTACACCATCATCGCCAACCCTTGGATGTCCCCAGTCTAGGTTGAGGAGACTGCAATTGTCATCGTGTTGCCATCGTGCTGTCGGAGTAATTGCTTAAGGAACTTCATTTCCTTCGATGATTCATGGTTGTGAAGAAGAAGATGGATTGCGTGAGACAAAATCAGGGGGTTCCTTGCTAGGAACATTTCTTAGGATTGCGGGAAGCACGTGTTTGATCAACACACCCACAAGTGCACTCTTATTAGATCGGAATAGAGTCAGGAGATCTCTTTGTTTAGAGGCTATTGAGATCAGAACCATGCTTAAAGAGGTAGTCCTAAACTCGTGTGATCAAAATAAAATGATATGGGAATGGTTTCCATGTCATGTGGTTTCATCGAATTTTTTTATTATGCTGCCTTGTCGACTAGTGTGACGAGTTGGCCTATATTGCATAGGATGTGATCTCCATGCTTCTATGATGCAAGAGTCATTTTTTTTAATTAAGTTGGATACCTTCATGTGGTATCCAAGTCCTTCTCAAAGGCCTTGTATATGTCTAAACTCTCAGAGAACATAGGTTTTTGATATCAACTGCGTAGGGATTTGTTATTTTTTGCAAAGATGCTTTTTCGTATAGTTTTTTGCTAACATGAAAAAGCTACAGTTTATGAACTTTTTGAATGTTTTTTTGCATACATAAATGTATTTAGAGTATCTAAATATGTCCTTAAAATATTAGCCAATGATTGGCATCAAATGGGCATCATTTTAAAATCAATAAGTTCTCTTAGAATTGTTGTTTTTTCATGTAAACTTAGATCTATAACGAAACAATTTTTAGATGATGTTTTCTTGTCATGAAATTCATTAAAACACATTGATGAGCTCGAAATCCGCCTCTTTATGTATCGATAATTGTAGTATAGGAGGAGAAAATCGGTCGATCAAAAATCACAATCCTTAGATGTTATGGAAAAATTATACTTGGCAAGTTTACCATGGTCAAACACAGGGACACGAGCTACTTTATCCATGTATCAAATTTTGGTCAATTACTAACATGTGTGAATAATTTCACATTTACAGGCCTCCATGCAGAGTACAATGCAATTAAATGATGCATGTATTTTTAGTTGCTTTTTCGTTGCGATTTTAGAATGATGCATGAACAATAATACAATGTTGAATGCAGATTATGAGTATGCAAGTGGTTATCACAAATATACCCTAGAAAGATTACATAAATGAGCAATAAAATATGGTTTGAAATAAGAGTCGAATTGAGCACAAAATATATGAGCAGTCATCGAATCAGGGAAATGACATGTAGAGAAAGGAACCTCATCTTAACATAAAAATTTATTTTAAATGGTTTCAGATGACAAAATTAAGAATGCCATGATATAGAGGATGAAACAAGGAACAAAACAACACTAAAATCATGCAATTTGGATCTATGGTGCTCAAGTTATGCTAAAAATAATACGGAGGCATAAATGTAATAAAAATGCAAGAAATAAAAGGATAAATACTAAAAATAGGACCTTGGAGGGACCTATTTGTAATTTTACAAAAATCACCTGGGCCCCTTTATAAATTTTCCATACGCATGGGGGCATTTTTACAATTTCCAAAAGTTTGATGGTCTCCCTGTAAAATACCCTAGCACGCATGTGAGGCACATGCTTGGGGGCTGATATGCAAATAACAAAACTTCTAGGGTCTTCATCGAAATTTACCTAGGCCCTCACGTGCCTAGGGCTCGGAAGGCATCGTTGGTTCAAGACACATGGTATGTCATGGAGGCTCGAAGAGAGGTTCGATAGACCCAAGCCTAGTGGTTCGGGTTGAGGCTAGGGTCGTCCACATGTCTTGATCAATACCGTCCGATCCAGGTGATCGGACGGTATATGCTCTTTGTTCTCCGCCGCTGGCTGTCGGACGAGGTTGTTCTCCGGCGACCTCTATGGAGCTCCACCATGCTCTAGATTGTCCCCTAACGGTCGGGGACGAACCCATAGGGGCTTGCGAAGATCCTGGAGCAAAGGTGAAGGCGTAATGATGGCTATGGTGGTTGGGCGATGCAAGTCTGCATGAGATGAGCTTCGAGATCGGAGACAGGGCATGGATTCCGTCCATTTAAGACCTGCAGGGGTGAGATGGGTAGCCGAGGCGTCCGGGTGATATGTGTGACTAACGTGGGTGAGTGGAGGCCGTGGAGGTGACGGGAGGCGGTGGCCAGGGGCTCCTTCTCTAGTGAAGTGGACGAGGAGATGGGTCGGAGTAGGGATGGCTCTAGAGAATGGAAGGGTGGTCTACGAAGGTAAGGATGATCTGGCGAAGGTTGTGGGATGATCAGGCGACACATGAGTTGATTGTAGACGGTGAATAAATTAAGAGAAAAGTCCAAGAAACGAAGGGGGAAGAGGTTACTTGATCAGAGCAGGCCCATTGGCGGAGTGGGGGAGGCTTGTGCCGAGCTTCGGTAGAAGCTCGCCGTCGCACGACTCGCTCAGCCAAAGGCGAGGTGCTCAATGGATGCCAGAGGTGCCACGACACGGTAGAGCAATCGCATGTCGACATCGGGGCATTAGGTCGCCATTGCCTTTTCCATCTGCCTCTCCGCTATAACCAGAGGCCATGCGAAGCTGGGCCTAAGCCCGTGATTGGTGGACGAAGGTGATTGGAGGTGGGGCGGTGGCTTTTCTAGGAGAGGATGGCCGGGCATTACAGAGGGGAGGTGGGTTTTTGAACGGATGCTTTGATGGCTGGGAATAATGGAGGAGATGTTAGCGTGATGCACAAGGGAGATGGTTGTAATGGCTAAGCAAAGGGGGTGTTAGGGAGCGGGAAGACGGCCAGAGGTGTCAGCCATAATTGGAAGGGGGCACAGGGCTCACCCGGTGTAACGCCTGGAAAGGGGGGGGGGTTGGGAGGTATGGGACGATGTTCGAGATGTTGGATCTCACGATCCAACGGCTGGGATGGTGAGGGCTATGATCAGATCCGAGCATCTGATCGAACAGCTGAAGACTAGGCGCTAATCAGCGTCTATGATGGATATATGGGGGAGATCCAATGGCCTGAGGAGAAGGGGTGATGTGGCGAGATGAGAGACGTAGGATGAGAAGAGATCGAGCGGCTGTGGAAAAGGGGCGACGTGGCACGAGATTATCCATAGGACGAGCAGGGAATTTGGCAGCTGAGATATGAGAGGCAGCGAGCGGTGGTGATCTGATTTGGGATCAGATCAAGCGGCTGGGAGTGAGGCAGAAATGGACGGTGAAGATGGAGGTCTTTGCTGAAGATCCAGCAACTCAAAAGAGTGTCGGGTGGCGGAAGGAGGAACGTGCCACGTGGCGGCCAAGAGGGCGCCATGTGACCCAATAAAAAAATCAGATAATGTAAAAAATAAAGAAAAATAAAAAAGATTTAGTTAGAGGAAAAATTAGGAAAAAGTCAAAACATGAAAGTTGTAAATCTCGATGAGATCTACAAGTTTCATGTTGAACAACAAAAGTGGTCATTTATACAAAAGGCATTTTTTGATGTATTTTAAATGGGTTAAAAACATTGTTTTTTTGTTTTTGAGATGTTTTTGTATTTTTTAGTTCTTTTAAGGGTTAAGGAAATTATAGACAATTATCCAACCTATTTTTTAAAGGTTTTTAATAAGGAAATAATTACAGAGTAAATAATAGTAATTAAATATAGGTTAAGAATATACAATATAATACAAGATAAAATGGATAAATTATTAGCATATTTTATTTGTTTAATTAAGCCATGGGTTTACTGAATTTTAGCATGATTAATATGAGATTCATCATACCTCTATATTTAAACCATGCTCATCCTCAAGCATCTAAAGAATGAAGGAGTCAGATTAATTCCTAATAGTGCAAGTGAAGATTTCAAGGCTCTATCTTTCGAAGACCCTCAATTTAAGGGATGCTAAAATTCTGGGCTTAGCCGTGCTTTAGTCAGAAGGAATCCAACTTCCCTAATTATCAGACTCTCTTTTTGTATATATAATATAAGGATATGAAATTAAGTGTAATGCATTTCATGAGAGTTGAGTCGAGGCATCACCCGAAGTTCCAAACCCAGAGACTCTCCTCTAGACCTCATCCTCAATACTAGGGACTAAGTCTATTCTTGCTTCAATCAATCGTCTCATTATTTCGTCAGACTTGAAGTGTAGATGAACGGCTAGATAATAGAGGTCATAGTATTGTGTCTATTTTTCTCTCCCTTACATTAGAACAAGGGGCCTCTCTAGTGCCTTTTTACTCAACACAAGTAGATTTTTATCTTGTTGATCAATGTGTCTGTCAAGAGAGTTCGGAGTCGGCAGCACTTGTTTTTCTGGGAGTACATCGGGGTGTGTCTCTTTTGAGCATCTAAGATACCTTCGACACCTAGACTTGTATTGCTTACGATGCAGAGCCCTTTTATGGTGTCAGCTCGAATCCTTGATCCTAAGTAGCATTGGTCCAAGTGGACACTTTGAAAATGTTTGGTAGCGCTCGCCATTGGTGGAAGCTCTTTTTGTAATTTGACTTTGGATGATAGAGCTTTTCTTTGACATTTCTTTTTCTTTTCTTTTGTTGTCTAGTTCCACTGCTTTTACCAAAAGTTGGTGCACACTGATCAACAATTATCATTAAGTTTCATCACACCCTGACACATTGGTAGATATCAAAGAGATAGCATATGAACTTGTTCACAAACTGGCTAGGGTTTCGCTGACACTCAGATGTTCTGAAACCTTCATTAACTTTATCACATCCTCGAATATCATTAGATCGGGTTTAACTCAAATCTCTGGTCGTAGTTCCTCAAGTTATATCTCAACTCATCTCATCAATCATGCAGTTGTGAAAGTGATTGTCCTAATCATATTCTTTTGAATGTAGAGACGAAGAGTGCAATATAGTGCTCAAATCTTTCAAACTAGGGAAGTGTGGATAATTAAGTTTAAAAACCCTAATGACTAAGGCATGTTAACTCAGACTCTAAAGATCACAGAAATCCAGTGTCCTCAAAATCCTCAAGCCTTGAGTGAATGTGAATGTATCAAGAATACACAAACTCCTTAGTTAGTGAATATTTTTGTGATTTTTGTTTTTGCCTATTTTTATGAATTTTAATTTAAAAAAAATTTAATTCTTTTGAGAGACAATGACTGACCAAGACTCATATGAATAAAAGTATCTACTCTTAGCCAGTATTGGTGTAATTACGGACCGTTAGACGGACCCGTGTTACTTGAGGATGGAGCCATATACAGTGTCCTCTAAACCACCCACTCTGCTAAGGGAGACCGAAGTTCCCTCACTGAAAGAGCTACTATGCCTAGTATTCAAAGTTTCATTTAAAGAAAGGTTTTTAATTTTTCAAATTTTTATGGAGTTTGTTTTTTTTTTTGAAAATGGGTTATTTACACAAATTTAATCCCTTAAATTTCAAGAAAATATTTTTACAGGGTTGTTACAAAACTCAGTTCAACGAAGCCCGAAAAAGAATTTTCAAAAAGATTCAAAATACAAGCTATGTCTAAAGTAACCATACAGTAATATACAGTACACCCCATATACTTAACTTTTGCTATGTCCTCATAGCACACGTGATATGAAGCCGTGGCTTGGATAAATATAGGGTGATATAGCGGAACTGAGGAGGAGGGTCCCCCTATACTTAGATCAAAAATTGACCCAAGTATTAGAAGACGATGCGAGGGATGGATCAATAGGAGGGTTCCCCCTATACTTAGGCTACAAATAGCCTAAGGAAAGTATCTGAATTGGGGGGGGTCTGTGTTGGGAGAAGCATTTACACTAAGATACAATGGAGGAGGAAGGTATGTTTTTACATAAGAAGATGAGAGGGGGGTTTGTGCAATGTGTATAGTTTTTTATGTGAGAGGAGAGAGAGAGTGATTGTGAAATATACAGAGAGGAGGGAGATGTGGGGGAAGAGTATATGTGCAAGTGTGTGTGTGGGGGTGGGGGGTATATCATCTAGTGATCTATTTTTTTTCTTTTTTTTCCTTTTCCCTTTTTCTTTTTTCTTTTTTTTTACAACATGCAAGCCCTTTAATGAGGACTGTTAAAAATGCACATGCAACACAATATATTTTTTACAATATGCAGATGCAAGCAGACTGATAAAACATCCTAAATTTCTCCTCCAAATCTTTTGCGGCCTCTTCAGCGAGAGCTCCCAATTCCGTGCCTCCATGGAGATCAAGCGTCCTCGATCTTCATGGGACCTACTACAAAAGAGAAATGTTAGAAAATAGAAAGGAAATTAATCATCAGAAATGATGCAAAAATAATACATGAAAAGAAGACTTGTGAATTTTGAAAATATTCAACACAGAAATAAATCAAAAGTCAATAAATAAATGAATGAATTTGAGCCGTGTCCCTGGCAATGGCGCCATTTGATGAGCTCGAAATCCGCCTCTTTAAGAATTGATAATTATATTATATGAGGCGAAAATCGGTCGATCAAAAACTAAAATACTTGGATGTTGTGGAAAATTTATACTTGGAAAGTCTAAGAAGGTCGAAAACAGGGACAAGAGCTACTTTATCTATGTATCAAATTTTGGTCAATTAAGAACATGTGTATAATTTCGCATTTACCGGTCTCCATGCAGAGTACAATGTAATTAAATGATGCATGTATTTTTAGTTGTTTTTCGATGCGATTTTAGAATGATGCATGAACAATACTGCAATGTTGAATGCATGTTATGAATATGCAAGTGATTATCACAAATATGCCCCAGATAGATTACATAAACAAGCAACAAAATATGGTTTGAAATTAGAGTCGAATTGAGCACAAAATATATGAACAGTCATCGAATCAGGGAAGGACAAGTAGAGCAAGGAACCTCATCTTAACATAAAAATTCACTACATTTAAAATGGTGTCAGATGAGAAAATTAAGCATGCCATGATATAGAGAATGAAACAAGGAACAGAAGGACACAAAAATCATGCAATTTGGATCTACGATACACAAGTTATGCTAAAAACAATGCTATGGCGTAAATGTAATTAAATTGCAAGAGGTAAAAGGATAAATATTGCAAATAGGTCCCTAGAGGGACCTATTTATAATTTTGCAAAAACTGTCTGGGCCCCTTTATAAATTTTTCATACGTGCGGGGGCATTTTTGCAATTTCCAAAAGTACTGAGGGTCTCCCAATAAAATACCCAGGCGCGCACATGAGGCACGCGCTTGGGGACCAATATAAAAATAACAAAACTTCCAGGGTCTTCATCGCAATTTACCCAAGCCCTCACGTGCTAGGCACGTGAGGACCTAGGCAAGGAAGGCATCGTCGGTTTGGGACACGTGGCATGTCATGGAGGCTCAGACGAACGTTCGGTAGACCCAAGCCTAGTGGTTCGAGTCGAGGCTAGAGTCGTCCACATGCCTTCATCATGGCAGTCCGATATAGATGATCAGATGGTATCTGCTCTTCATTCTCCGCTGTCGGCTGTCGGACGAGGCTGTGCTCCGGCGACCTCTTTGGAGCTCCCCCATGCTTCAGATTGTCCCCTAACGGTCGAGGACGAATGCAGAGGGGCTCACGTAGATCCTGGAGCCAAGGTGAAGGTGTAGTGATGGCTAAGGTGGTTAGGCGATACAGGTCTATAGGAGATGAGCTTTGAGATCAGAGACGGGGCATGGATTCCATCCATTGAAGACCTACATGGGTGAGATGGGTAGCCGAGGCATGCGAGTGATGTGCGTGAGTGACGTAGGTGAGTGGAGGCTATGGAGGCGATGAGAGTTGGTGTCCTAGGGATCCTTCACTGGTGAAGTGGAGGCGGAGATGGGTCGGAGCGGGGATGGCTCTGTAGAATGGAAGGGTAGTCGATGAAGGTGAGGATGATCTGGAGAAGGTTGTGGGATGATTTGGCGGTGGGTGAGTTGATTGTATACTGTGAATAAATTAAGAGAAAAGTCAAAGAAACTGAGGGGAAGAGTTTACTTGATCGGACCAGGCCCATTGGCGGAGTGGGGGAGGCTTGGAATGAGCTTAGGAAGAAGCTCGGGTCGTCGCACGACTCGCTCAGCCAAAGGCGAGGTGCTCAGTAGATGCCAGAGGTGTCGCGACACAGCGGAGAAGCCCCCGGTCGACACCGAGGAATTAAGTCATCATCGCCTCTGCCATTTGCCTCTTCGTTGTCACCAAAGGGCATGAGAAGATGGGCCTAAGCCCGTGATTGGTTGACGAAGGTGATTGGAGGCAGGGCGGCGACTTTTATAAGAGAGGATGGTCGGGCATTACGGTGGGGAGGTGAGTTTTTGAACGGATGCTTTGATGGCTGGGAATGATGATGGAGACGTTGGCGTGATACACGAGGGAGATGGATGTAAGTGATAAGCAAGGGGGTTTTATGGATCGGGAAGACGGCCGGAGGTGTCGGCCATAATTGGAAGGGGGCACAGGGCTCACTAGGTGCAATGCCTGGGAAGGGGAGGGCGTAGGGAGGTAGGGGACGATGATCGAGTTGTTGGATCTCACAATCCAATGGCTGGGATGGTAGTGAGGGCTACGATCAGATCCGAGCATTTGATTGACGGCTGAGGGCTAGGCGCTAAGGAGCGGCTTTGATTGAGAGATGGGAGAGATCCAATGGCTTGGGGAGAAGGGGTGAGGTGGAGAGATGAGAGACGTAGGATGAGAAGAGATCGAGCGGCTGTGGAAAAGGGGCGACGTGGCACGAGATTAGCCATAGGATGAGCAGGGAATTGGGCGGCTGAGATGTGAGCGGAAACGAGCGGTGTTTATCTGATATGCGATCAGATCAAGCGACTGGGAGTGAGGTGGGAATGGACGTTTGAGATGGAGGTATTCGCGGAAGATCCAACAGCTCAAAAGAGCGCCGGGTGGTGGAAGGAGGAACGGGCCACGTAGGCGGCCCAAACGGGGCCACATGGACCAATCAAAAAATCAGAAAATGTAAAAATTAAAGAAACATAAAAAAGAATTAGTTAGAGGTAAAATTAGTCAAAAGTCAAAACATGAAAGTTGTAGAAATCGATGAGATCTACAAGTTTCATGTTGGACAAAACTAAAGAGGTCATTTGTACAAAAAACATTTTTGGTTGTATTTTTAATGGGTTAAAACAAAACTTTTTTTTGGTTTTTGAGATGTTTTTTGTATTTTTTTAGTTCTTTTAAGGGTTAAGGAAATTATAGACAATTATCCAACCTATATTTTATGGGTTTTTAATGAGGAAATAATTATAGAGTAAATAATGGTAATTAAATATAGGATAAGAATGTACAATATAATACAAGATAAAATGGATGAATTATTAGCAGATTTTATTTTTTTATTTAAGCCAGGAGTTTAATTAGTGAATTTTAGCATGATGAATACGAGATTCATCACACATTAAATATGTTAAGAATTAATGCAGTAAACTGTTGTAATTAATTTTGTGTGATTGCGACTCTGTTTTCCCTAGATATGTGGTATTTAGTGTGAATGGGGTCGGAAGATGATTGTATCATCTTGATGACGTTTTTTAATGTCTTTATCATTCGATGTTGCTCATGGAAATTATGAATTTTCCTTGTTTAATTGATGTTTCATATGTTTAGAAAGATATCTGATAGTCATCAACCTCCATTGAATGAATGTTCATCTAAAACGCTCGTTCATGCTACAATAGTTGTAGTACAACTTCTACATGTAAAACCAACATTTTTTGGTTATTATGACTAGAATTTAGGACATTAAAAATGCATTGATAAACCTAAATTTCTGATTTATAATTATATAGTATCACACTGTTAATCAATTTCATATGATCGATAAAACCTCTTAGTACAAGTAAACCCAATTGAGTTATTCTACATTGGAATGGAGATGGTATCTAGATCGGGTATGCTATCTTGGTTTCTTAATTAGCACCCTATATGTCAAGGAAATGCTTTCTCCTAGCATAATTCTAGCGTCTAGCCGGATCGATTTCAAGGAAGTATAACATGATGTGCGGTTAAGTTGTACTCTAAGAACTAATAGGAGTAATTAATTTGTACTATGTGAGGGTGTATACCATAATGTAATAGCAAGAAAATTATATTATTTGTTGGTTGCATTAGAATTATGATTCATTTAATATGATTACATTAATGTAATCCAATTAAATTACATAGTCTATATATATTTAATAAAACTAGATTTCCCTTGGAAGGGTTAATCACAAGAATATGATTCTAAATGATTAATTAAAATTTGAATGAGATATGGATGATCATAATATGTCATCCATGGTCTCACATCAAGGATAAGGGTTCCGTCGCCATGGATTGTACGATGGAGATGCTAATGCGGTGTCATAGCTACGACATACAAGAACATATGGATCGATCTCTTTGCTTCTCGATAGAGTAAGGCTGCATGCGTAGTAATCCCAATGCTGTCCCCCATATAATTGAGGCGTCATTGGATTGCTCATATTGAGTTCTATTCTTGTTGATGGTTGATTCAATTGAAAACATGTCAACATCACCTTAGGGAATTGAGTGTCAAAGATTGAAATGTGAAATGCATGTTGGACTTGCAACGTAGAAAGAGTTCCCGATTCCTTTACATGAGTTGAATTTTCCCATTTTATTGGGGTGTTATAGAGTTCGAAGGGAGATCCTAGATTTTTCTTGAGGTACTTTGGTTAGCATAGCTCATGCTTTTAAAGTTCGAAAGGGAATGGACTTTCAAGATAATAAAAACTAGATGATTTTGATTTAAATTATTGGAAACATAATCAAAGTAAAATATATTTATGTAAATTATATTATTTTAGATAACCTTCATTAAACCCACTCAATCATAACAAATATCATAGCTTTAATCCACGATAAAGATGGACTACCTGCAATTGGACACATGATGTATGTGGTTGCAATGGGATTGTTTCCTCATTAGAATGAGGAATGACAATTAAATAGATAGTAGGACAACAACATAAGGTTTGTATGTATCTATCGTCTTGATCTCACATCGAACGTACTTTAGATGCAACATGCCGATGATGATCGTAATTGTCAAGATTCTTATAAAACTGAAGGAGATGGTTTAACAAACATATGTGCTCAAAATGTGTGAGTGCCTACCTGAATCAAAGTCTTTAAGAATTAATATGGATGTAGATATGATGAGTGTCAGAATTCTACTATCTCAATTTAAGTCCTTCATGAAGTTCCATAATAATCATTTTGTATGCTTATGATAAAGCAAGAATATATGTTGATATACTCTTATATTGATGTCTCTTCAGATCTTGTTCAATTTAATAGATCATTTTTCTAAAGCAGTGATTGTTAATAGATCAAGGAAGCATATTGGAAGCATGGGTTTAACCCTTGTAAGAAGGAGAGTTAAAAGTGTTGATTGTACTTCTGTTACTTCCACACATACGACTTCCAAAGCATAGGCTGAATGATAATACTGCAACAAGCTAATGTTATGATAGTATGTCTATCCAAACAATCTACAATCCTTAGAGAATTCAAATAATGCATCACTATATCCGACATCTACATATAATCATTGTAATAAACTTACTAATTAAGTAAGATTGAAGTCGGATAATTATATCTCCTTCTTCTTATAAAAGTTGCAATTATTTGCACATGTTATAGAAGACCAGAAAACTTGATATTAGGGTTTAGTAGTCATCCACATGGAATTTGACACAATTGTTGCGACAATCTCCATTCGATAGATAGATTACATATTTCAAGTGGGAGAACCCTTAGTCTTATAGAATGTCTCCATGACCTAGATGCTTGAATCGATTCATTGTTCATTTCTAAGCTTGTTAGAAATAGATAAATAGATCTATCGTAAAGAGTATATTGGATATAATTTTGAAGGTAATATAACATCAAGAGGACTCTATTAAATTAGTATATAAATGAATGGTTCATTGACACTTCTAATGCTGACAATTAAATTTTAAAAAGATCAAAAGGAGAATGAAAATTATTTAATAATGATCTAGCATCATGACTTAGATATATGTTTGTTGATAAGATCAATAGACTTGTAAGTGATAGAACTATAGACTGTCTGAAAGTTCAAAACTTACATACTTGTGAATACTATGTTCAAAGTAAAAATGTCCAATACGCCCTTCTCTAGGAATGGTGTAACATCTAGAGGTACTCAAGAGCTCATACATATTGATGTATTTGGAGCATTTATACCATAATGGACACTAATGATATGTTATATCCATTGATGATTACTAATGATATGAAATTTCTTCCATATACACTAGATCAAACATTTCATAATTTGGTTGAGAACCAAAGTTAGAAGGAACATGTAATGAATTTGTTATTACAAGGATAGACAATACCTACAAGATAAATTCAGAAGAATGCCTTAAAGAGAAAGTAATATCGTTCCTATCTCACTCCTCCTAATAACCTCTACTCAATGGAGATGTAGGGAAATGCAATTTGATCAATGACAAATCTTAGCAAAATTACCTCTTAGTTTTTGGGTATATGCCGTAAGGTATGTAATAAATATCCTTAATAAGATTCCATGCAAATCTGAACTCAAAACTCCTCAAGAGTTAAGGTTTACCAAGCCTAGTGTAAGACACTAGAGGATTAATGGCTGCTTGGTCCATGACGTAAACAAGGATGCAAGTAAGTTGGAATCTTGCACTAGAAAGTGCTACTTCATTAGGTATATAAAAGATGGTATTGTATACCTTTTTTATGACCTTGAGATTCTTAAAAATATTTCATCTCTAATAATATGATTCTCAAAGGATGAATTCCTTAAGATTTAAGATAAGAATGAAGTAAATGGACTCATCGAATCATAGGAGGAAAATAAGTTCTCTACAATCATAAACTAGTAGGATAATTAAATGTGAAATACTCATACCTCTTCAAATCAGTTTGAGGTCAGTAAGATCACCTAATGGGTATGGATTCCATGTGTCAGAGAAATCTAACAATGATCTGACTTCATATGATGAAGCTTCTGAGGATCACGACATGGAGAGATGGATGTTTGCAATAAATTCTAAAGTAGAATTCATGCACGAGTGTTGTGTATGGACCCTCAAGGATCCACCTATAGGGGTCCAACGTATTAGGAACAAACAGATCTTCAACAGAATGAGGGAACATGATGAGAAGGTAGAA
This sequence comes from Ottelia alismoides, assembly GCA_037367405.1. Classification (NCBI taxonomy): domain Eukaryota; kingdom Viridiplantae; phylum Streptophyta; class Magnoliopsida; order Alismatales; family Hydrocharitaceae; genus Ottelia; species Ottelia alismoides. Next base: position 259,320 of record JAZKJV010007485.1, on the reverse strand, counting down.
ACTTTCCAAGCATGGTTCGTACATGGAGATAAGAAATCTCTTGCGATGAGATTTTCTCTCCAATGATCATGCATGTACCCATCATAATAATGCTAACTATAGCTACCTTACTTTATTATGACATCTAGAAGATGTAAGTCAATATTGCATTCCTCTATGAATACCTCAACGAGGATATTAATATGAAGTATCCCTAGGGCTTCGTAATTGAAGAAGGAAATGAAGGTTAGGGTTTAGGCCTCAGCAAATCACGGAAGTGTGTAGATAAATCAAATATGATCTAGGGAAACTTGTCATACTAGTTGCAGTAGATAACGAAATATACAAATTTCTCTTAGATGATTTCGCATGATACGAGAAACTTCTCCAATCATTTAATCAAGATCACAAACAATTCAAAGGATTTCCTCTTTAAGCGTTATTGTGATTACATGTCTCTAAATGAATAGACCTCCTTTCTCTAGACCAATCTTACTAGGGATGAATTTGCGGGTGCATGGATGAGACTCATAGATCATGCAATTCGAGTTGATGACCCGAGCGCAGAGTCTCCAAATTTTATCCCACAAAATCGATAGCCTTCCTTACAAGCGAGATTCACTGAAGAAGGAAATGACGCACTAGCAGTTGATCCGACGTCACATTGGCGATGCGACGACTGTGGGCCTCTCTAGGTCAATATGGTGGACAACTCCAATATTGAGAGAGAGAGAGAGATAACTTGGGCATGTATGAGAAAAGGAGAGAGAGATTTTTTGATTGCTTTTTATTATAAGAGAAAGAGCTAGGTCTAGTCTTTCTTTTATAGCAAATTGGATGTTCATGGATCTCAATCCATGTGCACACACAATCAATGTTGTAGATTATTTTGTGCTTTCAAATCAATGATTATAATTTTATTGCATAAATTTGCAAAAACAAAAAATTAATTTTAAATAAATTTAATAAATTTAATACTCATCAAAATAATTTAATGTGAATCAAATCAATTAATGTGGAAATAATTGGAAAGCGGACATGCCTTATTCCTAACATAGAGTAACGACCACATTAAATTAGGACTCAATGGTATCCCTCCCCCCTATATAAAAGGAAGGTGGCTTCCTTTTTCCAAATTTGTGAGATCTCATATCTCATGAAATATTCCACATGTACTACAACTTTTATTGCATAATTATTCACCGAAACGTTCCAAATTATTTTGTGATAATTTACATCACGCCATTGACAATTATTAATCAAATTCAATCATCTAATATAAAATGTAAGCTTCATTTACAATTAATCATTCAACGTGAATCAAATTCACATCACCATTAAATACATAAATACTATTTACAAATAAATCTCTGCAACATATTATAAATCACATTTATAATATTTACGATATTATGGATGGTGATATTCATATTAATCATATCCTTAGTAATTAAATCGTAATTATTTTTTTAGTTGACTATTCTCATGTGACCAAATAACATGAATCATATTCATGTTATTCCTGCTAATTAAATCACATTTAATCATCAATTTCCCAATGCTCAGATACATCATCAACATTGGAATTATTCCTGAACTCTTTCAAGAATAATGTATTTTCTTCGCAGATGCTTAAAGATTAGGATAGGGCGATTGTACATTCCATGGATAGTGGCGAGGATACTGAGATCGTATCTCATATCTAGATTAAGGCAACCTCTCAAAGATGTTTGATTAAATCAAAGTGTAAATCTAATCTTCTCATAACATATGAAACACATATAGATCAATGTCCAACATTTGGTCTAAGATCATATTACTAATCGATTGAGAGGAGTCACTAAAATCCAATCCTATTTCATCACTCCCTTGGAATTGAATTGTCATGGTTATAATGTCGTTTACGATCACATAACCTTCAAGTATTGCTAATACCCGTACATCGTGCATACTAGAAGACCTAGAATAAACACGAAGTTTCAGAATATATTTAAAACTATCTGCTTCATATTTTTTTATCATTAAGTTGTTCATCCAGTTATTGAGGGTTGGTATCGATCACATGCTTTCCAAAATCTTATATCATACCTATAAACTATTGTCATACTTCAAAGGCAAGGCAACCATGCACAAAATTTGATAGGTCCAATTACCTTGTGAGTGCGCTCATGTCTTCCAGTTCACTAGTGAACCTACATGATCTCTTTGAGAGATCTTATTACTCATATTCCTTTGTATGCACAGCAACTGACTGGTGTATAGACCTTGATTAGGTCATCGGCCTAATGTTCTTCCTAATGTACATACTTAGATATATAGTAATACATATGTCTCTTGTTAGAGGATGCGTTCCTATATCATGATTTAAGTCCACTGCATAGGAATAGAGATTCAGAGGTTTTAGATAAGCTAGTTCAAAGACTTAACTCAAAATGATCGAGATAACATAAACCTTCGTCGTATACTATTACAAAACAAGCATGCATCCTCTAACTAAAGACGTATGTCTTGGTATATATCTAAGTATGTTCACTTGGTATAATGTTAGGTTGATGACCTAATCACGATATAGACATGAGTTAACTCATAAAGGTACTGGGACCCATCAAATTCCACGCATGGTAGTCTTTCTTTGGAAGCATGACAAAAATGTGTAGGTATAATATATGCTTTTGGAAAGCATATGACCCATACCAACTCCCAATGAACAAATGAGAAATTTAATGATAAAATCCTGAAGAAAACAATCTAAATGGGATCTAAAACTACGAGTTTATTCTAGGACTTCTTGTATGTAGGATGTACGTGTACTAGTAATAGTCGAGGATGATGCGAACATAAACAATTGTATAACCACGACACTTCCATTCCGAGGGAGTGATGAAACAAGTTTGGATTTTAGTGACTCTTTTCAATAGAGAAGTAATCTAATCTTAGTCCAAATGTTGGACACTGATCTGAATATGATTCAGATACAATGAGAATATTAGATTTATGGCTTTGATTTAATCAAACTTCTTTGAGAGATCCCTGAGATCTGGGATTGAGATATGATGTCAACATCCCAGTCACTATATGTGGAAAGTAAAATCGCCTTGTCCTTATCTCCAAGTATCCAAAGAGAAAGCGTATTATTCTTGAATGAGTTCAAGAATAATTCCATCATTTATAATATATGTGAGCATTTGGAAATTGATAATTAAATATGATTTCATTATCGTGAATAATATGAATATGATTCTATTATTTAAAAACATGATAACTGAGATCCAAGATACTTAACTATGATTTAATTATCAAGGATAAGAATAATGTGCATACCACTATCCATATTAGTCATATTAATTGTAAATGTTATTTATAATACATTAGAAAGAGATAATTGTAACTGAAATATATGAATTAAATGTTAATGTGAATTGGATTCACATTGGATAATTAATTGTAAATACAATTTACATTTTATTTTGGATATGTGAATATGATTCATATTTTTCAATGGCATGATTGAAATTGTCACAAAATAATTTGGATATATTTTGAGGAATAAATTTGTAATAAAACTTGTTGCAAATTACGAAGGATTATGTGTGATATAAGATCTCATATAATTATAAGAATGAGGCCACCTTCCTCTAATGGAGGGTAGACGACCACCATTGATTCTAAAATCAAGGTGGTAGTTTACTCCATGATTGGAATGTTGCTTGCCTCCTTCCTAATCCTTCTATGTTTTTTGATTTGATTAAATTAAATTATATTGAAGATTCATCCATGTACTTATTTTTTAATTAAATCAATAAAAGAATGTTGTTGCAAATTTATGCAACAAAATCATGACCATTGACTTAAAATACAAAACAATCTAAACCATGTATTTTGTGAGCACATGGATATCCAAAATAATATAAAATGGAATTTATCCCTATCCTTTTATTCTATAACATAATGCAAGAGAAAACTCTCTTCTCCATTCTATCTACACCCCATCTCCTCCCTCTCTCTCTCAACAACTACCGTCCATGCCTTGACCTAAAGAACATCGCCGTTGTCGCCACGTAGTTGTGCTGCCGAATTGACTGCTCGTAGATCTTCGCCTTCTTCAGTGGTCCTAGCTCTTGAAGAAGATATCGGATTTCATGATAAAAAATCAAGATATCGATCGCTCGTATCATCGACTTTTATTGCGAGAAGGACACATCTCATCCACGCACTCACAAGCATCTCATCCATCAGATCGGACTTGAGATAGGAGGTCTCTTATTTTGGAGACAAGGATCGCAACCACGCTTCAAGTGGTATTACTATAACTTGTTTGTGATATTAATGAAATAGTTTAAGAAGAGTAATTGAATCATGTAGTTTCATCTCTTAAAAATTTAAATTTTGCTGCCTCGAGCAACTAGTATGACTACTCGCTCTTGATCACATTCGATACGATCATTACGCTTTCGTTATGTGCTATCCCAATACTAGACTTCAAGTGGTATCAGAACCTTGTTCGTGTGCCTTGGATGTGATCTAAAACTTAAGGTAACATGGTTTTGTATATTGGATGCGTAGTGACTCGTTGTTTTTGAATATGATACATGTATCAAATTGTTTTTCGCTAAAATGAAAAAGACCCTCTTTGTTCACTATTTGGATGAATTTTTTGATAATAAAATTTATTTATAATGTATAAATATTTCCCCAAAAATATTAGACTATTGTTGGCACCAAAAAATTTTTGAATTAAAATCGAAGAGTTTCTCGTAGTGAGATTGTTTTTGCATGTATTAACAGAACTATAAGAAATTAGTTTTTGCTTAATTCTTACCTACCATGAAATGTTAAATAAATCTTAATTAAGTAGATAATGAAACCATCAAATTGCTTGAATTTATTTCACACGCTTTTGACTCTATTCACCCTAGATATTTAGTACTTAGAGGAGATGGGTTGGATGATGATTGGACCATCAAAATCACCTTCTTATTGTATTTGTAATTCAATGAAAATCATGGAAATTATGAATTTACAATGATTAAATTTGATTCTTAATATTTGTTAAAATATTTTATTGAACATCAACAACTATTGACTTAGTGTTTCACGACAAAAACCCTAGTTTATTCTATAAAAATTGTAGGATAACTTTTACATGCAAAACTAAGAACATGTTTGCTTAATATGAATAGAAATTGTGGTCACTAAAATGTTTTAAAATGGCTAATATTTTTTGAGTGATATATATATATATATATATATATATATATATATATATATATATCATGTCGGTCACCAAGAGCATGCGATCAATAAAACCTCTTAGTAAAATTTGTACAAATTCTGTTGTCTTGAATTGATTCAGTGATGGTGTATATGTCGTGGATATGGTAGTGGGTTAACTAATTGGCTATCTACACATTAGTGGAAGTGCTCCCCGTTAGCATTATATGTCTGAACAGGCTTGATCCGTTTCAAGGATGGGTAGTTAAAAACTCTCTCCCTACTTTAGTCAACTAATTAGAATAATAAAATTGTACAAATGTGAGACTGTATACTATATAGTAATATCAAGCAAACCCCTGTTTCTTGATATGGATTGATAATTAATATAATATGGTTAAATTAATTAGTTCCAATTGAAATAAACACTCTATTATGAATAGACATGTATTTCCCCTGGAAGAATTAGATATGTGAATATGATTCGTAATAATTAATTAAATTTTGAATAAGATATGGAGGATCATATAAGTGACATCAATGGTGTCCTATCAAGGAGAAGGGTTCTGTCGCCATGGATTGTATGCAGGAGATGCATGTCCGAAGTGATAGCTCCTACTCACAAGAGCACATGGATTGGGCACTTTACCTCTCAAAAGAGTAAGGTCGTATGTGTATTGACCCCAATATTAGATCCTCAAATTATTGGGGAGATATTGGATTGCGTTCTATTCTTGTTGATGATTGATTCATTTAACATCAGGTCAACATCACCTTCGGGGTGATGGGCCTGGTGTTAAAGATCAAATTGAGAAATGCAAGTTACACTTGCAAGGAAAAATGAGTTCCCGCTTCTTTTTAACTGAGTTACAGTTTCACATATTATTGGGATGTAACGTAGGCAAAAAGGAGATCCCAGAACTTTCTAGAGATATAGTGGTAAGTATATCTTTTTCTTTGAAAGTTTAATAAGGGAATGGACTTTCAAAGTTGAAAAGGCAAGACTAATTTGATTAAAAATCCTTTATAAGAGATTTTAAATTTATATATATAGTTATTTATATGTTCTAATATAGCACATTCTTAATTACAAACATGAAATCCATGTACCTCTCAAAAGGCTTATGTAGGTCAACTAGTTGACAAGACCAAAATTTTTAGATTGGATTCGAAATTTTGATCTTGTTCTTTTTTGTGGATCACATTGCTTATATGCTCACGAAGAACAAACACAAATCCTCAAACATTAGAAGAAATTATATTCAATGAAAAATATGATGAAGATCATTCATTGACTAGGTATTATATTCTGGGGACTTTGTTCAATGTGCTTCAGAAGCAACATGTGGACATGGACATTGCTTAGGATATAATTCTGAATGTAAAAGAGATATTTGGTAATGTGAACTGCACTCAGCATTATAATATCATGAAAGAACTTATTCGCTGCAAATTGCATGAAGGGACTTCAGTTTGACAACACATAAGTTTGGTTATCTCTCTAAACTGGAAACACCCGAAGCTTAGATGGACGTAGAAATTAGTCTCTATTAATTCTACTATCTCTACTTAAGACTTTCAATAATTATGTTGTATTGTACCACATCAACAAGTTAAACTAGACTAATGGAGAATTAATGGCTTCATTAGAGTCTGCAGAAGAAAAGAAAATCCTAGTGGCAATACAATGGTTGCAAAAGTCAAGGGGAAGTGCGGTCAGAAGCATGGGGCTTGAAAGGGTCTGAACCAGAAGAAAAAGAAGTTTTAAGCTGTTAGCTCATCTTCTCATGCTTCTAAATTGTTATCATATAAGAAAACTGATGTCTTCCATAAATGCAAGAACCCGGGGCATTGGAAGCGTACTGCCTATAATACCAAAATTGAGTCGAGAAAGCTGAAGCCACAACATGTATAAAATCTACTTTTATCATTGAAACCTTTTTTCTCGTAGGATAAGAAGGCAGTTGGATCATTGATTCAAGTTCTTTTGTTCATGTACACAATTTGTTGCATCTATTTCAGGAAACTATGACTCTTTATGAAGGGGAGATGTTCATACAGATGGGATCTAATGCAATTATTGTTGCAGTCATCGTCGGGACTTGTAGAATATCATTATCAATTGGGAGAGTCCTATAACTTAAAGAGCATCTTTATGTTATAGATGTTAGAAGGAACCGTATATATGCATCTAAGCTAGTTAGAAATTGATATTCATTCTTATTCTATAATAAACTTATCAGAAGTCGTTATGATAAATATATTGCAGATGCTATTCTAACATATGGTTGACTCTATGAATTATGCATTGACGAATCAATCATGAATGTTACTACCACTAATAAAAACTCTAAAAGAAGAAGTGAGGATGGAAATCACTCAAACATGATTTGGCATGAAATGCTTGGTCATTTGTTTGTTGATATTATTAATAGATTGATAAAGTATGGACCTTTAGATTTTCTATAGGTCCAAACTTTGACTACCTATGAGCATTATATTCGAGGTAAAATGACCAAGACGCCTTTCCACAACAAGGTTACACAATGAGTGGGTATTCTTGACCTAATACATATGGATATATGCGGTCCCTTCAGTATCGTGACCTAAAATGGATATCGATATTATTTGATGTTTATAGATGACCAATAGCGACAAGGGTTTATATTCCTATTATGTCATAAATCTAAAACCTTTGAATAGTTTAATGAGTTCATATATTTTGTTGAGAACCAAATCGACATGAAGATTAAATAGATTCGATCTGACTGAGATGGCGAGTTCCTCTCAGATAAATTGAAGGAATACCTCAAAGAGAAAGGAATTGTTTACAATCTCACTCCTCCTAGAACTACCCAATTTAATACTATTGCTTAAACATGCAACATGACCATCATGGACATGGTCCGTTCAATGATGAGTAAAGCACATTTGCCTCTTAGTTTCTGGGGTTTTGCTTTAGAGACTATTATATAAAAACATACATACAAACATACATACACATATATATATCCTAAACAAGATTCCTAGCAAATCTGTACCAAAAATCCCTCATGATCTTTGGTATGGTACCAAACCTAGAGTAAGACACTTGAGGATTTGAGGTTGCTTGGTACATGCGAAGAACATGGGTGCAAGTAAGCTAGAATCTCACACTCGAGAGTGTTACTTAATTGGGTATGTAAAGGATGATATTGGATACAAACTTTATGACCGTGAGACTCAAATGGTTTTTATCTTAAAGATGTAAAATTTCTAGAGGTTGACTTCATTAAAAACATGACAAAAATAAAGTGAAAGAACTCATTGTATTTCCTAACGATATTGAATATCCTGAAGCAGAAACTGAAGATGTAAATAAAGATGAAACACTTGTACCTCTTTAAAGGAGTTCAAGGATCGTTGCACCACCTGAAAGGTACTAATTCCATGTGTCAGGTGAAACTGACAATGATCCATCTTCATTTGATGAAGCACTTGCGAATCATGACTTGGATGGATGGATGCTAGCAATGAAGTTTGAAATAGACTCCATGCACAAGAATGATATATGGACCCTAGAGGATCCATCTAGAGGAGTAAAACCCATAGGGTGTAAATGGATCTTCAAGAGAGAGGGGACTTGATGGGATGTTAGAGACCTTCAAGGTACGGCTCGTAGACATGGTCTACACAAAGAGAAGGCATCGACGACGATGAGACATTATCTCATATGGCTATGCTTAAATCCATCAATGCACTGCTAGCTATTGCTGCATATCTTGACTATGAGATATGGTATATGCATGTCAATATAACTTTCCTCAATGGATACTCGAGGAGGATATCTATATGGAGCAACCCCATTGCTTCATTATTAAGGAAGGTAGAGTATGAAAGTTGAAGAATCCATCAATGGGCTCAATAAAGCTTCTCGTAGCTAGAACATCGGATTTGACAAAACCATAAGGAGTTATGGTTTTGTTCAGAATCCTGATGAACCAAGTGTGTATAAGAGGCTTAGTGGGAGCACATTGTGTTCATCGTGGTTTACGTAGAATACATCCTTATCATTGGAAATTATAAAGGGATGATGACTAGTATTAAGATATGGTTGTCGCATATCTTCAAGATGAACGATCTTTGAGAAGCCTCTTATATCTTGGGTTTGAAGTTGTTCAGAAACAAAGAAAAGAGGATTTTGGAATTGTCACAACATGGTACATTAATAAGATCTTGGAACTTTTCCATATGGAGAATTGCAAGAAAGACTTCCTTCCCACAAGACATGGTATCCACCTATTTAAAGGGATGGCTTCTCTAAGTGTTTAGGATAAGAAAGCCATGGCTGGATGCCCCTATGCATCAAATGTGGGAATCCTAATGTATGACATGATGTGCACAAAGCTAGATATCTGCCAAGCAGTGGGAGTGGTCAGCTTTTATCAGTCCAACTATGGAGAACAACACTAGAATGTAATGTAGAACATCATTAAGTCTCTAAGACAAATACTAGATTACATCTTGGTATATGGAGATGGTGATCTCCAAGTCTTAGGATGCACAGATTCATACCTCCAATCTGACATAGATGACTGTAAGTCAAGTTCAGCGTTTGTGTTCTTGTTGAAAGTGGTATTTTAAACTAGAGAAGCAAGAAGAAAGATACTATAGCCGATTCAACAACAGAAGCTGAATACATTGCCTCATCAGATGCTGCAAAGGAGGTGGTGTGGTTGTACAAGTACATCTAGAACTTGATGTAGTTTCCTCTAATACTCGCATCACACTACTTTGTGATAACATGGGATCCATATCTCAGGCAAAGGAACCCATATGACATCAAAAGAGCAAGCACGTGGAAAGAAAATACGACATTAATTGGGACATTAAAAAATGTGGTGACATCATCATCAACGTTGCGGATCCCTTACCAAAATGTAACACAAAAGGTTTTCGACAAACATGTAATAAAGCATGGGTTTAAATATTGTACCTGAATGGTTCTAAGATCTAGTGGGAGATTGTTAGCCATGTGAGCCCAAGGTGAACCATTTCTACAATAAATGTTACTGTAATCTTTGATATATCAATAAAGGTTATTGGTTTATTCCACTTCTTGTCTGAGATTAAATGAATGAGTGCACTTATAAGGTCCCTTAGTACAATTAGGGTTATGTACCATGGCCAACTGATCATACGTCTATTGATTAAATGGTTGAATATTAGAGGTTGGTGATTGGATGATATCTAATGAGTTAGATTGAGGACTCATCAAGTACCATCAAATAATTATTAAGAGATGATCTCTAGCCTGAGAAGGAGATGGAAATCCTTCTTTAAAGGTTGATATCTTACCGAACTCTTCATGCAAGTGCTCTGCATAGGAATAGAGATACAAAGGTGCGAGATAAGTTAGGTCAAAGAGTTGACTTAATGAGATCGACATAACCAAGACCTATGTCGTATACTATCAGGATATAGGCATGCATCCTCTGATCGGAGATAAATGGATTGTTATATGTCTAAGTAAGTTCACTTGTCAAACCGTTAGGTAGATGACCTAATAAAGGTCTATACATCGATGAGCTGGTGTGCATATGAGGACATATGAGTAATACAATCTCTCAAAGGTATTATACAAGTTTACCACTGAACCTGAAGACATGAGCACACTCATGAGGTATTGGGACCGATCAAATTCCATGCATGGTCATCTTGCTTCAGAAGCATGACAATAATTTGTAGGTGTGACATATGATTTTGGAAAGCATATGATCGATACCAACTCCCAATGATTGAATGAGAAACTTAATGATAAAACCCTAGAGAAGATAGTCTAAATGTGAAAGAAAACTTTAGGTTTTTTTCTAGGTCTTCCTTTATGTAGGACATACGGTCATTAGGAATACTCAAGGGTGATGTGATCATAAAGTATTGAATAATAATGACACTTTCATCCCTAGAGAGTGAAGAAATATGTTTGGAATTTAGTGACTCCGCTCAGTAAATAAGTGATCTAATCTTAGTCTAGATGTTGAACATTGATCTGAATACGATTTAGATTTAATGAGAAGATTAGATTTATATCATTGATTTAATCAAATATCTTTGAGAGGTCTCCCAGATCTGAATTTGACATATGATCTCAACATCCAAGTCACTACACGTGGAATGTACAATCACCTTGTCCTTATCTCAATGTATCCACATAGGAAGCGCATTACTCGTGAAAGAGTTCAAGAATAATTTCATAGTTGATAATATATATGAGAATTAGAAAATTGATAATTCAATGTGATTCCAAAATATCATGAATAATATGAACGTGATTCATATTATTTAGACACATGAATGGAGATAGAAGATAATTAAATATTATTTAAATCAAGGACATGAATAATGTGGATATCACTATCCATATTAATCAGATTTATTATAAATGTGATTTATAATATGTTAGAGAGAGCTAATTACAATTGGTATTTATGAAATAGATGTTAATGTGAATTGGATTAATTTTGGAAACTTAATTGTTAATATATTTAATTTTTATTTTGGATGTTTGGATATGATTCATATTTTTCAATGGTATTATTGAAATTGTGACAAAATAATTTTGAATTATTTTGGTGAATAAATTTGCTATAAAAGTTGTTGCAAATTTTGAAGAATTATTTGATATATAAGATCTCACATAATTGAAAGAATGAGTCCACCTTCGTCTAATGGAGGGTGAATGACTACCCTTGAGTCCTTAATAAAAGTGGTCATCCACTCCATGATTGGAAGGTGGCTTGCCTCCTTCCTAATACTTCTATGATTATTGATTTGATTGAATTAAATTATATTGAATATTCTTAAATATATTTAATTTTATTTAATGTTTAAAAAATTATTTTTGCAAATTTATGCAACAAAATCTTTCCCATTGATTAATAACATAAAATAATCTAAATCATTGATTTTTTGAGCACATGGATTATGATCTAAGGAGATCGAAAATAATATAAAAGAGAGGGTATCCCTAGCCTTTTATTCTATAACATAATTTCAAGAGGACACTCTCTCTTCCATTCTCTCTACCTACCCCATCTCTCTCTCTAAAGAGTGGATGACCACATCTTGACCTAGAGAACATTGTCGTCATTACCACGTCATTGTGCTACCAGATTGATTGCTCATGGTTCTTCATTTTCTTCAATGCCCCATGCTCTTGAAGAAGACATCTGATTCTATGAGACAAAATCAATAGATTCATTTCTCGGATCATTAGCTTGGATTGCGAGAAGCATACTTCTCATCCATGAGATCGCAAGCATCTCCTCCATCGGATTGAACTTGAGACAGGAGGTCTCTTAATATATAGACAATGATCACAACCATACTTAAGAGGTATTCATATAGCTTGTCTTTGATCTTGATGAAATAATTTGAAAAGTGTTCTCAAAACATGTGATTTCATCTCGTTAAAAATTTTAATTTCCGCTGCCTCTAGTATGACTAGTCGCTATTGATTGCGTTTAATGCGATCTTCATGCTTCCATGATGTATTAAGGCCCAAATCCTAGCCTTCAGCAACAACAAACATCATAGATCTTGGTTATCTCGAACTCAGTAAGTCAACTCTTTGACCTAACTTATCTGACACCTGCAAATCGTTGTTCCTATGCAAAGGACCTTCATCAAGAGGTCGGTCAGATATCATCCCTTTGAGAGGGATTGCCATCTCCATCTCTTGTTGGAGATAATTTTTCAATAATCATTTGACGGTGCTTGATTTGTCCTCAATCGAACTCTTTAGATATCATCCAAACACATGCATATATGATTACAACCATTGATTCAACGATTGCATGATTATTAAGATGGCCATGGTAGATACCCTAATTGTACATAGGGACCTTATAAATGCATTCATTCATCTAAACTCTTAGATGGAGTGAAATAAATTAATAACTTTATTGATATATCATAGATTGCAATAACATTTATTATAGAAATGATTCGCCCCGGGATCACATGGCTAACATGCAAGGTGTGTGGGCAAGAGTAATGCATTTATATACTCAAATAAGCTTCTTACAATTTAAACATCAGATTTGTTTAAATTTCAAAAGTTATGATTTCAGACAAAATCTTGATGGACCATATGAAGCTTAGTGGGAGTGCCATTGTGTTCATGGTGCTAAATGTAGATAAAATCCTAATAATTTGGAATGATATATGTATGATAATAAAGTGTTTTATAATGTGGTTATTCCATACCTTGGGATAAAAATATATCAAGGATGCCTCTTATATCTGAATTCAGAAGTTGTTTAAAAGCAAGGAGAAGAGGGCAATGGGATCGTCACAATAGTCATACATATTGGAAATATTCCACTTTGGAAAGTTCCATGTAAGGTTTCTTTACCTTAGACATGGTACTGCCATATCTATTGGGGTAGCATCTCAATGTGTTGATGATGTGAATGCTAAAGCTGCATGCCATTATGCATAAGGTATAGGAAGCACAGTGTATGCTAGATGTGTGTAAAGGACGAGATGTTTGCCATGTAGGGGAGTGGTAAATTGTTACCAATCTGATTATAAGATAAAAAATTTAATTGCAGTAAGTACAACATCTTCAAAGAAGATATTTTTGAGATAGTCATCTCAAAGTATCATCTTTATGAACCTAAGACTATATAGATAGTAATCTAAAAGGTATTACCAGCAGATACCTTACAAGACTTATGATTGTGTCTTAGTCTTAGGAGATAGAGATCTCTAGGCATAACGGTATTCTAATAAGGATAAATCCCTTAATGGTAACAATAATTATTGATTTGTAGTGCCAAAGGCACTATAACTACTTTAACAAAGATTGAGTATTGGTTGCATAAGATGCAACAATGGCATTAGATGCGAGCACTGTTACTAGGAGATAGACAAGTCTGTAAAATGGCTTGGCATAGTCTCTCAGGAACACAATCACTAGATAGTTGAGTAAGCTATTATATAAATATATCATAATTATCACATAATTATGGATTTAAAGATTACTTCATTAATACCTCTTTAGGCTAGTGGAAGATTATTACACATGTGAGCCCACGACAGGACACTATGCAATAACCGTTATTGCAATTCGCTACTTAATCTGAAATGAAGAATAACTTATTTGCATAATATATATATATGATGAATCCACGATTCATTAACATTTTGTCTGCATTTTGTCTTAAAATCCTTAACAAATACATGTAAATATCCATTAAATTTCACTTTTTAAACCTTATTCATGCATAAAAATGCACTTTTATGCATTACAATCATGTAAATAAATAAAAGAATAAAAATAAAATAAAATAAAAATAAAGGCAAATTGTAGATATGTATATATGTACAATGTGACTTGTAAATTAAATATAGCTGAAAGATATATTAATAACCTAATCCCCGAGACCAAGTCATCATGGATTGGTCAACAAATAAATAAGTAGGGGAAGATAAGGAAGAAAACAAATAAAAATAATTAATTTTATACTTCATACATTCTCCATTAATTATAAAATAAATATCAAAATATTAAAGATTTCTAATTCATATGGACATTTTTTTTACCAAACTCTGTCCTAATTATTTCTAAAAATATATAGAAAAATATAAAAATAAGTTAAAAATACTACCTTGTATATATGCCAAGAAATCCAACTTGTAAATTCTCAAAATCCAAACTTTCGAACATCATAACTTGCTCATATGAATTCCAATTTCACTCTAATCACCTTTATATTTCATAAAATAATATTCTTTAATTAATGAAGGTGATTTCACTAACGTCGGAGTCGGTTTGTAAAAAGTCGGTTTTGGGACCTAACCACAACTTTGTTTCTGGGCTATATATTTATTTAAGACATATTATTTATCATTTTAATGATTTTATAAATTTTAGTTGTTTCTTAATCTTGTACTTTAATCCTAATTTATTTCATATTTTTTGGAGATTATTTATTATTTTGAATAAATCAAAAACCCTAATTTATAGGTCTAAATGAACAATATATCTTATATACCTTTTTATTAAAATACATAAATTAATTTATTAAAATTCACAAAAATTCACACGTTCTCTATTTATTAACCTACTAATTAATAAAATATAAAATTAATATACTATTAGGTAATTCATTAAGTTAAAAATACAAAACCTATTTATTAAGTATTAATTATACTTATTTATTAATATAATACTTATATTTTGTAAAATAATTATTATATACTAAAATTCATTGTTATAATTTAGATATTTTAATTATCTACATTTTTCTTTTTTATACCTATTTAAAATAATTTTATTTACTATTTAGTTCATATTTAACAAAGGATTTCTTGAATCTGGCCAACCAGGTGCTGACACGTGTCAGCACCTGGGACCATCCTCCCCATGAAGCCGGGTCAGCGAGTTTGTTCAAACCACCCGACTGTGCCTTTTTATCCAAACTAACTTCTAACCTCCTCCTCCATTCTAAACCCTTGATTCTACACCTCTAACCACCCTCTCTCGTGCCCACCCTTGATCTACTAACAAACCTCCATAGATTGCCTATAAAATCACCTCAAAGATCACCATTTCCAACTAACCATTCCTGAGCTTTCAGCTATCAGATCCCCTGACCGTAGACCTTACTTCCCCACCTCATTCCGCCTCGCTCCGACCGTGACAGGGTCAGAGGCTGGTCTCGCATGGAAGTCCGGTCAACGGAGGAAGGTTCTAGGGCGATTTACCGCTTTGCATCGCATCGCACTGCCGCGTGGAGATCCAAGAACACCGCTTGTTGAGCTATCATCTGAGGGTCATACACATTCAATAGCCCATGCTAGTTTATTCATCTTTTCCCCATTTTACTTCTCGATCGTCGTACACATATTAGGGTAGCTAATCATGTAGTTATGTTCCCTAAGTACCATTGTTATACACGCATCATTTCTATCACCTCAAAACCACTCAGATCGATTTCAATTCCATCTTTAAATTGCACTTTTATCTACTTTTATCATTTTCTGGAAAGCAAGTTTTAAATCTGCAAGTCCCGTAAATTGTAGTTGATTCCTTGCGAATCGAGCAAGAAAACATTTGTTTGCAGGCCAATCTTTCACCTGGAGTCATAAACCATCATCTGGAGCATCAAAGATCAAAGAATGATCGAATCACGATGTTGCATCACAACTTCGAGGTTCAGCTGGACCGGCCTTCTTCATAGGCGATTAGCCGTCGCTCTCGACCACCTTCGATGGAGATTTACTGCAGGCGAGCTCGAGGATGAAGGCATCACCCCTTTGGCTCTGTCGGAGTCCCAAGCTTGCCGTCGAGTGTCATGGATAAGTCGGAGAAATCACCCTTGTCGCCAGCAGCGCAGAGGAGTTAAAGAACATCGAGAACAACTTGTGCTACAGGTTCCCGCCACGTGTTTAGATTAGACGCTTCAGAATCAACCACGCCATCTAAACTTACCATTTAGATGAACTGGTAGAAAAATTGCATACTTAACGCATCGTGCTTCCAGAATTCCAACCCGCTCCAAGTCTTTCCAGAAATTGCATTTAGGTCCCTATGCGTGGACCTAAATGCAATAAAACTTCTTTTCTTTGCATTTAAGTCCTTACCAGGGACCGGTTTGTAACAAAACATATAATTTTGTTTTTCAGTTATACCCCTGGCTTGGAGGGGTGTTTTGGACATCATTCTTGTTGTATTTTGGGTTATTTACACATATAAGCCTGAGTAGTTTCGTAATTACCATAGGAACCCTCGATAATCATGAATTGCATGCATAACCCTGAATAATGCTTAATCTTTACAAGGCATAACCCTGTGTCAAATTCCGTCTTGATTCTCCGTTAACTTTGAAAGAAAAAGTCATATATTGACCATTTTGCCCTTCGAAACACGTCATATTAATAACATGATTCTATTCTTTTGACCAGGCTGGCAACATCGTCCCGCCGTATGCCCGACCCTCACCAAGCAATCCACCTCCCCCCTTCTACATCCTCCGACAGGAAGCCCCACACTCACCATCGTCGAATCCCCCCTGCCTGAGCCAGCCTCCACCATCGAAGACCCCTCCTGCCAAACTCCTCCCTGAAACCCGAAGCCTGACCCCTCCCCTCGCCACCGCCATCGCCTGGAACACTCCCCCATGGAATAAACGCTAAGCAAAATTCCCACTCAACTTTCCCACTTCCCCCAATCTATAAAAGCAAACCCATGGAATAAACGCTAAGCACTCGTCCCTATACCACTTCGTCTTGAAGCCGAGATCGACGTCGCCTCTGAGCTCGCGCTCTCATCCCTATACCACTTTGTCATCATCTCCCACTCTTCCCATGAGAGCTCAGTCTCCACGTACCTCGCCATGAAGCTCTGCAGCCTCCACATCATAGGTCAAACCCTAACCTCCCTCCTCCTCCATGCTGTCCAAAAGGACCCGGAGATCAATTCATTGATCCGATCAGACCTCACGGTAGTGAGGGACCGTGACTTGTCTTGCTCTCACATGGTCCACTGCTTCTTCCACTACAATGGCTTCCTAGCACTGCAGACACACCGTGTGGCACACCGGCTCTAGGCGGAGGACCGGAGGGTGCTTGTGTTGTTCCTTCAGGGGTGTGTGTTGGAGGTGTTCACGGTGGACATCCACTTGGGGGCGAGGGTGGGGGCGGGGCATCTTACTTGACCACGCAACCCCATGCTCAATGTGACCGCATCTCCATTCTGCACAATGTGATGCTCCGGGGGACCGGGAAGGAGGGAGGTGACCGCCACCCCATGCTCAGGGATGGGGTCTTGGTCGGGACCGGTTTGAACATACTCGGAAACGTCCAGGTCGGGGAGGGGGCCAAGGTCGGGGCCGGTTCAGTGGTGCTCGAGGAGGTGCCCCCCGGTCAGGAACCCAACCCGAGTCAAGGAACGAGGGGATACCGGCCGGGTTGACCAGGCGACCGTCCCCCCCCCCTTATGTAAGCCCGTCCCCCTGCCATCATCGTCCTCTGGAAGCAACCCCCCCACCCCCCCTCCACCTCTGTAAACCCCTCCCCCTACCGTCGCCATCCTCTGGAAGCAACGCCCCCCTCCCCCGTCGCCTATGCCCTACAAGTGCCCAAACTCGGCGTCTCTACCTGCAAACCCTACCCCCTTACCCCTCCCCCCCCTCTGCAAGCCCCTCCCCCTACCGTGACCAGAACCCACCTCCTCTTCCGGCAGTTGAACCCCCGCCACCAGAGCCCGCCTCCAATGCCTCGAAGCCCCACCACCAGAACCCACCCTCAACCCCGCCCTCGATCAACCGCCAGCTTCCACCATCCCCCCCCCCCCCGCTCGAATCCTCTCCCCGTCTCCCATCCCATCACCAGCATCTACCATCGTGGAACTCCGTCGTTTGTCACCTACCACCTGCTCTAGTCCCCCTGCTCCTCCCTCCTACAAATTTTTTTCTATTTTTAAAAGTTTGGTTAATCCGAACCGTTAGATCATGTGTTGATTAGATTAACTCATCCATATGATTGAGATAATGAACTAAACTAACAGAAGTTTATGTGTGTAAAACGGAGCATTTATTCATGGTTATAGATGTAATTCATGATTATCGAGGATTCCTAGGGTAATTACAAAACTACTCATGGTTACGGGAGTAAATATCTCTTGTATTTTCTTCTCAAATTTTTAGGGTAGTTACACAACTATACAAGATACATTTCTTGTATTTTTCACGATTTTTCATCGTATCATTTCGTCGTTTTGGTTTTCATAAGATAGAGTTAGTTTCGAGTCTTTCATTGAGTCTTTTGTAAAATTAAGAATAAAGTGAATATTTTCGAGATTTATTTCTTTTATCGAAAGCTGAAGTGTTAATATTCTGCCTCCTCGAATTCGACCCAGGCACACTTATCTGGTTAAATTGCATAGTGCAGACGAAATAGAAGAGAAAAGCCGAATATTCTCATTTTCTCTCTCTCTCCTATTTCGTTGATTTTTGTTTGATAAATCGAGTCTGATTTTATTGTTATTTCAACATCGACAACTCTATATCAATTAACCGCTAGTTGGATTTTGCGTCTATCAAAGTGTCATTATTGCCGAGGAGGCGTTATTTCTACATCGGTTTTTGACTTTAAATTCGAAAAATTTCCGATATTCTTGGTTTTATAAATTTTGTTTCTCTCTCAATTTTCGATTGGTTTTCCTTTTATGGCTTTTTCTTTGGTTTTTACGGTTTTTCATGTATCTTGGAGTTTCTTTCATTTTTTGACTTTTTTAACGACTTTTCGTGTGTTTGTCTTTTTCTCTAACTAATTTTTGTTGTTGGTTCTGCCAGCTTTCTCAGAAGCTGAGACAATTGAAGTGCAGAGGCCTCCCCCTTCTCTCACAGGTCGGTTGCAGAAGGCATAGTTAGTTAGGGTTATGTGTTTTCTTGTAATATTTTTGTAAAAAAAAAGAAAAAAACTAAGGGCACTTGCCCATGTCTTTGTACTTTATAGAAAGGTGCCCCGTACATGAATCCTGACTTCTTGTACCTCCCCTACCTTTTTCTCGGGGTCTGCTTCACCGAGTGCCATGCATTCGGGGGAGTAGGGCACCCACCGTGATTTTTCTCGCAACGCCGTTTTTTCACAGTTTTTCACAAGGATAGGTGCATGCTTAGGTGTTTTTCTTTATTTTCGATTTTTTTCTGCTTGCGCCCTCGTAGTTAGTTCCAGGACTCGCAACCAAGATGCATGTTTTTAGAGTAAATAAAAAAATAAAAATATATTAGATATTTGTCTAAAAAGTAACAAAAACAGAGAAAATCGAAAATAAAATCAGGACTTCTTTAAATATCTGACCTAAAAGAAACGTAAGAATCATTTGCTTTGGGAGAGTATTCCCCGTACTTCAACTGCACGTACATTTCCATATATTGTGAGTGAGGGACGACACTTAAGGCTAGAACCAAAGTTCGTGTTTCCTTCAAGATACTACTTAGTCCATATACCTTATCATTATTCTTCAGTGGGTACACTCGGGTAGCCGACAACGGTCCAAGTTTACTTAGCAAAGTGGGGGATTTAGACGACAC
Source organism: Ottelia alismoides (assembly GCA_037367405.1). NCBI lineage: Eukaryota > Viridiplantae > Streptophyta > Magnoliopsida > Alismatales > Hydrocharitaceae > Ottelia > Ottelia alismoides. Next base: position 239,047 of record JAZKJV010007485.1, on the reverse strand, counting down.
TACGTAAGGCTCCGTCCTCATGTAACACGTGTAGTTGGAAACGGTCTGTACTTACTCCCATACTGGCTGAGAATAAGTGGTTTTCTGTAAGGGCTTGGGACAGTGTTGCGGGGAAATTCCGGGCACCTATCAGCTCGCGATAATTTGTGAAAATACTTGTGTGCCATAATAATCCTAAAACCGACAAGATAAACAACTGAACTCTTATGGTCATCATCGGGTTGTGTTGGTGAATATGGGGTTTGCTTTGTCTTTGCTTGTGAGGCGTGAGTTACAGTGTCTTATACACCTTATCCCATCTCTCTTGATTTGATATCATGCTCTTCAGATCATTCAATTGATATCGAAGATGACGACTCAATGGCTATTTTGCTCAAACCTTGTGAGTTCTTGATCTTTCACCGTCCATCGTACGTCTTCACAAACTTGGGATGACCCTCTTCCCGAGATGGTCCCATCTAATTCCAAAGAGAGTCAGACCCAAACTCTCATGCCTCCCAGCCCATCTTTTGAGGCAGACCCATGCCTCAATTTATTGTCACTTTCTCCATCCCAATTTTCACTGAGTTTGTACGAGACTTTTTCATTCCGGGAAGATTCTAAGCCAATGACTCGAGGGAAGGGACCAGTCAAGGAAAGAACCGTGGATGACCGGCAGACTAAGAGACACATGCCAATGGAAGACCAGATCCAGCCGCAGATATCACAATCGGGATTCTCTATACCTTGCAGCAGATGAATATTCAGATTCGAGACCAGTTCAGAGTGCATAATTAGTTGTGAGCTGAGATCGATGTGCCCAGGGAAGGAGTCGGGAACCCAGTACCACCTGTCGTGGTTCCTGCGACACTCATAGATGAGTATGACCTGAATGCTAGAGCTCCACATCACTGCATTCGGTTGACACCGACTCAGGGGCCATACGAGTTACGTATGTCATTCATCTCACTGCTTCCCAAGTTCAATGGCAATGCCATAGAGGAGACGTTTACCTTTTTGCAACAATTTGAGATGATCTGTGGTACGACTAATTACCTTGGAATTACGCAGGAGGCCATTCGCCTCAAAGCCTTCCCCTTCGCCTTAGCAGATAAGGTGTTGGCTCAGTTGTTTGGGGAGAGAAATTCTACGTGGACCGACTTAAAGTCCACGTTCCTGCGTAAATTTTTTTTCTCGGACAGATAAACATAATGAGGAGTCATTTCTCTAACTTTACTCAGTTGCCGAAGAAATTGTTCCACGAGGAGTGGGATCGATTCAAGGATATTACCGAGAGATGTCCTCATCCTGAGATTCCATTGAAGGAGCTTGTTCGGAACTATTTATGAGGACTACAACAGTATATACAGGGGCTTGTAAGTGTCGCATGTGGCGGCAGCTATCTGAATCTGGATGCTGAGTCTGTCTGGTCCACCTTCAACAGGATGTTAGAGAACTCGAGAGTCATCGACTCTACTCGGGCATTCTAGAAGGCCCGATAGCTACTGCATCACTGAGAGCATCATAAGGTGGCGAACATTTCAGACTCTGAATCCAATACCAACATGGGATATATCAGTGAGAAGTTAACGTTGGTGGATGTTATTCCGAAGCAAGTTCAGGACTTGCAACCGTTGCAAGAGTTGGAGAAACTCTCATCACTGCCTCAACAACTGAGTGATCGTACGAAGAAGGTGACAGAAGTGTAGCTTCAGTATCAGCAAGCTCAAGCATCTTCGACCGCACAACCTACTCAGAGATCTTTACCTGCTCCGTACACCCGACATATCCATTTCATATAGAGCAAGTCGGAGACTCCGTAGATTGATTGGCCAGAGGAACAGTCTCATTCCAATCCCAACCAGATCACCAATCAGGGAGAAATTGATGTTGAGTCTCAAGCCACTCTTGAGTTAAACGGAATATGGTACACTCTGATTCAGCCTGCTCCACAGTTTACTTCTCCGAGCGTACATCACCAGCAGCAGCCGCAGCACTATCTACAGCATGGACATCAACACTATCGGCACCGATAGTACTATGTAGAGAAGTAGTCTCAGCAGAATGACTATCAGAGATCACATTCTTTTCATCATCCATCTCCACAATCACAACCTAATTATCACCAACAGCAGCATTCTCCATATACGCCACAACAATCTCCTCAGTAGTATGCTCCGCAGTAGCAGATGCAACAGTAAGAGAGAGTCAAGAGTCAGGGTTACTGTGCCAAACCAGAAACATTTTCGCAAGCCCAGGCACTGAAGCAGATCATGGACATGCTGACTACTCTCAATATCGTCCACAAGACTGAGATGGAGCTTGTTAACCATTATTTGGATGAGTTAACCACACCCAAGACCACTCTCCCCGCACAGCCTCAGATGAAACCAAACAACAAAAGGAGGTACCCAGATCAGGTAGACGACACAACAGGTATGATCTCTTTTCTTGAATTTTTATCTAACTTCATTCGTCTAAGGAGTGGTCATTCACCACAAGCACATGATCAAGAGGATGAGATGGCACAGGAAGAGGTGTGAAAGCCAGACCATGATACACGGGCTATGGAGGAGAACCATAATGATAGGGATCAACCACTCGATAATCAAGGAGAAGGAAGTGATGCTGAGACAGACGATTTGGACTTGTGTAAATCAAATGATGACACTACGACAGGCCATGAAGACACGTCTAATGTTGATGTGTCCTTTCCTTTTTTAGAGAGTTTTGTACATAATTTTGAAACTCCTGATGTACAAGATGATCCCGATATCAATAAAAATGTTGTTTTTCCTGAAGTTGTCCCTTTTCTTGATGCTTTATATAGAAAAGGCATGAAAAAATCCAAAAGAATGATGTTACTCTAGAAATTGAGAAATTACGGAAAAATTACATCTTTTTTAAAATACCGCTCCATGATGCCTTGGATCACTTCCCTACGCTTAAGAAACAACTGAAAAATAGATGTACAATGTGTTGGAAGAAGAAGTCCTGAACAGAGAAGCATATTTTGACCAAGGCCACCTCCCAGACTTCCGAAGAAGAAGAAGGACTCAGGAGCACACTATGTCAGATGTGAGATTTCAGAAGCCGCATTCGATCGCACTCTTCTTGATAACAGTTCCTCTATCAATCTTTTACCATCTTGTTTACTCGACAAGCTTGAGTTAGGTCCACTTTAACAATCCCATTCGATCCTTCAATTTGTTGATATCAGTAAAGAGACCTAGAGTCATTTTGAGGAACGTTATTGTAACCGTGCAGGGTCTGTAATTCCCAGTGGACTTTACTGTCCTGGACATGGAATGCCCTACACAGTTACACCTTACCCCGATCATTCGTGGATGGCCTTTCTTGGAGACTGCAAATTCCCTTTCCGATTATGATACAGGGAAGGTATGTTTTTGCACCGAGGGCTAGAAGGTACATATAGAAATGGCAAGAGAATCATCCAGTGTCGCGTCTGCAGCTAGTTCCGATGCTTTGAGTTCCTTAGCCACCTGTGATTACATGGATGAGATTGGCCTTGACAACCTCGAGAGGTATCAAGTAGAGACCCAAGATATCCTAGAAGAGGATGGCTCAGAGACTTCAGCTGGCAACTCTTATGACGAAACTCTTTATTTCAGCATGGAGGGTGAAGATCACATGGAGCAGAAATCTAAGTAATTTATTGCAAATATTTTAGATTTTGAACATTTTATAGAATCCCTCCACCTCAGATAATTTAGAGACTGATTTTTACTTAGCCGATTTATTTTCATCTAATCATTCTGAAGATGAGCACGATAGTGAGTCGAATGATGTTCTAGACATCTTCTGTAGTCCGACTCCAGAAAACGTTTAGATGGTTAAGGCAGAAACATCCATCAGCAACACAGATTTCATTACTCAATCAGAAGATGATATTGCAGAGCCAGATCTGACCTTACCTGAGCTGAAGATCCTTCCACCAAACATGAAATATGCTTTCCTTGCGGGTCCACACCGATAGTTTCCGGTCATTATCAGCGCATATTTGATTGATGAACAAGAATCCTGTCTGATGGAGGTTCTAGAGAAAACCACAAGGCTATTGGGTGGAGTGTATCCGATCACCGCAGGATAAATCTTGCTTTGTGTTCTCATCATATCTATCTTGAACATGACAACATACCTTCTAAAGAGTTTCAGCGTAGGCTGGATCCCGTCTTACGTGAAGTTGTCAAGAAAGAGATCACGAAATGGTGTGACGTCGGCTTTATTTATCCTATCTCCAACTCTGAATGGGATATTCCATTACATGTTGTCTCGAAGAAGTCGGGCATTCAGATGGTTAAGAACGAGAGTGGAGAAGAGATTCCAAAGAGAGTAACCACATCGTGCCAGGTATGTGTGTATTACAGAAAGATGAACGTCGTAACAAAGAAAGACTACTTCCCATTGCCTTTTATAAAGCAAGTGAGAGAACGGTTGGCAGGGAAGGAATATTTTTGCTTCTTAGACGGTTACTCCGGATAAAATCAGGTTACTATTGCCCTTGAAGATCAGGAGAAGATCATCTTCACATGTCCTTTCGACACGTATGCGTTTAGATGTATGCCCTTTGGATTGTGCAATGCCCTCGCTACATTCCATAGGTGCATGCTTGCAATTTTCGCAGACTTGGTTGATGATTTTCTCAAGGTCTTCATGGATGATTTTTCGGTCTATGGTGTATCCTTTGATGTTTTTTTAGCGCACCTAGACCAGGTTCTTCAGAAATGTTGTGAGGTCGATCTCGTTCTGTCTTAGGAAAAGAGCCATTTTATGGTTACAAACAGGATTGTGTTGGGGCATGTAACCAAGCATGGCATGGAGGTTGACCATGCCATGGTTGATGTCATCAAATGACTCGATCCACCATCCAACGTAAAGCTGTTACGATCTTTTCTGGGGCATGTCAGCTTTTATCGATGGTTTATTAAGGACTTCTCTAAGATTGCCTGGTCGTTAACTGAACTTCTAGACAAAGACATCGAGTTCCTGTTAGATGATAAATGTCTTCATGCCTTCCTCACTCTAAAAGAGATGATTATCAATGCTTCTGTCCTAAAGTTGCCCGATTGGTCTCTACCCTTTCGGATCATGACAGATGCTTCAGATTTTTCATTCGGGATTGTATCAGGACATCGGAGGAACATACTTCTAGTTGACATCCACTATGCCAGCAGCACTCTATATGATGCACAACGATATTACATAGTAATAGAGAAAGAGATGTTGGCAGTGGTGTTTGCTTTAGATAAATTCAGATCTTATCTTCTTGATTCTAAAATCATTGTTTATACTGGTCATTCAGCTATCCGTTTTCTGATGGAAAAAAACGATGCTAAGGCATGCCTTTTAAGTTGTATTCCCTTACTCCAGGAGTTTGATTTAGATATTAGAGACAAACCTAGGGGAAAGAACATGGTAGCTAATCACCTCTCCTGATTACAGATAGAGCAGCCTTAAGATGATTACACGTCGGAGATTGTAGAGAGATTTCCAGATGAGAGCATATTTGCAGTTACAGAACTTCCTTGCAGACATAGTGAACTTTCTAGTTACACAGAAGAGTCCACAAGGTTGGCCAAAAGACCGAGTCGACACGCTAGTGTCTAAGGCATGATATTACCACTGGGAGGATCCGATTCTTTTTCGTGAAGGACCGAATTGTATCTACAGGCGATGTATTCCTTAGGAGGAATACAATAGTGTCCTCACTCTGTGCCATTCTTTAGAGGTAGGAGGACATCATTCGGGGAAGAGGATAGCGTAGAAGGTACTTCAGAGCGGATTTTGGTGGCCAACTCTTACTAGAGATGCCTGCACATGCACGAAGAGTTGTCCAGAATGTTAGAGAGTCGCAGGGACAATTGGTGCTCGCGATGCAATGCCTATGTGACTCGTTATCATTTGCGAGATCTTTGACGCATGGGGTGTAGATTTTATGGGACCGTTTCCCTCCAGCAATGGCTTTGAGTACATACTTCCCGATGTAGGTTATGTTAGCAGATGGGTGGAGTCTATACCTGTAAGAACCGCTGACAGTAAGATAGTATGCAGGTTCCTAAGGGAACACATTATTTCATAGTTTGGTATCTTCCGCGTATTATCATTTCAGATGAGAGTAGTCATTTCATCAATAAGGAGGTGAAAAACCTAGTAAAGAGTTATGTTATTGATCACATAGTAGCTTCTCCTTATCACCCACAGACGAACGGCATGGCTGAAGTTTCAAATAAGGAGGTGAAATATATTCTCCAAAAATTAGTATGACCGGATAGGAAGAATTGATCACAGCTTCTAGACTAAGTTCTTTGGGCTTATCATACTGCATATAAGACTCCCTTGGGTACTTCACTGTTCAGATTAGTTTATGGGAAGACATGCCATTTATTCGTAAAGATCATGCACAAATCTGAATGGGCTATTAGTGAAATTTAATTAGAGTTACAGAGAGTAGGAGCCAAGAAAAAGTTAGATATGAATGAGCTAGTAGAGATTCGAAATCAGGCATATGAGAACACCCTCGTTTACAAGGACAAAGTGAAGCGATGGCATGACAGACATATCCGACACAAGAACTTTGTTCCTGGGCATAAAGTTTGGTTGTTCAATGGACGATTGAGAATTTTTTCTGGCAAATTAAAGAGCAAATGGGAAGGATCGTATATAGTCAGAACGGTGCACGACAATGGTAGTATTGCTATATCAGATGTGTCAGCTGGTGCAGAACCATTTACAATGAATGGGCAGATGCTGAAGCACTTCATGGAGACCACTGATCATTTTGCCCGAGTCAAAGTGATCTACTTTTACAGGATGCATGACTACTTTTCCACTTCATTTCATCCTGTACAGAGACCTGTGACGCCATTCGGATTTCTGGAGTACATACCTGTATATCCTCTATAGATCACAATCATCACTATTTTTGTTCGTCTTCTATGCTTAGGATACCAAATCCTAAGTACAGGGGGAGTTGATTGCCCGCTAATTCTCATTTTTTATGTTTGTTCTTTTTACTTTTCTTTTTTATATCCTTTCTTTTACTCTAATCATTGGTCCCTAATTTTTGCCATACTCTTTTCTATACTTAGGATACCTTATCCTAAGTATAGGGGGGACCGAGTGATTTCGATGATTTCATTTTTCTTTCTCCTTTTGTTCTTTCTGGTGTATATTCTTTTCCCTCAGTCACCTCATTTTTGTTCTACTATACTTACGATAATCTGATCGTAAGTATGGGGGTGATTAGCTTTACATCACTTATTCTTTTTCACCCACTTTTACTTACCACGAGTTATGTCCTCCTTTTTCTCTGTTGATGCTATGAGGACATAACACAACCTAAGTATAGGGGGTGTGTATATATTTTATAAATTATTTTGTCCATAACTCGTACTTTTATGTATTTTCTATATCCATAAAATCCATAAAATATGGGTGAGAGTAATTTAAAATTCACCTATTTAAACTATTTATAAAATACTTGTAAATAAGTAAAATATGTTTAAAATTCTTATTTAAAATAAATAATTCAAAATATGTATAACAATTATTTAAAAGGGGTTAATGGGCCCGCCCCATTTTTTGTCAATTTTTTTAAAAAATATTGCCATGTACATTCATCCCTATATCCCTCCTATATGACATTCAAATTTCGTCAGAAACCGAGACTCCTACGGCCTTAATCCAGATAGGGTTGATTTAAAAAATCCTACGACCGCTAAAAAATGACGTTTGTATGGTGGTCGTAGGAGTCTCTATTTCTGATGAAATTCGAATGGCATAGAGGAGGGATATAGGGATAAATATACATGGTAATATTTTCCCAAAAAAGTAAAAACATTGCGAAAAATGGGGTGGGGGCAGACCCATTTTTCTCTATTTCAAATCCTATATATTATGTGTAAAATTTACAAAAAACTTGTAGAATATCTTGTATATAAAATTTGTAAAATCCATTAGTTATTTAATCCAAATAAAATAAGGGTAAATTATCTTGTAAAATTCTTGTACATAAAATTATTTATAAAAATCATAAAATCCATAAACATTTAAAGTCTAAAATCCATAAAAAGTACAAAATTTTTAAAATCCTTAAAAATGAGTAAAATCCAGAAAATATACTTCACATAAACATGGTTGCATTTGCATTAGCATTTTTCAGAATAAGTTTGATTTCTAGAACTAAAGATTAGGAAAGTCTAAAGAATGGAGCATGATTATGGCTTTTAATTTCATTGTATGGAGCCTAGTTAGGAACTGGAATTTGGACTCTTCAGGTCTTTGACTTAAATCTTTGGGTTCCATGAGACTATGTTTAGGAAGTCAACTCGAAAAGTGCCTAAGTAGAACACTTTGTGTCATCCGTAAAACTCTTCATCAATGAAAAATTTTGGACTAATGCAATTTGCACTTAGCTCGACTTGCATAGGGGGGCAATCCATTTTGGTTATATCCTTGTCTTTGTGGCATTTACATCTAAAGACAACAGAGATTGGGGTTGCGATAGTCGCATCGGATGAGGGAAGAATCTGCTGACACAATTTTTCTAAGACCTCAAAAAATTGGATGGAATGAAAAGATGCTATGTCCGTCGAGGCACGAGGAGATGAATGTAGTGCATGCAACTTTACAAAGCCAATTCAAAGAAGAAGCCACCAAATACAAATACGACCACAATGGTCCGAGCTTCCACCAAAAAGCCTGCACATCTTAGTGGAGACTTAGATATACCAGCTAGGCTTCACAAGGAGATGCATCTATACTGGTCACACTCTAGTTATTTTCTCATTCTTCTACTTCCTCTCTATATTTGATTGTGGACATAGCACGAACTGACCTTAGAAGGGAATACCTCCTTCCCCAAGGAAAGAGTAGCTGGACGAGGAACCAATAGGAGTGTATAATTGGGATAGGTGGTTTCTTTGCTTCTTTCAAAGCTAGAAGAGCTAAAATAATTCACACACCGTATAGATTGATTTCAAGGTTGATAGAGTTTGCGATATGAACGAGTGGATCTGAACTGGCTGTAGATGTGAACTTAAACAAGGATTTGTGGAACTTGAGGACTGTTGAGGTTAAAATCCTAATCCTAGTTAAGGCTCCGACAAAATGCGTGTTTCAGGCCCATTCGAGCTCTATCCTTTGTCTGTTCTCATGAATTGGTTTAAGAAAACAAATTCATTCTAAATTTCTTTATTTTTCCCTTACTTTTCAAATAAGTGTTTGCTAAGGGACTAGGAAAGTTTAAGTATAGGGGGTTGATGAATCTACGATTCATTAACATTCTGACTGCATTTTGTCTTAAAACACTAAACAAATAAATGTAAATATCCATTAAATTTCAATTTTTAACAAAAACTTAGTCTTGAATAAAAATGCATTTTTATGCATTAAATCATGCAAATAAATAAAAGAAAATAAAAATAAAGGCAAATTGTAGATATGTATATATGTACAATGTGACTTGTAAAATAAATATAGCTGAAAGATATATTTATAACCTAATCCCCGAGACCAAGTCAGCATGGATTGGTCGACAAATAAATAAGTAGGGGGAGATAAGGAAGAAAACAAATAAAAATAATTAATTTCATACTTCATACATTCTACATTAATTATCCAATAAATATCAAAACTTTAAAGATTTTTAATTAATTCATATGAACATATTTTTTTACCAAACTATTCTCCTAATTATTTCTAAAAATGTATAGAAAAAAATAAAAATAAGTTAAAAATACAACATATGCCAAGAAATCCAACTTGTAAATTCTCAAAATCCAAATTTTCGAATATCATAACTTGCTCATACAAACTCCAATTTCACTCTACTCACTTCAAAATTCATAAAATATTATTCTCTAATTAATGAAGGTGATTTCACTAAAATCGGAGTCCGTTTGCAAAAAGTCGGTTTTGGGAACTAACCGTAACTGAGTTTCTGGTCTATCTATTTTATTTAAGACATATTTTTTTATCATTTTAATTATTTTATAATTTTTAAATATTTTCTTGATCTTTTACTTTAATCTTAATTTATTTCATACTTTTTGTAGATTATTTAATATTTTAAATAAATCAAAACCCTAATTTATAGGTCTAAATGAACTATATATCTTATATAACTATTTATTAAAATAAATAAATTAACCAATTAAAGACCATAAAAATTCATACATACTCTATTTATTAACCTATTAATTAATAAAATATAAAATTAATATACTATTTAGTAATTCATTAAGTTAAAAATACAAAACCCATTTATTAAGTATTAATTATACCTATTTATTAATATAATATTTATATTTCATAAAATAATTATTATTTATTAAAATTCATTGTACTAAAATTTAGATATTTTAATTATCTACATTTTTTGTTTTTTATACCTATTTAAAATAACGCTATTTACTATTTAATTCCTATTTAAAATAGGTTTTTTTAACCTGGCCAACTAGGTGCTAACACATATCAACACCTGGGACCTTCTTCCCCAAGAAGCCAGGCCGACGAGTTTGTTCCAACCACCCGACTTTACCTTTTTCTTCAAGCTAACTCCTAATCTCCTCTTCCATTATAAACCCTTGACTCTACACCTCTAACAACCCTCTCTCACACCATCATTGATCTACTAATAAACCTCCATCGATCGCCTATAAAATCATCTCAAAGATCACCATTTCCAACTAACCTTTTGTGAGCTTTTAGCTATCAGATCCCCTAACCGTTGACCTTACATCCCCACCTCATTCCACCTCACACCGGCTGTGACAGGGTTAGAGGCTGGTCCCACGTGGAAGTCCGACCAACGGAGGAAGGTTCTAGGGCGATTCGCCTCCTTGCATCACGTCGCACTGCCGCATGGATCTTCGAGAGGACCGCTTGTTGAGCTATCATCCAAGGGTCATACACCTTCAGTACCCCAGGTCAGTTCATTCATCTTTTTCTCATTTTATTTCTCAATCGTCGTGCACATATTAGGGTAGCTAATCGTGTACTTAGGTTCCCTAATCACCATTTCTATCACCTCAAAACCACTCAAATCGATTTCAATTCCTTCTTTAAATCACACTTTTATCTATTTTTCTCATTTCCTGGAAAGTAAGTTTTATATTTGCAAATCCCTTAAATTGTAGGTGATTCCTTGTGAATCGAGCAAGAAACACTTGTTTGCAGGCCAATCTTTCATCTAGAGTCACTAAACCATCATCTGGAGCATCAAAGATCTAAGAATTATTGAATCATGACACCGCATCACAACTTCCAGGTTCAGTCGGATCGGCCTTCTTCATCGACGATTAGCCGTTGCTCTCGACCACCTCTAGCGGAGATCCACCGCAGGTGAGCTCAAGGGGTGAAGGCATCGAGTGCCATGGATAAGCCGGAGAAATCGCCCTCATCGCCAGCTGCGCAAAGGAGTTAAAGAACATCAAGAACAACTCGTACTACAGGTTCCCACCATGTGTCCAGATCGGATGCTTCAGAATCAACTACGCTATCTAATCTTACCCGTCCAGATGAACCGGTAGAAAAATTGCATACTTAACCCATCGTGCTTCCATAATTCCAGCCCGCTCCATGTCTTTCCAGAAATTCCATTTTGGACCCTGCACGGTGACCTAAATGAAATAAAACTTCTTTTCTTTGCATTTGAGTCCTTAGAAGGGACCAATTTGTAACAGAACATATAATGTTGTTTTGCAGTTGTACCCCTGGCTTGCAGGGGTGTTTTGGACATCATTCTTGTTGTATTTTTTCTCTAATTTTTAGGGTACTTACGCAACTACCCAAGATATTTCTTATTTTTCATGATTTTTCATCCTATCATTTCGTTGTTTTGATTTTCATAAGAAAGAGTTTGTTTCGAGTCTTTTATTGAGTCCTTTTGTAAAATCAAAAATAAAGTTAATATTTTCTATATTTATTTCTTTTACCGAAAATTGAAGTGTTAATATTCTGCCTCCTCGAGTTTGACCCAGGCACACTTACCTGGTTAAATAACATAGTGTAGACAAAACAGGAGAGATAAACCTCATATTCTCATTTTCTCTCTCTCCTATTTCGTTGATTTCTGTTTGATAATCCGAGTCTGATTTCACGGTTATTTCTATATCGACAACTCTATATCAATAAACCACAGGTTGGATTTTGCGTCTATCAATATCTTAATACAATTAAGGTTATGTAGCATCACCATCTTGATATCGTACAAATGTTGACAAAATGTTGGATCATAAAGGCTAGTGTTGGGATGAATATCTAAAGAGTTTGATTGTGGACTCAATCACACTGTCAAGTGATTATTAGGAAGGGATCTCTAGCCTGAGAAGGATATGGCAATCCTTAACCTGAATGCTGACATCTAATCGACCTCTTGGTGCTTGTCATCAAACTACTAATAGAGATTTAGTGGTTTTGGATGAGCTAGGTTAAAGAGTTGACATAATGAGATCGAGATATCTAAGACCTATGTCACATGATGTGATATTTTGGCATGCATCCTCTGATCAGAGACAAATGTATTACTATATGTCTAAGTATGTATATTAGGCAGACCATTAGGTTAATGACCTAATCAAGGCTTATACACCGGCAAGCTGGTATGCATACGTCGGCATAAGTATATTATGATCTCTCAAAGGGATCATACATGTTCACTATTGAATCGAAAGACATGATCTCACTCATGAGATATTGGGATAAACTAAATTCCGATGTTGGTGGTCTTGTTTTTAAAACAATCCAAAATTGACAATATAATGTATGCTTTTGAAAGCATATAATCAATACCAACTGCCAATGATCGAATGAGAACTTAATGATAAAACCATGATGGAGACAATTCAAATAAGATCAGAACTTCAGGTTTATTCTAGGTCTTCCAGTATGGAAGATGTACCGGTATTAGGAATACTTGAGGGTGATGTGATCTTAATCTATTGTATACCATGACACATACATTCCGAGGGAATGATGAAACATGTTTGGATTTTAGTGACTCCACTTAGTAGATAGCTATCCAATCTTAGTCCAAATGTTGGACATTGGTCTAAATAAGATTCGGATGCAATGAGAAGATTGGATATTGTGCTTTACATGATTAGACACCTCTGAGCATTCTTCTTGATCTGGATGTGAGATTAGTTGTCACTATCCAAGTCACTATACGTGGACTATACAATCAACCTGACCATATCTCCAGGTATCTGAGGAGAAGGCACATAATTCTTTAAAGAGCTCGAGAATTGTTCTATAAACAATATTACGTGAGCGTTATAAAATTAGTCAAATAGATATGAATTAACTATCACAAAATAATATGGATATGATTCACATTATTTACATATGTGTAGAGAAACATCTTGGATAATTAAATTAGATTTATATATCATGTATATGGTTTATGTTGATAACACTATCCACAATAATCATCGATAATGTGGATATGAACCACAATTATAGAGATATTCCATTTATATGATATTCATAATTAATATGTTAATGTGAATTTCATTAACATTAAAAATTTAATGTAAATATGATTTACATTTAATACTGGATGGATAAATATGAGTCATACTTATGAATGGCATTGTTGGAATTTTTACAAATAATTTGGAATTATTTTGGTGAAATTTCAAGCAATAGACGTTGTTACAAGGATGTGGAAAATATGGTGAGATTTGAAAATCTCATCCACAGAGAAAAGAAAAGAGCTCCATTCCTCATATGGAGTAGATGTCCACAAGGAAAATGACTCTGTGGTTTCCGTCCACCCTTATGAGGAAGTAGACTCTCCTCCTTCCAATTATTTTACATGAAATTGATTTATTAGAAATAAAATTTATTGAATAAAGTACTCTATATTATTTATTCCTAAAAATTATTTAATTTTTGTTGAAAATTGTTGCAACAAAAATCTTGCACATTGGTTTGAAATCACAAATTAATCTACCATTGATTATGTGTGCACATGAATTGGGTTCCATGGACATCTGATTTATTATAAAATATAACCCTAGACCTCTTTAATGGAATAAAATTGTTGCATAATTAATCTCTCTCTCATTATCTAGACCACACATCTACACCATCATCTACAACCCTGGCTGTCCCTTGTCTGCATAGTGTAGACTGTAATTATCGTTGAGCTACAATCGTGTTAATGGACTATTGCTTGAGGAACTTCATTTCCTTCAGTGCTTCATGCTCGTGAAGAAGATGATAGATTTCATGATACAAAATCAGGAGGTTCCTTGCTTGGATCATTGCTTCATTTTGCGGGAAGCATATGTCTCATCAACGCACTGACAAGTAAACTCTTGTTAGATCAAACTCAAGTCAGGAGTTCTCCTCATTTAGAGGCTATTGAGATCACAACCATTCTTCAAATGGTAATCCTAAACTCATGGCACCAATATGAAATGACATGAGAATGGTTCCCATGTCATGTGGTTACATCGAAAATTTTTTGTTATTTTGTTGCCCTGTCAACTAGTATGACTAGTTGACCTATATCACATAAGATGCGATCTCAACGCTTCCGTGATGCATAAGTCATTTTTTATGATAGCGACTCCCTTCACTCTAAACCCCTATCTTCCCTCTATCATCTTCTCCTATGACTCCTACAAATAACCCTAATCCCTTAGAACCTAACCGCTAGGACCAGAGAACCCAACCTTATCGCCTTTATCATCTGCAACCTCCAGAACATGACCACCCCCTTTATTCTCTCCTTATCTCAGATCTAAAGAAACCCTTGCACAATTGAAACCATAAAACCTCTCCTAAAACCACTCATTATCCTATCCCCTCCAAGTTAAACCCAAATTGCATGATCCCCATTCCCAGAGACCTGTATCCCCTTATGCCTTTCCCCCTATTTAACTTAATCCAACCTCGCTGATGATAAGCATCCACCATTGTCGATAAATAAAGATAGAGAGAGAGAGAGATAAGGGCCAACTTGGTGGCAACAAGTGGGTCTCTCCTCCAACAATTACCTTATCCAAGCATGATCCATGTGGACTCAACTCCTTGTGATGCTTCTCCATTCCATGAGAAGCCGAGCAACATATTTCTTCCCTGAATCCGGAGGTGAATAACAGGAGTAAAGGTCCTTCATCTCCTCCATACTTCTAGGTGACCCACTCCCAAGGTATCTCACTTGCACTCTTCTACTCATTCTTCTTCTACTACTTTGTTTTCTATGTAACCCTTGTAGTTATTTTTTGACAATTGACATCACCATAACAGACCTCCATCCACCATCGTTATCTTAATCATTCTCCCTCGTCGTTTCACCTTCTATCCCCCACACCCTTCCCAACCTCCAGTCAATCGCCATTGAAAATTTGCTTCTTTCCTTAACTCAACAAGAGGAGTCCCATTCATCATCTTATTCTTACTTCAGATGCCAGGAACAAGATTTCTATCTTGATTCGTCTCATATTTATTGGTGCTCCTCTGTGAATCTAGGCCTACAAGCATCCTTAGCACATCTGCTCTGATGCCCCATGGTCGTGTGTCTATCACTGTGAAGCTTCTACAAATGCTCCTCTGGAGATCTTGGGTTCATAATTTGAATACTTGAAAAGGAGAAATCCCATGAAGGTTCTATAGGTGTCGCTCGATCTTGATTGAGCAGTTCCTACTACCTCTTTCCTGAATCCCTATGATAGAGAACCATCCTACGACCCTAAAGTGCTATGAACGTACTACATGAGACTAGATCGAAGCGAGAGGGTCCAGTCATGTGGAGTCTAGGACCTGACCTTACACCACTTGTGTCTTGACTCATGTGTTCCTAAAGTCTAGGTTTTAGGCTTTAGCACATCACGGATGCGTGAAGATCGCAACACATGCAATCAAGAGCAACTACTCATACTAGTTGCTTAGGGCAGTGAAAATTAAAAAATTTAGTTAGATGAAACCACGTGATATGAAAAGCAATCTCATATTATTTCATCAATATCATGAATGAGTAATAGAATTACCTCTTGAGGCATGTTTGTGATCGGGTTTCTCTAAACAAAGAGACCTCCCATCTCAAGCCCGATTAGGAAAACTGTGCACTTGCGAGCACGTGGATGCGATGTATGCTACATGCAATCTCAGTTGAGGATCCATGAAGATAACACCATGATTTCTTCTTATGTACTCTGTGGCCATCCTCGCAAGCCCGAAACACCGAAGAAGGCAGAGATCCATGAGCAATCGATCCGGAAGCACAACAGTGATGCAACACTGGCAATGCAACTAATAACAATAAAGTGGACTACGACAATATTGAGAGAGAGAGAGAGACAATATGGACGTGCATGAGAAGAATAGAGAGAGAATTATTGTTCTCTTTTCATTGTAAGAAAAGAGCTAGGTCTAGCCTTTTTCATAACAAATTGAATGATGGAGATGCACTCCTAATTCCTACTAATGGTCATGATTTTGTTGCATAATTTTGCAACAAAAAATAAATAATCAAAATAAATTAAATATATTTAAAATTCATAAATACAATTTAAAATTGAATTAAATCAATCAACAAGTAGAGCCAATGGAAAGCGATCAAGCCTTCTTCCTAATATAGAGTTGATAACCATATCAAAATAGGACTCAATGGTGTTCATCAGCCCTCAATAATGGGAAGGTGGCTCGATCATTCCAATTTTACGAGATATTATATCTCAACAAATATTCAACATTTGCAAAAACTGTTGTTGCATAATTATTCACAAAAATAATTCCAAAGTATTCCGTAATAATTTCAATGATGCCATTGACAGTTATGAATCATATTTAACCACCCAATATAAAACATAAATTGCATTTACAATTAATTATACAATGTGAATCCAATTCACATCAACATTTAATCCGTAACACTATTTAGAATTAAGTCTCTCCAACATAATATAAGTCACAGTTATAATATTCATAAGTATTGTGGATATTGTTATCCACATTGATCATATCTTTGATAATTTGATCATATTTTATTATCTTAGATGACTATTGTCCAATGTACAAATAATATGAATTGTATTCATATTATTCGTGATAAATAAATCACATTTAATCATCAATTTCCCAATGCTCGGATACATTATCAACACCGGAATTATCCTTGAAATCTTTTAAGAATATTGTTCTTTCTAGGCAGATAATTGGAGAAAAGGATATGGCGATTGTACATTCCACGTATTTGAACTTGGGTATTGAGATCATATCTCATATCTAGATCTAGAGTATATCTCATAGATGATTGATTAGATCAAACAATAAGTCCAATCTTCTCATTCCATCCAAAACATATTAAGATCAATGTCCAACATTTGCACTAAAATCATACTATTAATCTACCGAGAGGATTCACTAAAATCCAAACCTATTTCATCACTCCCTCG
This sequence comes from Ottelia alismoides, assembly GCA_037367405.1. Lineage (NCBI taxonomy): Eukaryota > Viridiplantae > Streptophyta > Magnoliopsida > Alismatales > Hydrocharitaceae > Ottelia > Ottelia alismoides. The sequence continues at coordinate 221,639 of JAZKJV010007485.1, read as the reverse complement.
GAATGGAAGCATCATGGTTATACATACGATCTCATCACCCTCGAGTATTCCTAATACACGTGCATGCTGTCGTTGAGCGATAAAAATTGGGTTTTTTATTTAGATGAATTACGTACAAATGTCGTCATAACCAAAAGAAGCATCAAATAAAAATTTTATTAATTCTCAAGAAGGAATAAATATAGAAATTATAGCAAGAGAATTTGCTATTTAATTTACATGTATAGCTAATAGGATTGAAATCATGGAGGCTACAAATATCCCAAGGGTTATTATGTGCAATGAGAATTCAATGAAAGAATAAAGGAAGTTCTTTTCTAACTAAGCTTGGATGTTGTGTTTTCTTTATGGAATTTGTATTTTTTAAGGAATTTTAATATTATATTTTTATTTTGTTTTCAGATTTTTAATTTTGTTATTTAAAAAATTTTGATAAGAGAATTAAAGAGAATTTAAAGCACACAAACTCAGATCTTTTTGTATTTTTTTAATTATGACTAAAATAACTAGAAAATTAAACAAATTTTTTGGGATTTTAAATAAATTTTTAATGTTTTTGTCATTTTTCCATATTTTCCACAATTTTTTAAGACTTTAAATAAATCAAAATTAGGGAATTAACGTAATGGAAAATAAAATGTTTTTTTTTTTAATTTTAAAATAGGAAATAAAGTCAAAAATAAATAAAATATATACAGAATTAAAGATACTTTTTTATATTTTCCAAAGAGTCCTTTCATGATTTTTTAGATGAATAAAAGATTTTGTTAAGAATTTTAATGTTTTTAAGATTTTTATGATTTTTATGGTTTTATAAAGGATGAAAAAAATGGACATAAAGTAAAAAGAATCAAAATAAATAAATAAATTAATAAATAGATTTTTTTGATAAATTTTTACAATTTTCATTAAAATTTTAATGCAAACATGAATTTTTTATGAGGTTTTTGAATTCTAATAAATAGTAAAAATAAAGAAAATGTGAAATGTAAATTGGAGATGCAAGGTGATGGTGGCAAAATCTAATGTGAATTTTTACAGAATTTTAAATGGGTTTTGTTAATTTTTATTTAATTTTAAACAAGCAAAAATAAAACAAACTCACAAGGACAAATATGCAATTATTTTACATATGCAAGATGAATGATAACAACTGATAAAATAGCATTCAAGCGTGAAGGCATGCGTGCCATGCTAGACTCTACCTTTATGTAAATAAATTAAATCGACCGAATAGTAACACAAACATGTGGTATCTTTATTGAAATTTACCATAAAAATCATCTGTTAAGGACGTACTGCAGGAATAAAATACAAATGAAATAAATGCTAGAATTTAAAATGCAACTATTCAAATTATTGCAAGCTAACATGTGTTTATGTAGGGACTTATTTGCAAATAAAATAATAGACAGGAACAGGCATGCAATTGTACCTTTATTGATGTGGTGCCTTTGACGATTCTGATGCACTCCTAGTTTAATCGCACGGCTGATGTCGAATCTGAGGTGAATGGCGTCAATCAGATCAAGAAGGTGGATCTCTTGGTTGAGAATCGGGGATTTTTGAATAGTTGAGATTAAATCTGGCGTCACGCTCTTGATTGTGTCACGATCAGGTAGACGGTCTAATCCTAGCTTCTCAATCCCAAACGATGGAAGAATTGCATCTTAAGCCATCACGCTCTCCAGAATTCTCCCCCACCTCCAGAAGAAGTTAATATTACATTTAGGTCCCCACGTAGGGACCTAAGTGTAAATCCAGAGCATTTTTTCTTATAACAGGTCCTTGGCCAGGGACCTAATTAAAAGAAATTCTTTTTTTTATTTGTATTTTTTTACACTTGTACATTGACTCCTGACACTTTTGTGGACCTTGGACATTATTCTAGTATCGTATTATTTTTCTATATTTTATTTCGAGTCAATTTTCGAGGATTTCAATCACGATTTTATCAAGATTTTCTTCTTCACATTTCTGCTCCAATTTGAGTTTGTTTTGAGTGTTATTCGAGCCCACTTATCGAGCGATTTTTTTCTACTATATGATATTACCTATTTTTCTATTATACACAATATATTGCAGATAAATTGTTGAAAAATATCCCTGTGAAAATTACATAAATCTTTTAAAAACCTGAAACAGATTAAAAAGATTTATTCACTTTCCTCCAGAATTAAAAATCACAAAATTACCCACCTTCTCAAGAATTGAAATATTGTTATTCTTCTTCCTCGAGTTCGACCCAGGGACACTTACCTGGTTAATAATTAGTGTAGATAAAATAGGAGAGAGCTGCTTCGTTCACTTCTCTCTCTCTCTCTCCGATTTTATCGTTTTTTGTTTGATTAATCGAATTTTGTTTTTTGTGGTTCTCTACATCGACAACCCTGTTAAACATAAGAAAAATTCAGTTATCAAAATGGCGTCATTGCCAGGGAAGCATTAGCCATATTTTGATTTTTGATCATATTTTATGATTTTTCTTTTTTCTTATTTTCTCGATTTTTCTCGAGTAATTTTTTTCTCTATTTTCTATTGATTTTTTATGGCTTTTTCTAGTTTTCTAGATTGTTCTTGATTTTTCTTTTGATTGTCTTGATTTTTTACGATTTCTTTAGTTTTATTGATTTTCTTAATTTTCTTTTTCTTTGATTTTCTCAATTTTTACGATTTTCTCAATTTTCTTATTGTGTTTGCTGATGATTTTTCAAGGACTACCGGACTCACCAGTTTCTTAAGAAACCGACTCAACAAGGAGTGCACATATCAGCTTCTTCTTTATGAGTCGATTGGATAGGCAGGGAGAGGAAGAAACATTAGTGATTTTCTACATATTTTATGTTTTCTTTTGAGAGAGGATGCTTGCCTATTTTTCTCTTTTTTGTAAGAGAGGAAGGGGCACTTGCCCGTTTTGGTTTTTGTAGAAGTGGTCTACTAAGGACATCCCGACTTGTAGACTAGACTTTACACTATTTTTCGGGGTATGTTCGTCCGGTGTCGGTGCACTTAGGGGACCTCACTGCGGGGTCTGGTTTTTACCGATTTTTCTTTGATTCATGCGATTCCATGGAGTTTAGGGTTGCATGCTTGTTTGATTAGTCGACTAAAAGTAAAACCTATCTCCTTAAGACACACATAGGAGTAATTCACTTATTTGAATAATTAATTCTCTCTTACGCTGTAGCTGTTGGTTTACTTATTATATCTAGAACATGAATTGCGGGGCAAGCGCATCAACCGCTCCACTAGTGAGGCGCATGAGGGACCTTGGATTCGATTTTCATTGCTTTGCATGCATTAGCCTAGGTTTACAATTTCTGCGGATCACTTACTTGTAGATTGTTGGTGCAAGGTATTATCTCTATCTCTGCATGCATCATTATTTTCCGTTGCATTCCATGATTCTCCCTCCGTAAGATATTTTTTAAAACTAAAAAAAGAACCGACATCCTGTTAGATATTTTTGAAAATATCCAAAAAAAAAGTGAAAACCCTCAAAATAAAAAATATTTTCTCTTTTAAAATCTTGATAAATATAAAAAATACATGGTTTAAATTTGTATTAGGATTGTAAACCCTTCACTGTATTTAGATACAACTCCAGACAGAGTGGGTGAGAACACAACCTTAAGGATTAGAGCTAAAAATCCGTGGACTTGTGTCTTAAGTACCTGTGCATCACTTTTTGGTGCATGGTTGCAACTGTAAACACTTGACTCTGACCATAGAAAGTCATTTTGGTGTATTCATACCTCACAGTAAATGCCTGATATAACCTGGAAGCGCTGGAAGATTGTACCACTGTTTGGGAGGTTGTGAGCATATATACTGGGTGACAGGGTGACACCCTCTATGAGTTTTCTTAATAAAACTGATTGATCACCAAATTAAAATTGAAAAAATAAAAAACCAAACTCTTATTGTCTCCACCATTTGCAGTTGGTGAATCTGAGGTTTGTATTGGGTTTATATGCAGGGTTTGTGTTATTATGTGTCTTATACGCCTTTGCACTCGTGTTCTTGACTTGACTTCGTGCTCTCTCCTGTCCTTCCTTTTGACATCGAAGTTGATGACTCGACGGATTTTATGCACAGACTTTGTGAGCTTTTAAGGTTCCATCGTCCATCGTATGGCTTCACAGACTCGGGATGACCCTCTTCCCCAGTCGATCCCACCTAGTCATGAGGAGAGTTAGACCCAGACTCCCTTACCTCCCAGCCCTTTAGTTGAGGCAGACCCCCGCCTCAAGTTTTCGTCTATTTCTCCAGCATGTTTTTCACAGAGTTCTTATGAGACATTTTTCTTCATGTTGAGGATAGAGATGTTGAGGATAGAAAGACTAATGAGAGATGTTCAGATGGTAGATCAGATCTAGCTTCGGATATTGCTGAGGGGATTCTAGATACAATGTAGCAAATGAGTTTATAGATCAGAGATCAGTGCAGAGTCCAGGACGAGCTTAGAGCTGAGATCACTACACTAAGAGCAGGAGCCAGAAACCCACCACTGCCTGCCATGGTTCCTGTTACTTTGAGATATGAGTATGACAGGGAGCTAGGATGCTACACCATTGGATTCAGTTACCACCGAATCAAGGGTGATACAAGTTGAGAGCTCCCTTCATTTGTTTGCTTCCCAAGTACTATGGGAACACTACAGAAGAGCCATTTACATTTTTACAGTAGTTTGAGATGATTTGTTGTATGTGGCGGCAATTATCTGAATAGGGATGCTAAGTCAGTTTGGTCCATCTTTGAGGGCATGGCAGAGAATTCACGGGTTGTCGATTCCACTCTGCCATTCCAGAAGGGCCCACAGCCACCACACCACCGAAAGCATCAGAAGGTGGTGCATGTTTCTTAGTTTGATTCATGGTCTTACATGGGATTTATTAGTGAGAATCTTACATTAGTCGACGTGATTTAGAAGCAAGTCCAAGAGCTACAGCTGCTGCGAGAGTTAGAGAAACTCTCATTACTTCCTCGGTACTTGAGTGATTTGATGAAGAAGGTGACCAAGTTGCAGCTTCGGTACCAGCGGACTCGCACTCCTTCCACTTCTCAGCCTATTCGGAGATCTTTACCCACTCCTCCCACCTGTTAGATACAGTTTGTTCATAGTGAGCCGGCTTTGCTTATTGAGACTCCATAGATTGATTGGTATGAGGATCCGGCCAATGCCAACCCAAGTCAGATCACTAGCCCTGGAGATGTTTATGTTGAATCTCATGCTACTCTTGAGATCAATGGGATATGCTACGCTCCTATTCAGTCTTCACCATACTTTACTCCTCAAAGTGTACATCACCACCAGCAGCAGCAACAGTATAGTCATCCGCAGCATGGACGTTCAAATTTCCAACACCGACAACATTACACACAGAAAAATACTCACCAGCACGCATATAAGAGACCATATTCACATCAGTTTCCAGCTACACATTCACAACCATATCAGTACCAACAGCAACAGTAGCAGTCTTCCTTCACACCACAGAGATATCCTCATCCTTACACACCATTGTGGCACACTTCTAGGCAGGAGAGAGTAGATAGCCAGGATTTCCACACTGAGTTTGAGATGTCTTCACAGGCCCTAACACTAAACTAGATTATGGATATGTTGAGCACGCTCCAGATAGCGCATAGGATAGAGATGCAGCTTGTTAACCATCGTCTGGATGAGTTAACTTTGCCCAAGATCAGTCTCTCATTCCATACTCAGTTGAATCCGAACAACGAAAGGAGGCATTCAGATCAGATAGACAACACTATAGGTACAATTTCTTTTCCTGAATTTTTATCTAACATCATTCATCTCAGGAGTGGTAGATTACCACGAGCACCTGATCGAGGGCAGAGGGCACATGATAGGAGCGAGAGCCGATCCATGATGATCATATACATCTTGATGATGAGGAGTAGGACAACCACGATGAGGACCAGCATGATGTCTATCACGATGATATTCAGAGAGAGGGGAGTGATGTAGAGATTGTTGACATGGACACCGACGAGTCATATGATGATACCACGCCAGACCATGTGGATACTCCCAATGCAGACTTTTCTTCCTCTATTTTAGAGTATTTTGTACATACTTCTGAGACTCTCTTGTACATGTTTGTTCCACTTTAGATGAAAATAAAAAGAATTTTATTGTTCTTGACATTGTTACTTTTCCTGATGCTTTGTATGGAAAAGGAAAGAAAAATACCAAAAAGAATATTGTCACTTGATTGATCTGCTAGGTACATGAAAATATGTACTCGTTGTAATATGGGTACTTAGAGAATCAGTCAGAACTGAGAAAAGATCTCCGTGAAGAGTCTCTCAGCTTGAATTTATATGTCGAGCAAGTCCGGGGTCGAACATAGGGAGTCAAAGGAACAACTTCAAGTTAATTCGGAAAATGAGTTTGAGGTTTCCAATATGGATTTTTTTTAAGAATTTTATGCAAAATATTAAAAGCTGATGCAAAATGTTCGTGAATCAATTTAATAAGAAAGCACACAGCTTAGCCAAATTAATTTTAATATAAAATTAATTTAATTTTGCAAAATTATATTTTCCCTACAAACCTAATATAATGATGAATGCATCACATATTTTTTTAGAATTTTATGGATTTAAATACAATAATGAAAAATACACACTTTTTATAGGTTTTTTCGCAATTTTTCACACAAATAAATTGTAAAAGTTATGAAAATTTTATTGGAATTTCATGACCAAATACGAAATTTTTTATGGATTTTTATTACAGTTATGTTTTTGGAATTTTCTGACAAAATACGAAATTTTTTATGGATTTTTAATTGAAAGCAGAGTGATAGCGAGTAATTAATTCTTAATAAATCTGCAATATCAATTTTTCCAAAGTGGGAATTATCTCAATAAGCTATGTTTATGAGGAATCCAGAAGAGTTGAAATTTCGCAAAAATAACATATGAAATTTAATTAAAAATCATTAACGAATATCACTCTACAATTTACTTAAGGCACAAGACAACTTCAATTAAGATGAAATTTGGATATTATTTGAAGTATATTTCAAAGCATCATTTCTGATTTTTGTGGAATTTCTGAGCAACTAAGATTGAATTATGAATTTAAGACCACAGATTGCGTAAAATATGCAGAATTACACTTGAACAGTTTTCATTAATTCATAAGATCTCACAAAATCCAAATAAATAACCAAATGAAAGAGAACTAGTGTCTAAATATCATGATATTTTTCATTAAAATAAAAGATGCAATATGGATGTTCAAATCAATGCTTGAACACAAGGTTATCTGTGCAATATTGAAAATAAAAATGAACAAGTTGAAACATGCACATGGGTGTTTTTGTAATTAATAAAACTTAATGGAATAATATGTAATTTTTACAAAAAACTAAAAAAAATACAAAATGGGGAATCACCTTCGTTCCAGGGCACCATAGAGCTAGGTGCAGTGATGGCTGGGGGCCGTGGGCGGCGGTGCTTGGGGCGACCGAGGCGGATTGTGCAGGCATAGTGTGGAGGATGATGGGGTCTGCTCGTGGTGGTTGCATGCGTACAAAGGGAGGTCTATGCGCAGGGGGCAGTTGGTTGCCACGTGACGGTGGTGGAGGGGAGCTGTTGTGGCGGCTATGGGTGGATGCGCTTGGAGTGGTGGCTGCGCGTGGGTGCGACCAGGCGGAGTCGCACATGGCGGCCAACGGCGGCGGGGAGGGTCGATGGCGGGGGCATCTGGTACGTCCTTTCTTTATTTTATTTTTATTTTATTATTTTATTGTGATGTTTTTGTAATTAATTTTTTTATTTTTTAAAATTTTATTAAATAGGGAACAAATATGTATATATAAAAAGGGGAGAAAAAGTGGTAGAGGGGAATGATGAAGAAGATAAAGATGGTGGTGATGGTGATGGTATGATGTGAAAATGGTGTGGTGGAGGTGATTATGTGATGATGAAATAATAAGGAAATAAAATGTAGATAAAATAAAATAAGAAGAGAAATGGGAGATATTTACCTGTGATGGAAGTGAATTGCTTGGTAAGTGCTCACTAGGAGAACGGTCTTCGCTCTAATCGCTGGCAAGCAATGAGCTCGGGCAGCGCACGGATGCGGCTGCGATGTTGGCCAAGAAGCCAACAGATCTCACTGGAGAGAGGGCTCTTGTCGCTCGACCGTAGTTGCGTCGCTGTCACCGATTCAACTTTGGGAACTAGGAAAACCTCACATAAAGATGGAAAAGTGCAAAATGAGGAGGATGAGATGTATATAAAGGAAAAAAGGAGAAGTTATGAAAGTGGTGGAGGGGAGGTTAATAAAATGGTGGAGTTGAATTAGAAGTTAAAAAAAGTGGTGGAATGTTGGAGTTGAATGGGTGGTTATTGTAGAGAATGGAAATTAAAAAAAAAAATAATAGTAGCCTAATTAAATTAGAGATTAAAAATAAAGAAGAAAATTAAATGGAAGATTTACAAAAGTAGGTCCATAAAAACACAATTTACATGGATTTTTTTTACTTTTCTAGTTTTAACTTTTTCTGTACTTTTAATAAAATATATTTACAAATTAAAAATCAAATTCAATACTATAGATAAAACAAAACACTAAGATGATTTTTTGGGATTTTTAATAATTAAGAAAAGTAAAATAAAAATGGAAAAACAAAAAATATGAACAATATATACAATGTACACCTAGGTCCCAAAATCCAAATTTTTCAAACGAGCTCCGATTTTAATTAAACCAATTTCATTGGATAGATAAATTTCCATCTAAAACTTAAAAAGTGAGTTTGGTGAATTTGGAATTCATATTGAGCAGGAATTTGACTGGGAAGTTGGACTTTATGGCTCTTTCTCTTTGGGATCCAGGGGTATTTATTTGAGGTGGAATTTATTTTTTATATTTTATATACATTTTTATCAATAATTTGGAGAAAGAATTATCCAAAAAGGAGTTGAAATGAATTTATTAAAAATACATGAAGTTTTGAGCTATTACAGGTGAAAAACTCCTTTATTTTGCGGCATTTTATTGTTAATTTATTTTTACGATATAATATATAATAATTAGTGTCTTTTATTTACAAGAGTCATTTTGTTGATTTATTGATTTTTGGGGCATTTATTTGAGATTTTACTTAGGTATTTTGCCAAGATTATTATATTTAGAGGATGAATTGTGGATTCAATACCCCCTATACTTAAACTTTGTTAGTCGTTAAGCAAATAAAGAATGAATAAGTTAGATTGACCCATCATTGTGCATGTGAGTACAAGACTTTATCTGTTGAAGAACTCTCAGTTTTAGAGATACTAAAATTCTAAGATGAACGAAGCTCTAGTCAGATTGTATCTAATTTCCCTAATCATAAGACTCTCTCTGTATACATATATAATAATGATATGACTTAAGTCTGGACTGCAGTTACAAGAGTAGAGTCGCAACGTCAACCAACATTCCAGTCCAAGAGACTCTCCTAAGAACCCGATCCTCAACAATATCCAATCCACCGTCTCTTTAGTTATCAGACTTAGAAATGTAGCTGACAAGTCAATTGATGGAGGGTTTAGGATTGTGTTATTTCTTCTCTCCCTCTCATTGGAATAAGGATCCTCTCAAGTGCCTTATTAATCAACACATATTTTTGTTGATGATCAGTGTGTCCGTCAAGAGAAGTTGGAGTCATCTGCACTTGTTTTCCTGGGAGTACACCGAGGTGCGCCTTTTTTGAGCATCTAATATACCTTCTACACCCCTACTTGTAGCATTTATGATGTAGAGCCATTTTTTGGTGCAAGCCCGACTCCTTGGTCCTAATAGCTATGGTCTAAGTGGATGCTTTGAAATGGTTGGGAGCGCTCTCCTTTGGTGGAAGCTCTTTAATATTTGTCTTTGTAGGGTGAGAGCTTTTCTTTCAACATTTTTTTCTTTCTTTTCTTTGTTTTTGGCTAGCTCCACTGCTTTTACCAAGAGTTGGCACACATTGGTCAACAATTTTTTAAGATTTCATCACACCCTAGCACATAGGTAAATGTCAAGATATAGTACAAGAACCATGTTCTCATACTGGCTAAAGGTGCTGACACTCAGGTTTCATGAAGCCTTCATTGATTTTATCGCATCCTCGAGCATCGTAAAATCAAGTCCAAACTCAAATCTGTCATCCCAATTCCTCAAGTGAAATTTCAACTCATCTCATCACAACTGCAATCGTGTATGTGAGGCGTTGATCATATTCTTAATGTATAGACTAAGCACACAATATAGCACATAAATATTTCAAACTAGGGAAATGTGAATAATTAAGTCAAAGACCCTAATGACTAAGGTGGTTAACTCAAAATCTCAAGACCTCATATACCAAGTGTACTTGACCTTCACTAGTCTTGTGTGAATGTGAAAGTGTCAAGGACTAAATCAACTTATTAGTTAGATTTTTTTAGATTCAATTTTTGTGATTTTTTTAAAAAGAAAGGAAAGAAGAAAGAAGGTTTTAAAAAAACCTTTTTTTTGCTTTTCTTGGAGAAATTTGTTTTTTAAAAAGAAAGGAAAAGAATAATTTTTTTTGAAAAAGGTTTTTGCTTTTTTTTCAAAAGTTTCTTTTTGAAAAAGACACACTCTCTTTTTTTATATTTTTTAAAGGAGATAAAGAAAGAAAAGAGATTTTGAAGAAAAAAAAGTTTTTTTTGATTTTTTTTGAAAGGGATTTTGTTTAAATATGTAATATTTTTTTTGAAAAGAAGAGTTCTTATGGGTTTTTTTTGTTTTTTAAACTAATTTTACCTACCCCATAATTATTTTATAATATATAAGAAATACGCTAAAGTACGAGCTATGGGTAATATATACACGCCCCTTATACTTAGCATGTGTTATGTCCTCATAGCACAATAAGAGAGGAAAATGCATAGCTCATGCTAAGAGTAGGAGAGATAAAATAACAATATGTATAGAAGTCGACCTCCCCCCAATTTTAGGCTCTGGTCAGCCAAAGTGTAGAAGAAGAGCAAAAATGGGGCGGTTGAGGTCAAGAGGAGAAATGGATGAGTATATACACATGCAGGCATTGGTCCCCCCTATACTTAGTCTATGTTCATCCTAAGTATATGAATGGAGTAAGTGTGAGAACCGATGTGATCTGGAGAATATACAGAGAAGGGGGAATGTACAAGAGGAATGAATCCTCTAAGCTGCTGATTCTTGATGTTGCATCTTTATGAAGAGTAATATGATGTATCTGCTCTGTGCTCACTCTGCATGAAGTTGATGACCTCGACTTGGACCAAGTGCTCTTTAGAATCTACAAAATGCTTCCACAGTTGTCCATTCACCACATGGATTTGTGCACCATATGTGAGATCAGCTATCTCTATACTTCCATTCCCGTGCACTTTCTTAACAATAAAGGGACCCATCCATTTAGATTTGAGCTTCCCCTGGAACATCTTCAACCTGGCATTAAACAATCATACATTTTGCCAAGGGACAAAGTATTTACACCTAATGTGTTGATCATGCCATCTCTTAACTTTGTCCTTATAAATCAAATTGGTGTCATATGCCTTGTTTAGAATTTCCACGAGCTCATTCAAGTTCAAGTCTTGATAAATCTTTCCCTATGTGACAATCTAATTAATCTGCTTAATTGCCCATGAATCAGTTGTGCGGGCAAATGGCATGGCTTTCCATAAATCATTATGAATGGTGAAGTACCCATTGGTGTCTTGTAGGCTATCCTATAGGCCCACAGAACTTGGTCCAAGAGCTGGGACCAGTTCTTCCTATCGGGATGAACCAACTTCTACAAAATACTCTTCACCTCTTGATTAGAAACCTCTGCCATGCCATTGGATTGTGGTGGTAAGGACTAGTAACTATGTGCTCAAATCCGTAGTCCTTAGCTAAAGATCTCACATCTCAATTCACAAAGTGTCTACCCCCATCAGATATCAAAACTTTTGGCAGTCCAAACCTATCAATGATATGGTCTCTCACAAACTTACAGACAGTCTTGATGTCTGCGGTTCGGGTTGAGATAGCCTCCATCCACCTATATAAATAGTCATCCACCAACAAGATGTACTCATATCCTTGGCTGTTGGGAAAGGGACCTATAAAATCTTTGCCCCATGCATAAAAAACATCACAAATAATCACCGGCTGCGTGGGCATATCATCTCTCTGTCCAACTATCCCTCCCATCCTCCGATAAATAGGGCACGCCTGTAAAAAATCAATGGCATCTTGAAACAGGGTCAGCCAATACAATCCACATTGAATTACCTTGTGAGCGGTTCTCTTTCCTGAATGGTCTCCTCCAGCCTCAAGTGAATGACAATATGTGAGCACACTCTGTTACTCCTCATGAGGAATACACCTTCTCCAAACACAATCCGATCCTTTGAAGTAAAGGATAGGATCGTCCCAGTGGTATCTCCTTGAATCCGACTTCAATCAGTCAATGTTGCTCCTAGTCCAACCATGGGGAACCTGCTTGGAGACAAGATAGTTCACCATGTTGGCATAACACATGAGTAAGTCAATAACACAAATTGACTCGTTTGGGAAGGTCTCTCTAATATGCTCATAGTTAGGAGAATCCTTAAGATCAATATGACAAAGGTGATGAGCCACAACATTCTTCACTCTTGGTTTATCTTTTATCTCCAAATCAAACTCCTGGAGAAGTAAAATCCTCCTAAAAATACGCACCTTCGCATCCTTATTTCCCATTAAAAATTGAATAGCTATGTGATCAGTGTAGATTATCACCTTAAAGCCCAAAATGTGTGACCTAAACTTCTTGAGGGATCATAATACAACGAGCATTTCCTTTTCAGTCACGATGTAATTCTTCTATGTAAGGTCTAATACTTTACTCGCATAGTGGATAGCAAACGGGATCCCCTCTCGTTGTTGTCCTAACACAACTCCTATTGCAAAATCTGAAGCGTCAGTCATGATCTCAAAGGGGAGAGACCAATCAGAAGCATGTAGGATAGTCGAGGCACAAATCTTCCTCTTCAAGAGCTCAAAGGCCTCCAGACACCTATGATCTACAACGAACTATGTGTCTTTCCGTAAGAGCTCAATTAGTGGGTGGGTGATCTTTGAAAAATCCAGAATAAATGTCCTATAAAATCAAACATGCCCTAGGAATGACCACACTGACTTCATGTTGGTAGGTGAATCGAGCTTCTCGATCATCTCCACCTTGGTAGGGTCAATCTCCATCCCCCTTTTGGATATGACATGCCGCAACATAATACCCTCCGTCACCATGAAGTGACTCTTCTTCCAATAGAGTACTAGATTCACCACTCTGCACCTCTTGAGGACTCGGTCCGAGTGCGCTAAACATGTATCAAAGGAATCACAATTAATGGAGAAGTCATCCATGAACACTTCCAAGAAATCTCCCACCATCTCGGCAAATATGGCGATCATGCACCGCTGAAAGTGCAGGGGGCATTGCAGAGCCCGAATCGCATGCGCCTGAACGCGTAAGTGCCGAATGGATATGTGAATGTGGTTTTTTTCCTGGTCCTCAGGGACTATGGCTACGTGGATGTAGCTTGAGTACCCGTCAAGAAAATAAAAGAACTCTTTCCCTGTGAGTCACTCCAAAAACTGATCAATAAAAGGTAAGGGAAAGTTATATCTCTTGGTCGCAGCATTCTGGCGCCTGTAGTCGACACAGACACACCACAATGTGGTACTCATGTCGCGATCTCTAAGCCCTCCTCGTTGATGACCATATGAATTCCCTATGGGACAACATGAAGCAGGGCAACCAACTTGGAGTTAGAAATACGGTATATAAACCATGCTTTGCACAATTTCTCAATCTCGTTCTTCACTACTTCCCATAGATTGGGGTTAAGTCTCCGCTGGAACTCACGGGAAGGTCTCACATTGTCCTCAGTAAAAATGTGGTGCACGAAGAGGGGGGGTTATCCCCACAAGATCTGACATTGTCTAGCCTATTACTTTTTGGTTCCTCTCTAAGACTTCTAACAACTTAGACTCCTGATCTAAAATCAAGTCTTAACTAATGATAACATGATATCTTTCTTTGGGTCCTGCAAGAAAGTCATACTTGATTGTAGGAGGTAGTGATTTCAATTCTGGCACTGTGGTGTCATCAAGTAGATCTGGTTGAACTGAAACTAAATCTGGTTCCGTGCTACATGAAAGTGGGCTCAACTGTGTAGTACTTACCACCAACTCAGAAGTATCGAGAGTCGGATCACCAAAGAAATGCGGTAAGTCACGGGAATAGGCAGATGCATCTCTAACAAGATCAGACAACACCTGGCAAACTGCATCATGTACTATGTCCTTCCCAGATGAAAGGGTCTTGCTCTATCCTGAAGGAATCTGTCTCCAAATTCCAATGGTGCTAATCATTCTGCAATCTACCTTTGAAGATGAGTACTCTATGCTACACTCTTAATCGGGTCACTGACACTTGGTTTGTTTCATCTCAAGGTTCACTTCTACGCCTGGAGAACGGAACTTCATCATTCCCCTACCATAATCAAAAGCTACGCCTGCGGTCCTAAGGAAGGGCCGCCTGAGAATGATCTGAGATTCTCTCCAATGATTTGGGTCTCAATGTCTAAGACTGTGAAGTCAACCTGATAATTCTGCCCCTCAATCAAGATAATGACGTTCTTCACTTCTCCCTTTGGTCTCTTCACTGAACGGTCCGTGAATTGGAGTAAAGCTCTGGATTTGTGAAGTGGTCCCAACTCCAGTTTTTTATATAAGGCTAAGGGAAGTAAGTTGATGGAAGAACCGTTATCCAAGAGTGTGTGTGCAAACACGATGTTGTCAATACGACTCTCCACATAGTGAGCACCCACGTCTCTCTTTTTACTTGGCAATGTCTGATTCTTGTGATAAAATGTTATGGCTACTGACAAGACGTGTGTCTTCACCTTTTGGTTCTCTTTCTTCCTGTTAACCCTAGTAGGTGTGCATCTCACCTTAAGGCATTTCCGAAATACAGGATGGTTAGCCACATACTCATCAAATGGCACCTTTACAGTGATATTCTCATTACAAAACTGTACCATATCGGGGTCATTTTTCTGAATCTTTTTGATGTGCTTTCCTACTGTAAGAGCACAGGGGAAAGGGATTGAAGCTAGAGAAACAAAAGATGAAGAATATGAATCATGAATCGAAAGATCATTCTTGACATTAATGGAAGCAGAGTTCTTCATACAAGAATCTTTTTGATGCAACATGGAATCAAAATCTAAATAATCTACTATAGGTTGTGGAATAGAAGCTGAAGTGGTATCTGCCATAACGGGATATGCGAGGTCCTCCATAGACTCAAAAGTATATCCATGATGCTGATGCTGCATACGTGCTTTCCTTCTCCTCTTGGCACCCTAAGTAGAAATCCTCAAATGGTGCTGATGGGGCATCAGATATGTTGCCTCTCCTCCTCGTGCTTTGAAGACTCCTCGGGTAGAGCTCCAGAGATGCCCCTCCTCGTGTCCCTTGCACGGTCAGGTACAGTCATGGTTCTTCCTCTCCTAAGTGACATGTGATTAGCCTCATCACACGAAAGAATCCCATGTCCAGATCTAGGACATAATGAATAGTATACATGACCAAAGTGATACTGAGAATTAGATCGGTTCCGGCTATTAGGGTTAGCCTGAACTTGGGTTGGGATCGAGGTAGAGGGTGCAGTCGGCTCGTCTTGCCATCTATAGAGGAGATTTGCATCCACCCATAAATTGTGAATTTCATTCCTGTAGGAACAGAGCTCGTCAAGTATCTATTGTCGTATATCCACAGGACCAGACGAAGAAGGAAGGGGATAACACTGAGAAGAAGAACGGGAAGACTAGCCCTGCTGGCTAGGGTACTGCCTGTGCGGCTACTGGTACTGGGGTGTCTTCTGAAATTATTGGCCCTGATGTCTAAGTCATGATGTCCCTGTATTATTATAACAATTCAAATGAACTGAAATAAAGTCTAATCTAAACTAAACTAAAAGCCGCACTCGGCTGTCTCCTCGCTCTCTCCTGTGGCTCCGTGCAGAAGGGAGCCGCCTCCGAACACCGCGGTTGCGCCGGCTCCTCGAGAGTTGTTGCCTCGGTCCTCGGGCCTTCGCAAGAAAACAGACAAGTGTTACCAACCAGATAAAATAATCAAATAAAGACAAGAAAAGTGAACAGGGATATATGTGCAAGAATAACAGGGAAAATAAACAAGCAAAATCAAACAAAAACAAAAAATAAACAAAAATAAACAAAAATAAAAGAAAATAAAATAAAATAAAAGCAGAACAGAAAGCCGCAAAAGGCCGTGGACTCAGAAAGAGCCGCGGAAAGCCGCGAAAAAAAAGAAGAGAAAATAAAATGAAAAATAAAACGACTACTAAGCCGTGCTCCCCGGCAAAGGCGCCATTCTGATGGGCTCAAAACCCGACAAAGCAACCGAGGTAGGATATATCAAGAAGCAGTCGTTGAGACCTCAGTCGCTCGGTTGGCTCAACAAGAAAATATTAGACCACCAAATAGATCAACACACGATAAAACTCAAAGTAGCGGTCTCGCTATTGGATTAACCTGGTATAGCGACCAGGGTCGAACTCAAGGAGCACGTGATGGCCTCGCAGCCTACGAAGTAGTCAGAAATAACGAAAAATAGAAGACAAATATTTTTGGTGGATTTTTAATATTTTAAATTTTTTTGGATTTTTAAACTAATTAATAAAATAGGAAAAACAAGGGAACAAGCAACTTCACACAATTATTTAACTACTGGAATAAGCTCAAAAAAATCAAACAAAAATATTTTTAAGTTTTTTTATATTTTTTACTGTTTTTGGTTAATTTTTGTAATTTTCTGATTTTTAAATATTTTTCTAAGTCGAAAATCAAATATAGTTATAGTTGTCTAGGAAAGAGGTGATGCTTTTTCGAACTTTCGGACAAATGGTTGCTTTGGAAACTTCTGTTGAAGGAATCGGAGCTGCTATAGCTATGGAAGAAGAAATTGACATAGAAAGAGGAAATCGGCACTGAAACTGGAGTTGCTGCGATTGCTCTTGTCGATTGACTTGACTAAGCGGGACCGGAATCAAATGTGTGTATTCAGTTTCAACGATCGGACCATTCTCCTGTTCTCTTTTAAGCGCCAGCTTAAACGCTATTCGACAATCTTCCCCTGCAAGTCCGCGATGCTATTACCCGTCAACTCTCTACTAAGAGAATCGCAATCTAGTTATAGGGGCTTCAGAAAGAGATTTTCTTAAGAATATCAAGAAAGGGGCTAAGGGAAAGAAATGCCACTTCCCTAAGACTCGCGACTGAGATTATAGAACCGATAGCCCAAGATCAAGCGAGGAGTCTCACTGGGATGCTTTTCTCCTACCCTTCTGCAGAGATCGAAGAGGGTTACTAGCATGAAAATCGGATTGAAGGCTAGAGCATTTCCTTAAAGACGCACGGGGAATTGATGGAATTATCCCGCTAGCTCTGATATAGGTGTCCCGAGTCTAATACCTCGTCTACCTGAGAACTGCGAGTCAGACCTATCCTCTTCACTCTTTCCCTCTCCTCCTCCTGCCTTCCATCATCTCAGCTCAATCCTGCTTAGGGCCCTGGTAAAGCGCATTAGGACGCGATTGAATCCTGGCCCTCATAAGGTCCATAAGTGCCATCAAGCTTCAAGGCATGCATGGTCTTCTGCTCCCTCTGAGAAAATTAGCCTCTTTGGTAGGCCCAGGGCTGGAGTCCTTTCCCATGGCTGATTCATGTCCCAGCTATATATAATTCGGTCTCGCTATCTACTTCCGCCAGGTCTTTGACTGCTAGAGAATCTCGTCTAGGCACGTCTGGCTTTCTTTCAAAGAGATAGTGGTACGTCACTTCTTCTTTTGAAGAGTACGAGGAGGAAAGAAGCTAGGAATGGCCTCCCCTCCCTGAGGAGTGGCGATGTAGGGCCTTTCCCTGCCGCACCCGACGGGTGCGCATCTATGCCTCGACGGGTCCTGAAATCCTGCCTCTTTCACTAGCTTTCTCTCGACTGATCCTTTCTCACTTCTTCGACGCCTCAGTCCAAGGGCCAAAGCCTAGTTGTTGGATCCCTAACGGAACCTGCGATTCGTCCTATGTTTGACCGCGTGATGATTTGCCCTAATGAACCATCCTGTGGACTTGTCCATAGACTTCTTCGACCTCAGTCCCCATTCCGCTCCTACCTCTCTCAAAGAATAGAGCTTCAGACCTAATGTGCCATACATGAGTGAAAGCAGCATAGTGGCGATCGTGGATTTCTTCAAGAAGGGACGGTGTATAATGAATGACCTAGGGAGGGTTTTTTGAAGCCCAAAACAAAAGTCGGTATTGGATGGATTTCTTCACTCACCACACGAGACATGCGGAGGATACAACAGTAGATCAGAGCGGATAAGACACATAGGCGAAGGCGAGCGAGCTTATTACGTAGAAAGTATACGAGTTCACTACTCCTGACGTACTAGATCTCGTACGGAGTGGAAAAGCTTTTCACTCAATTCTTCAGCTCTACTAGCTAATAATCCACCAGTCCAGCTCAATTCCGCTGACGCAGCATGTCTAGCTTCGAGGATAATACCAAGAACCAAGGAAAGCAGTCCTATCTCCCGGAGTAGAATAGTCTGAACCTCACCAGTAGGTGCGCATCGACTCCTAGCTCTTCCTCGCTAGTCTTCAGCTGCTTCTGGGAATCCACAGTACCACCAACCTCGGATTTATGATAAAGAAAGCAAGGGCTAATAGGATAGATCTGAAAAAGGACTCAGCAAGGACCCACCCTTGAGCTACTTCGCTTTCTCTTTGACGCTCACCCTAACTCTAGATGACCGGTGTGTGCAAGCTACCTTTGTACTACGCGAGCTAGTTAGCTCTTCATCTGAATTTCCACAAGTCATCACTCACAGACTCTCGCATATATATACGCGTGAGGGTCCTGAATCCTGAAAAAAGTCTAGGTTCGGAATCTCGTATAGATAATAGATAGAAGAAGCTGATAGGAGAGTCCAGGCGATTTGAGACCCTGATCGATCGTCAGGGACCGCTGCCAGTATGATGTAATGATTCCTGTGCAAAGCTAACTATCTTCAAAGCTGAAGAACAAGAAGATGGTGAGGAAGCGAAAGGAGAGAAGAAGGCTTAGCCATCAGTCCTTAGACATACAAGGAAAGAACATGGCCCAACCTCAATCTCCTCCTCAGACTTTGAAGATTCCTGAATCCTGAGTTCTGGCACAGTGGAAACGTCACTATAGCCCTTTCTTCGACTTGAAAAGCAGAGACAGAGCCAATTAGAAAGACTATATAAAATAACTACCTCCAGGCATTTACCGGGAGAGCCGGTTCACTCTCATGCACTGGGACTGACTATCTGACTAAGGTCAGGAACTCGGGGATGGAAGCGGGAATGCATACTTGGTTAAGGATAAGAAAACAGTGTTGCTGTCCAGCCCAGCTTCAAAGGCCAAGATAAAATATAGAATGGCCTCTAAACAGCCAGGAGGTAATTTTCCTATGAAATATAAACAAAAATGAAAACTTAGCAGCTGAGTTTATTAATTTTTGATTTTTCTTTTAATTATTAGAATTTTTATGGGTTTTTAGAGCTTTTGAATTTTTTGTAGTTTTTATAAGTCCAAAAATGACCAAAGGTGGTCAGAAAATCAAACACAACAAGACAAACAATATCTAATTTTTTTGTAATTTTTAAAGTTGTTTTAATATTTTTTGTGATTTCTAGAACTGGACAGTAAGAAAAATGCGTGTTTTTGAATTTTTAAAAATACTAAAAAGAGTCAAAAATGTCTCCAAAAATGAGAGAAAATTTTACACCATGGCAAGAGCCATGTATCCAATTTTCATTCAATTTGGACTAAGTTTGCTATTTTATTAAAATCAAACAACAAGGCACAGTGCATAGGGACCTATCTGCAATTAAAATAAGCTCCAGGGCCCCTTGAATAACACAGTTGGAAAGTATAGGGCCCAAAGTGTAAAAAGCCCCGAGAACTACGCGCGTTGCACGTGTGTTACACTCATAGGGGCATAAGTGTCATTCCAATTAATAAAACTATTAAGAGCAACACGCTAGAAACACAGGACAAAGACTGCAATTACACCAAAACTCACGAGTCGATGCACGTGTCCATCATGTACAGGGGTATAAATGCGAACAAGATAAACCACAGGGTCCTCTATGCAAAATAACCAGAATAAAAACAACTAAGAAACGTATTTACAGGACTAAATATTAAATACGGAAAAGATAAGGGCCTACAGGGTAATTTACCCTTTTATCAAGTCGAGAGCTAGATGAATGCCACGTGGTGATCTGACGGTTGAGACGAGGCGCGGCTAGCCCTCGCTAATCTGACGGTCCCGATCTATCCTCCACTGATCGGACGGTGATGGCTGCTCCTGAAATGAACTGCTGCGATCTGATCTAGAGCTGGAGGGCTAGATGGACGGCTATGGAGGATACTCCAAGAACTCGACGTCGGCGAGTTTCACCGGGCTCGTATGCGTGTAGGAGAGCTCCTCGGAGGCTATTGAAGATTGGAGAAGATGCGCCTAGGCCTCCCGTGTCTGAATTGAGCCTCCGATGAAGCTGGAGGCGTCAGAGGTGGTCCAGCGACCACGGCGGAGCTGGAGCTGCTGCTCCTGACTGTCCGAGCCCTCAGATGGGCTTGGCTTGACCTGCAAAGCAATGTAACAGACTCCTGGGTCGAGGGCAAAGTGCCTCGACCCGGTTAGAGGTGGTGGAGGTGAACAGTGCGTCGATATGGGGGAGCTCTGGTGAAGCGACGGTGGCGGAGCTCCAATCCTAGTTCCTGTGCGAACTGGGTTGGATGGCTGGGTGCATAAGGTGCGCGAGGGAAGGGCGAAGGTGATGGATGACTCCGATGGTCGAGATGTGGGAGAGGGTGGTCGGAATCTAAGGTAGTCGGCGACGGGGTAATTTGGGCGTGAATCAAAATTAGCGAAACAGAGGAAGAACTAGGTCTACCTGATGGACGAGATCGACTGGGGATGAGCCAGTGAAGCTCTAGGTCCTAGCCTCGAGGGTCGTCGATGCCCGAGGCTCGAGCACCACGTCTGGGCGGCGCACGGCAGTGCAAGGTTGTTGGATCACTGGTCTGGTCGCTCCCTCCTCGCTGCAACACAGCCAATCGCGAGCTGTCACTCAGGCGGTGGCTATGAAGGTCCTAGGGTGGAATGAGCTGAGCCAAAGATGCCTACAAGTGAGGGCGGAGCTGATGCTTTATACGGCTAGGGGTTCGGCTAGATGGGAGTCGGGCTTGAAGCTCGGAGCATGGATCCCAAGGCTGATGACCGGGCGTGGATCTCGGATGCAAGAGGAAGAAATGGAGCCTAGGAATAGCGGTTTTGATGATCGGGTCATGACGCAATAAATCCGCGAAGTCGGGTCGGGCGTGCATGACCCGTGGGTAGTGGTCCAAGGGGGGGAGTTGACCGGGGGGTCAACGTCCCCCGTGGACCAATCAGAAGAGGCCATGTCAGAAATAATTAGAAATTAAAAATAAAATAATAAATGGCCGAATTAGGAAAAACTTAAAACATGAAAAATGTTTCTTTTATTTTAAACTATTTTTTTGTGATTTTTAATTAATTTTTTGAAATAAAAATAGAGTATGTACACTATAGTATAATATACATAATTATATACAATATGGATTTTTAATTTTTGATTTTTAATTAATTATTTTTATATATTTTTATTCCCCTTTATATTTTATTTATTTACAAGATAAAATTTGGAATATTTTGATATTTTTATTTTATTTTTATTAATTATTTTCATAGGGTAAATAAATAGATATATAAAAATATATACATAGTATATATACAATGTTTCTTTTGGTTTTTATTTTTATTCTTTTTATTTTAATTTTTGCTTTTATGGTTTTTATTTTATTTATTTACAAGGTGGAATAAATAGAGAAAGGGGGTCTATGTACATGATGAATATACAAGTGAAGGAGATATTTTTATTTCTTTTTAATTTTCTAATTTTTTATTTTGATTTTGTATTTACAAATATATACAAATATAAACAAACCCATTTTTATTGTATTTTTAGAGGAAAATATTTTTATTATATTTACAGGTATATTTACACACATGAGCTTCCTTATCTCTCTCTACTTGGGTTTTTATGCGGTCAGGCCCATGCTGAGCCCTCCCTTGGGATTAGGTTGCTCAATATTTATTCTAAATATTTCCCTCTTTTTCTTTTGTTTCTTTATTCTTTTATTTTTGCACAAAAACATGCTAATTATTATATTTTATACAATGCATGCTTTTTGGTAATTATTTGTATTTACAAATATCTACATGCATTTGCAAAGGTTTTTGTAGCTAAAATATAAGAATAAAGAGTGATGAATGGGTGTTCATTAATGGCCCTCCTAGTAATGGCCCTGTCATCCTTACTGTTGGTACTGTTGCCGCTGCTACTAGGGTGGCTGGAATCTAGGGCTCTGGTTTGAAGGAGGTGGTGCAGAGGTGAATGCAGTGTTGTGAAAGGTTGGGGGACGCTGGTAGGTCTGTCGGTCCCCCATACTTCTGTGCCTAGCAGGGTCTTGAGTATACCATACTCCATTCACCTCCCAAACCAGTGGAGGCTCCTCATGAACTGTCTCTGCTAATGGAGGTGGCTGCTAGAAAGAGTGAGCGTAGGACTGGTCATGTTCCCACGGTTGGGGTTGTCATGACACCATCTGCTCCTGAATATGGTGAACTTGATATACGGTGGTAGAGGGTGCAGTCATGGCCGGTATCTTTATTTTAGATACCCTATCAGTCAACTCTAAAATTTATTTTGTAATTTTGGAGATGCTTCAGTCTAATTCATCAATCCTCCTGTCAATCCTCTCGACTACAGTAAGTTTTTCCGCAAGGAGTCCCTTGCTAGGGATCACGTCATGAGAGAGATCAACTACAGCTGATTTCTCCCCTCCAAATGAGAGTAAACTGGGGGACGATGTATGGGCCCAGCTAGCCATCTGTGAGCGGCTGATTTTAGCCATATGCTTGAATACCTTCCAGACGGTATCTGATCTTCTTGATGTATAGCTTCCTCTACAGGTAAAACTCACTAAACTCTGCATATCAAGGTTGAGACCAGTGAAGAACGACTGGACCAAGATGTTGTCATCTCGTCCATAACAGGGACACTTCTGCAGGATGTCCTTGAACCTTTCCCATGCATTACAGAAGGCTTCATGGGGTAACTGGGAAAAGCTCATAATGCACGTCCTCATCATGTTAGTCATACTCGGAGGGTAGAACTTCTTCAGAAATAGGTCCTTGAACTGGGCATAAGTGGTGACCGTAACTCCAAGATTGTTCACCCTTTAGTTGGCTTTGCCACCCAAGGCAAATGGAAGGGTTGTGAGCCTAATATATCCTTGCTAACATTAGGATGTCTAAGGTAGCGCAAATGAGCTCGAAGTCCTTTAGGAATGCATATGATTCCTCACAAGCATTCCCATCAAAGTGTGGCAGCAGGTTGAGAAATTGTGGATTCAACTCAAAATCAACTGTGGATTCGGTAAGACTCAAGTAGTTCTGAATTCTATATTATCGGCGGTTATACGTCGCATCCATTGGTGGTTCGACCCCAACATTGAGATGTCCTAATTGAGCTCTGAGTAATGCGTATTGTTGCTCAGATGCAGCTAATCTGACTAGTACTATTCTCATCGGGTCCTTGAGGTGTTCTTCTTCCTCTTCTTTCTACTTTGGAGGCATTTTACTTGAATCTTCTTTAGGGCCTGAATCAGCAATGTAGTCTTGATTAGAAGAGGATTTGGGCATGAAGATATTCTTGCCGAGGCGAAGGTGTTCATAGGTGAGGTGCGAGGAGAGAAAGGGAATGGTTTGAGAGTAACCATCACGAGAGTGAGTGATCATGGGCTTAAGAGGGTGATGAATCCAGGTTGGCCCAAGTTGTGTTTGGACCTTTGAAGACGTACTTCTTAGAGGGTTCAACAAGAGATTCACAACGTCCGAATAATTATCCCCCCAATTAGTCATCTTAGATGTCAAAAGAACTGATTAGAACACGATATTCAATGAGGCAATAGTTCTGCGGTGCACGTGAAGGTACGGAGAATACTCACACAATACAAACGTAATTCAAACCTTCAATTTCATCAACTCAACACGTGATGGCCGTAAATGTTCGGCCAATTTATCTGGTCAATTTTATTTGTGATAAATGCAATCTTGGAATGATTAACGAGTTGTTAGGTGCCCCTATTTTCCTACAGACTGGCCTGATTCTTACAACTAGTTGGACATACTTTCATCTAGTATAGGAGTAAGTACGGACCATAAAAATACGGCGATCCGTTCCTTGAGGACTAAGGCATCCTCCAAACCTCCCACTCTGCTAAGGAAATCCGGACCGTTTACTGGCTACCCGTAGATCCTCACTGAGAAGTAGCTAATCGCCTAAAAACAAAGAGCTAGTAGTCTATAAAAAATCATGGCTTGGCTCTATCCTAGTGTCGTCTCTCTCTCACTTGCAAGTAAATCATACAAGGAGGGCTTTATGCACCCATGAACAAGGTTCTTTTTATTCCAATTTTTTAATTGACCTGCTCAATTCAGTCCCATCTTTAGAGTTAGGTTGTTACTTGAAATTTAATATGAGCACAACAATGCACATCTTCCATTCAGTACTAATATCCTTTGAAATCCTAAGTTATAAAACAAGGAAGGAGTCAGAAATCAAAATGCAAATGTGAAACATTGATGCAATCTCAGAAGAAGGTATACTTACAGTGACTCCCAATACTCTCCATGCGTTATGCAAAACTTAATTTTTAATTTTACACTATATGCATGCAGATCGAGAAAAACTGCATCTAAATAGTATACTTCTAGCGGGGAAGAGCTGAGTTAATTTGAGCCAAGTAGTACGTGTCTATGTACGTCTCATTATGAATATTATAAGACGTGTGAATCTTCTAAGATATGTGTGGCCTAAATTACGAAGGACACAAATAAATTTGATTTTATACTATCGCTTGCCTAATCTTAATTTTGCCACTCAAGTCGAGCCCCACCCTCACCGGAGAGTGAAAGCGGTCTCGACACACCACAAAATAATGTCCAAGTCTTTTTTACACACGCGAGCTCTTAAACAAGAGCCCCTATAAATGACAAAATTACCTAATCTAGTACAACACAAAAATTACAAAAATGAAAATTCTCTTGAAAATAAATTATATTATTGATCGATCATCAACGGTTGGCACGCGTCACGTCCGTCGACCTCCGATGCACTCCAAGTCCACCGAGCCCTCACAAGGAAAATAAAATTTATATCAGAGAGATAAATAACAAAATATATACAAAAATGAGCAAAGAAATAATTGAGAGAAAAGAATAAAAAACGGATTAATTACAAGATGGCTTGGGGATTAGATTACCCAAGTGAAGGAAGACTAAATAAATTTTTCTTAATTAATCCCTAAGTTGTTTGCCTCCTTGACAACGGTGCCATCTGATTGATCCCCTAGGTACATGATAATATGTTCTTGCAGTAATACGAGTACTTAGCGAATCAGTCAGAACCAAGAAAAGAGCTCCGCGAAGAGTGTCTCGGCTTGAATTTAAATCCCAGGCAAGTCCAGGGTCGAGCACAGGGAGGCAAAGGAACAACTTCAGGTTAATTCAGAAAATGAGTTCTAGGTTTCCAATATGTTTCTTTAATATTTTTTATGCAACAAAATAAAAGTCCAAACAAAATGTTGGTGAATCAAGTTAATAAGAAAGTACACAACTTAGCTAAATTAATTTTAATGCAAAATTAATTTAATTTAGCCAAATTATATTTTTTTCCTATAAACCTAATCCAATAATCAAAGCAGCATATATTTTTTTGGAGTTTTATGGATTAAAACACAACAATGAAAAATACAAACATTTTATGGGATTTTTTCACAACTTTTCACACAAATGGATTGCAAAAATTGTGAAAATTTTATTGGAATATAAACATGATGAAATACCCTTGGAATTTTTTGATAAAATATTATTTTTTATGGATTTTTAATTAAAAACAGAGTGATAGTGAGTAATTAATTCATAATAAATCCACACCATCAATTTACCCAAATTACGAATTATCTCAAAGAGGTTTATGAGGAATCCAGGAGAGTTGAAATTTTGAAAAATAACATATGTGGATTTAATTAAAAATAATTTACGAAGATCACTCTGCAATTTATTTAAGGCACAAGAAAACACTAATTAAGATGAAATTTGGATAGTAATTGAACTATATTTCAAAGCATCCTTTATGATTTTTGTGGAATTTTTGGAGCAACTGAGAGTGAATTATGAATGTAAGACCACGGATTGGATAAAATATGTAGAATTTCACTTGAACAATTTTAATTAATTCACACAATCTCACAAAAATCCAAAGAAATAACCAAATGACAGACATTTAGTTATTAAATATCATGATATTTTTCATTAAAATAAACGATGCAATATGGATGTTCAAATCAATGCTTGAACACAGGGTTATCCGTGTAATACAAAAAATAAAAATGAATAAGTTGAAACATGCACAGGGATGTTTTTGTAATTAATAAAATTTAATGGAATAGTATGCAATTTTTACCATAATTAAAAAAAATGCAGAATGGGGAACCACCTTTGTTCTAGGGCACGATAGGCTAGGCGCAGGGATGGTTGGGGGCCACACACGTGGTCGTAGGTGGCGTTGCGTGGGGTGGCAGATGCAGATTGTGCAGGCGTGGCCTGGAGGATGATGGGGTCTGCTCGTGGTGGTTGCATGTGTGCGGAGGAAGGTCTACGCATAGGGGACAATACGTTGTCGTGCGACGGCGGTGGAGGGGAGCTACTGTGGCGGCAATGGGTGGTTGAGCATGGAGAGGTGGCTGCGCGTGGGCGCGACCAAGCGGAGGCGCACGCGGTAGCCCGTGGCGGCGGGGAGGGCTTGTCGCGGGTGCGCCTGCTGCATCCTTGATTTTTTTTATTTTTTTTTTATTTTTTGATTTTTTTGATGTGATGTTTTTGTGATTAATATTTTTATTTTTTTTATTTTCTTAAACATGGAACAAATATGTATATTTATAAAAGGGAGAAAACGTGGTAGAGGGGAATGATAAAGAAGATGAAGATGGTGGTATGGTGTTTGTATGATGTGAAAATGATATGGTGGAGGTGATAATCTGGTGGTGAAATAATAAGGAAATAAAATGTAGATAAAATAAAATAAGAAGAGAAATGAGATATACTTACCTGCGATGGAAGTGAATAACCTCGGAAATTCTCATGAGGAGCACGGTCTTCGCTTGAATCACCGGTGAGCGATGGGTTCGGGCAGCGCGTAAATGTGGCTGCAATGTTGGCCAAGAATCCAACGGATCTCACCGGAGAGAGGGTTGCCGTTGCTCGACCGTGGTTGTGTTGCTGTGACCGATTCAACTCTGAGAACTAGGCACTCCTCATATAAAGATGGATCAAATGCAAAATGACGATGGGATATATATAAAAAAAATTAGAAGTTATGAAAGTGGTGGAGGGGAGGTCAATAAATTGGTTTAGTTGAATTAGAAGTTAGAAAAACTGGTGGAATGTTGGAGTTGAATGGGTTGTTATTGTAGAGAATGGAAATTAAATAAAAAAATAAATACTAGCTTACTTTAAATAATTGAATAAAAATAAAGAAGAAAATAAAATGGAAGATTTACAAAAGTAGGTCCATAAAAAGCACTATGTACATGGATTTTTTTTACTTTTCTAGTTTTAACTTTGTTTGTATTTTTAATAAAAGATATTTACAAACTAAAAATCAAATTTAATACTAGAAATAAAACAAAACACAAAAATGATTTTTTTGAATTTTTAGTAATTAAGAAAAGTAAAATAAAAAATTGGAAAACAAAAAATATGTACAATATATATAATGTACACCTAAGTCCCAAAACCCAAATTTTGCAAATGATATCCGATTTTAATGAAACTACTTTCATTGGATAGATAATTTTCTAACTTAAATTTTAAATGTGAGTTTGGTGAATTTGGAGTTCATACGGAGTTGGAATATGGCCGTGAAGTAGGACTTTACGGCTTTTTCTCTTCGGGATCTAAGGGTATTTATTTGAGGTCGAATTTATTTTGTATTTTTTTATTTTTATATCATTTTTGTGAACAAGTCAGAGAAAGAATTAGCCAAAAAGGATTTAAAATGAATTTACTAAAAATACATGAAGTTTTGAGATATTTACAGGTGAAAAACTCCTTGATTTTGTGGCCTTTTATTGTTAATTTATTTTGTACAATATAATAAATAATAATTAGTATATTTTATTTACAAAAGTCGTTTGGTTAATTTATTGATTTTATGGACATTTATTTGAGATTTTACTGAGGGATTTTGCCAACATTAATATATTGATATGATGAATCGTGGATTCATCACCACTCCAGAAACCGATCGTTTATTGAAAGATCACATTTTCCTAAAGATTCCACTTCACAATGCCTTGGATCATTTTCCTATGCTCAAGAATTAGTTGAGGAACAGATGCACAACTTGTAGGAAAAGGAAATCACAAGTTGAGAAACATGTATGGACCAAGGCAACTTCATGTGCTATTCACAATAAGGTGCCTCAGAAGAAGAGAGATTCTTAAGCTCATTATGTTACATGCCAGATTACAGATTCCACATTCCATCGTACTCTCTTAGATAGTGGTTCCTCGATTAATTTTA
Source organism: Ottelia alismoides (assembly GCA_037367405.1). Taxonomy (NCBI): domain Eukaryota; kingdom Viridiplantae; phylum Streptophyta; class Magnoliopsida; order Alismatales; family Hydrocharitaceae; genus Ottelia; species Ottelia alismoides. The sequence goes on along the minus strand of JAZKJV010007485.1, from coordinate 192,798 downwards.
TTCCATCTTCTTTGCTTGATAAGCTCAAGCTACGTCATCTTTACAAATCATGAGCGGTACATCAGTTTGTTGATCGATTTGTGAAAATACCTAGTGGTGTGTTGAGGAACATTGTTGTGACCATTCAAGGCTTGCAGTTTCCAGTGGACTTTATTGCCCTAGATATGACGTGCCCTATGTAGTTACACCTTGCTCTAATCATTCTCGGGAGTCCTTTATTGCAAACAACAAGATCACTCTTTGATTAAGATGCTGGGAGAGTATCATTCCCCACAGACAGTGGAGAGATACATATTGAGATGGTGAGAGGATGTAGAAGTCTCAGATCAGTATTGTCATTTACTTCAGAGGACACCAGTCTTGTAGAGGATTGCCAACACATATATGAGACATAGTCTCTTGATCTTGAGAGTGTTTATTTTGATATCCACGATATCCTACACGAGGATGAGGTATATCACATGGTATCCGGTTCTTCTGATGACTATTCACATACAGACAAAGAGTTCACATCAGATCCAGATGAGCAATCAGTTGCAGTAGACATCTCAGTGCTGCATATTGGGAGTACACATATTCCAGCATAAGAGTCAACTGATTATATTTCACAGATCATATAGTCTATTCAACATAGAGAGTCGGATGGTATGATGGATACACATATAAACACTTTCTGTAGTCTAACTCTAAAGGTGTGCATTTCAGAAGAGAAACCTATGCTACACTCATCGTTTATTCACAGAGGCAGCTCTACTTGTTCAGCCACAGATTACTACACGTGAGTACATCAGATGATTCAATACGACCCAAGTTGAGGTGATCTACTTTGTATAGGACGCCTGACTACTTTTTCACTTCATCTCATCCTGTACAGAGGCATGCACAACATGTATATTCTTCATACTCCACAATCAACCCCAGTTTTTCACGTCTTATATGCTTAGGATACCAGCTCCTAAGTATGGGGGGACCGATTGCCCATTGATTTGTGCTTTTCGATTTTGTTCTTTTTACTTTTCTCTGGTGTTTCTTTCTTTTGCACTAATCACTAGTCCCTAATTTTTGGCCACATTCTTTTCTATACTTTGGATGCCATGTCCTAAGTATAGGGGGGACCGAGTGATTTCATCGACTTCGTTTTCCTTTATTCTTTTTGTTCTTTTGTTTGTATATTCTTTTTCCTCAGTCACCTCATTTTTATCTTCCACTATACTTAAGATGACCTGATTGTAAATATAGGGGGGTCAACTGACTTCTATTCTTTTATTCTTTTTCGCCCACTTTTACTTAGCATGAGTCATGCCTTCCTTTTTCTCTTTTGACGCTATAAGGAAGCAACACAAGCTAAGTGTAGGGGGTGCGTATATATTGTATATATACTTAAGTCCATAACTCGTACTTTTATGTATTTTCTATATCTAAAAAATCCATAAAAAGTGGGTAAGGGATAACTTAAAATCCATTTATTTATTACATATAGAATCCTTGTAAATAAGTAAAATATGTGTAGAATCCTTATTTAAAATTATTAATTTGAAATATGTATTTAAAATATATATTTATTTTTTATGTAAAATTTATAAAATACATTAGTTATTTAATCCAAATAAATATGGGTAATTTATCTTGTACAACTCTTATACATAATCTTGTTTATAAAAATTGAAAAATCCATAAAAAATACAGTCCTAAAATTCATAAAATTACAAAATCCTTAAAATCCATAAAAATGAGTAAAATTCAGAAAATATACTTCACAAAAAACGGTTGCATTTGCATTAGTATTTTTCAGAATAAGTTTGATTCTTATAACTAAAGATTGTGAATAGTCTAAAGGATTGACTATGGCCTTTTACTTTCATTGTAAGGATCCTACTTTGGAACTTGAATTTAGATGCTTCAGGTCTTTGACTTAAATCTTTGGGTTCCATGAGACCTTGTTTGGTAATTCAAATTAAACGTGACTAAGAAGAACACTTGGTGTCATCCGTTTTACTCTTCATCAGTGAACCAATTTTGGACACATGAACTTTGCACTTAACTCGACTTGCATGGGTGGCGAAGGGCAATCAGCTTTAGTGGTGCATTTTCATCCTTCTGTAGTGACACAGATGTCTAAAGATGGTGGCGTGAAATAATGCTTCGGATGAGGGAAGGATCTACTAGCACACTATTTCCAAGACCTCAAAAATGGACGAAATGAAAAGATGCTATATTTGTCGAGGCACAAAAAAATTGATGCAGTGCAAGCAACATTACAAAGCCAATTCAAAGAAGAAGCCACCAAATACCAAATATGACCAGAATGGTCCAAGCTTCCACCAAAATGCTTGCACATCTTAGTGGAGACTTGGCTACACTGGTTGGGCTTCACAAGGAGATGTGACTACATTGGTCACACTCTAGTTCTCATTTCGTTCTTCTACATTCTCTCTATATTCAATTTTGGACACAACATGGCTGATGACCGAGGTTCTTGCGAGGGTCTAGAGCAGTCTACACAAGGCAAGACTATAATGTCATTGTAGCAACTTCTCACGATACCTCAATCAATCAACAACAAACCCACTATAAAAATCAAGCAAGGAATAGGTCAAAATGGGAGTCAAAATTTATATTCTCTAAAACTAAATGTATAGCAAGTAAGTGTGTAGAGGTCGAACCACAGAGAGTAAAATTGGTAGCCTATAGTTAGTTTTAAGCAAAGAGCATTATATACATGCAAGTCACTCATTATGTGTATACACATACATGTATTTTTTTGTGGGTTTTTAATTTGACGTTTTTAATTTTATTTTTTGTTTTATATTTTTATATTTTGTTTTAAATTTTATATTTTTATCGTTTCTTTTTCTTTTTTAGATTTATTATATTTTCTTTTTCTTTTAAATTATAATATAAGATATATAAGAATACATATATATAATAGATAAAAGAGATATAAATACAACTACAAATATCCAAAAATTGCGGAAATAGGTATTTTGGGGTTTAAATAAATTTTTGCTATTTTTATGATTTTTTGGTGAATTTTACGAATTTTTATATATTTTAATAGTTGAAAATAGCTTAAAATAGAAAAAATTAATAGGGAAAAATTGAAATGGAGATTAAAAATAGAAAATTAGGTCCAAAATTTTCCAAATCAATTTTAACAACATAGATAATAATATAGAGAAAAATATAAGATAGAAAAGACAATTTTTGAGGTTCTTCCGATTTTTTTAGATTTTTATAAAGATTTTTTAGGTTTGTCAATTTTTAAGAGTTTTCTTATTCTATTTTAGGTTTTTTTGGACTGGAGTTAGTACACAATAAAATAGACAACCTGTAATTTTTTTGAAATTTTCAAAATGTTTTATATTTTTTTGGTATTTTATACTATAGTCAGAACAAAAATGTACTCATTTTGATTTTTAACAAATGATTAAATTGCCAAAAATGCAAAACAAAAATGGTACATGAAAGTACAAGCTCCCACGCATCTAACCCTATTTTTACAAGATTTTAGGAGCACAGTGCTATTTTTAGTAAATGAAATCCAAGCAACAAATTTCATAAACTTGCAAGGGAATGCTTGCAATAAAAATAACGAATTTTTACCTGGCAGACCCTATAATCTTTATAAATTACCTCTAGAACCTTTGAAACATTGATATTACTCCCTCGACCCCGTAAACTTACTAACCCTTACTCCACAAACCCTGTGGTTAACTCCCATCCATCTACCCGTTAAAGTTAACCGTATTCTATTAAAATGAGGTCCATATAACCCTCTTTGTTCAAAAAAATTACAAAAGATGCCATTGATATGCTAACATCAGTAATCAACAATGTTAATGTCATCCCTCCCCTTCCCTCATCCCCTTCCTCCGAGGATGCGGATACCATCTTCATCCTTCCATCCCATTCGCTTGTGACTCAACCTTCTCCCCATCCCCTTTACGTGGCGTTGTTCGACTTCATGTAGTCTACATTGCCGAGGGGGTCTGCTGAGAGAGCCAAGGTGGAGCGGCTGCTGCTCGGTGAGGAGATAAGGAACATGATCGCATGCGAGGGGGTGAAGTGGAATGAGAGGCACAAGAGGCTGCAGAGATGGGTGCAGAGGATGGAGGCGGCGGGGTTCGGGAGGGTGCCGCTCAGCTACAACGCCATGTACCAAGCAAGAGTGATGTTGCAAAGCTGGAGGTGCGACAGGTACAAGGTGAGGGAGGAAGGGGGAGGTGGTGGAGGCTTCATGCTCTGTTGGCAAAGCCACCCCATTTTCTCCGTCTCTGCCTGGAGGTGCAGGAGGATTGATTATATTCTTCTGTATTCTTCTTATCCTCTTTCTTCTATTGTTCATTAGATCCGTATCTATATATATATATATATATATATATATGAATCTCTCCCTCCCTCTATTGTCATATGTAGTATAGATATAAATGGGTCGGTTCTATCCCGATGTTGCTACTGCCATGGAACCTGTGTTCTTGTGTGTTCTTCCGGGGAGAGGATGCTGCCAGTTCTTCTGGTGTAAATATGGGTTGTTAGCTTTTGATTTTACTGTGGCTTCGGTTGTAACGATGTATCACATTTTTGGTATGGATGAACTACCTGATGTCGAATGATTGGTGCTGCGTTTCGGATTGTATCTCCCTTTTTTGTTTGGGAATGATGTATTACATTTTTGGTATGGATGAACCAACTGAGGTTGGTTCCCAGATTTTTAAAGAGAGCGAGTTTGACTACCTTGACAACCCGAGCTTGATCCATGTTCAGAGCATCTTGGCCATCTGGGCTACTCAGGTCATCCTTATGGGAGCTGTCGAGGGATATCGCATTGCCGGTGGGCCTCTTGGAGAGGTGGTTGACCCCCTCTACTCAGGTGGCAGGTTCAACCCACTTGGCCTTATCGACGACCCCAAGGCCTTAGCCGAGCTCAAGGTCAAGGAGCTCAAGAATGGCAAGTTGGCCATATTCTCCATGTTCGATTTCTTCATACAGGCCATCGTCACTGTAGAGGAGAGAGGGAAGAAGAGAGAGGTTTGTAGTCTGGGAAGAAGAGAAAGGAGGTGGAAGATCCAGCATTAATTTTCACCTCTGGTTAGATTAACCCACCCTATTGACTCAAGTAAAAGTACAACTAACGGCAGGGTCTGTGGGGTAAGACGGATCAAGTTTACGGGGTCGAGGGAGGAATATCGATGTTTCAAAGGTTGTAGAGGTATTTAGAAAAGTTTATAAGGTCTACTAGGTAAAAATCCCCAAAAATAAATGATGGGGTTCATCTACAAATGTGCCAAAATTATACAACGTATTTTAAAAATTATTGAACTATTTTGAAATTACAAAAATCATCAGGGGTTGCATGCAATTTGCCCCGCTCACGTGGGACTACACGTGAGCTGAGCTGGACCGGACCCATTTGTAATTTCCATAAACATCACGGACGTCAAATGCAAAATTCCCTTTTTACTTACACTATTCACTTTATTTACAAGACTAAATAATAAATACAAAAAAACGGGGTATAGATTTAGCAATTTACCCCCATAGGCACGGGAGTGGACAGTTGGATGACATCCACTTGACATGCATCGCAGTCTCCTGGCCTGACGATGCTTCATTATTTACAGTCGGGATTAGATCCTGGATCAGGATCGGACAGTCAAGCTTCCACGTGATCCGATGGTAACTGCAGTCCTAGACGAACGGGGTCGATCCAATGACTGTGAGGCATGAAGGAAGAACAGTAGAGGAATTGGTCCCCGATGAACTTCGATCGGCTGATTCTTCAAGTTCTTCCATTCCAGGAGCTCAGATCGTGGGCAAAATACTCCTAGGGGTCTTCCACGTAGACTGGGGTTTCAAAAATGGTCGGGGTCTCGCGAGAGACTCCAACGACGGAGCTCGACCGGGAGGTGCTTCTTGCAAATTGACAAGGCTCGATGAGCCTCCGTTCTGATTATTTCCTGTAGGGGTTAGTTGAGAAAAGAAATGTCAAAGCTCTAGCGAGCTTCAAGTTGTAGGATGATCGAAAGGTCAACAGTATGGTGGATCTCTGATGATGTGGAGGAGTGGAGGTCCGGAAGACCAGATCAGAGGTAGATCTAGGTGAGTGAAATGTGTGGGATGATAAGAAGACGTAGGGAAACAATGGGGAGTGGTTGGCGAGTCGGTCAACGAGTGGAAGCACAGTGAAAAAGTTTGCTGGAGTGGGGCTCCGACGAACTATGAAATGGGATTATTAGGCTAAATCTCTAGGCAAATCACTAAACTAATGCAAAATAAAAATGTGGGAATTAAATATTACCTAGAAAGCGAGGAAGGTCAGCTCTTATACCTGGTCGGAGGCCATGGAGTAGGGCGGTCGGAGTGGTCCACCGTGGGTGCACCTCCGTCTTCCTTCAGCCGCTGTGAACCTCAGGGGTTCTCCTCCTGTCACGAGGATTCTCTCTAGACCAAAGTAAGGGGTTTAAGAGTTTAAATTATGACCAAAGAAGATAAGGAAGGTGGAGGTCCTTATTTATAAACATGGGTAGGCACCCTTATTGACCTAGGATTTTGATGAAAGTGATGATATATACAAGGAATCTACATGGTCAGCATAAAATCATGGAGGATCAGGGAGGAGATCTAATAAAGGGCTCGAGGGCGGAGGAACAATAGGGGGTTGGGAGAAATCAGAGAAGGCAGGTCGCTCGAGGTTCTGACAATGGTCGTAAGAAGGGATGGAGAGATGACTGGAGGTCAACGAACAGAGCATCCCCATTGGTCCACACTAGCTACAAAAAGACATAACAATATATTTATTTACAAGTTAATAAATTAAAAATAGCAAATTATTCAAATTATTTTTTTATTATAAAATAAAAATGTTTATTATTTTATGAAGAATTTTAATAAGATTTGTATTTATTTTTGTGTTATTTATTACAAGTTAATTTTAAGTGTGTATTTATAGGTATATTGATCTATGTTTTTAACTATTTTCTTTTTATATTGTATATTTTATTTTATTATTTTATTCTCTTATTTTATATATTTATAACTTATTCTTAAGTACATGAACATATTTTTATTATATTTTGTGACATAGTATATACATTTAAATAAATAGGGATATATATTATGTAGGTATAAATACATGTATTTCATCTATGTATTTTGCACTATTATTTATTTTGATGTGCTTTATTTGGTTTTATTCTATATTTATATTTTAATAGAGTATATATAATATTTACAAGAGTATAAAAATATATACGAATAAAAGAACTAAAGAGTAGATTTCCCTTTTATTTATTTACAAGTATGAGCATAGGTATTTTTCTTATATATTTATATACTTATTTTATTTTAATATTTTATTTGTTATTTTACTCTAGTTTTAATATGTACATATATTATAAATAATATTTATAAAATTATAAATATAAAATTATAAAAAATAATAAAGTATAAATAAAATTAATATTTTATTCAGGTATATTATACAACAGGGGTCCAAAACCAAACTTTCACACCATGACTTCAATAAATATCTTATTAAAAGTTATATATAATTAAATTGATTTTGATACATTTTGAATTTTTATTTGAGAGATACAGGTCTAGAAATGTGGGGGTTTTGCTTTTTATTCAGATTATTGTATACTAGTTTTGATAAACTCAATTTTTATTTTTCTATGCATTATTATCTACAACTTTTGTGTTCAAAGTTTCTTTATTTGAGGTATAAACAGTGGAAAATAAAATAGATCCTGAAAAATGAATAAATAGTAGATTAATAAAATATATTTTCATTGTATTATTGATCCTTATCTCCCCCTACTTTATTCCTTATCAACCTAGTCATCAAGATTCCCAAGTCTCGGGGTTTAGGGACATAAAATACCTTTGTTATTCTTTGTCTTTTCTTTTCTTTATTCTATGATTTTACCGTTAAAAATAGTATTTTATATAGTATTTACTCAACAAATAATGAATGTTAATTTATGCAAATTAAGGGTATTTACATACAATAGCTAGGGTTTTTAAGACCAAAATGATTGAATAAAGGTAATGAAATTGAGATTCATCAATGATCTGACCTTAGAAGGGAATACCCCCATCCTCGAGGAAAGAGTAGCTTGATGAGGAACCAATGGGAGTATATTATTGGGATGGACAGTTTCTTTGCTTCTTTAAGCAGGAAGAGCTAACACAATTCACATACAGTACAAATTGAATTCAAGGATTGATAGAGTTTAGCAATATGGATGAGTGGATCTAAGCTAGCGGTAAAAGTGAACCTAAATAAGGATTTGTGGAACTTGAGGATTGTTGAGACTAAAACCCTAATCCTAGTTAAGGCTCTGATAAAATGCTTGTTTTAGGCCCGATCAAGATCTTCCCTTTGTTTTTTCTCATGAATTGGTTTAGGAAAACAAATTCATTCCAACTTTCTTTCTTATTCCCTTATTTTTTAAATAAGTGTTTGCTAAGGGACTAGCTTAAGTATAGGTGTTTGATGATTCCATGATTCATTAACATTCTGTCGGCATTTTGTCTTAAAACCCTTAACAAATACATGTAAGTAGTCGTTAATTTTCATCTTTTATCAAAACCATATTCATGAATAAAAGTGCAATTTTATGCATCAAATTTATGTAAAAATAAATAAATTAAAATAAAGAAAACAAAAAAGGCAGATTGTAGATATGTATATATGTACAATATGACTTATACAATATTAATATAGTTGCAAGATATATTTATGAAACCTAATCCCTGAGAACAAGTCAACATGGATTGGTCGACAAACAAACAAGTTGGCGGAGATAAGGAAAGAAAATCATAAAAATAATTAATGATTCATTTCACACATTTTTCATTATTTATAAAATAATTATCAAATCTTAATTAATTTTTAATTAATTCATATATATTTTCACCAAATTATTTTCCTAATTGTTTATAAAAATGTATATAAAAATATAAAAATAAGTTAAAAATATTATCGTGTACATACGTCAAGGAATCCAACTTTAAAATTATCAAATTCACAAGTTCTGAACATCATAACTTCCTCATATAAACTCCAGTTTCACTCCACTCATCTTTAAATTCAAAAAATAATATCTCTAATTAATGGAGGTGATTTAACTAAAATCAGAGTCTGTTTGCAAAAAGTCAGTTTTGAGACCTAATGATAACTGGATTTCTGGTCAATTTATTTTATTTAGAACACATTATTTATAGTTTTATAAATTTTATAATTTTTAATTATTTTCTTGATCTTGTATTTTAACATTAAATTATTTTAAAATTTTAAAACTTATTTAATATTTCAAATAAATCAAAAATCCTAATTTATAGATGAGTTTGAACTGTGTAATTTATACTCGTATTTAATTATATATTTAAATTAATTTATTAAAATCCATAAAAATTCACACATTCTTTATTTATTATCTTAATATTGAATACAATATAAAAAACTATATTATTTATTAATTTATGAAATTAAAAATCCAAAACCCTATTTATCAGGTATTTTATAAACATATTTATTAATATTAGATTAATATCTCATTAAATATTTATTATTTATGAAACTAACTAAGATAATTTAATTATTTACATCTTTTATTTTTATACCTACTTTAATTAATGGTATTTGCTATTTTATATTTAATTTATAAGAATAATTATTTTCATCCTACGAGATGCTGACACGTGTCAACACCTGGAGGCTTCTTCTCCAAGAACAAGGTTGTTGCAGTTGTTACAACCAGCCTTCTTCTAGGCTTTTTCCCGCTACCATCCTAACACCCTCATCCGATCTAAACCATCCATTTCCTTGTCCTAACATCCTACGTCCACGCCTACTCTAGGATCTACTCCAACCCTTCGCCATTCGTCCTATAAATCGATCCTAAGTTCGTCAGTTCAAACTAAGTCTCCCTTCTCCAGAACCGACTGATCGATCACCTATATTCTTCCTTCGATTATGGTCAACCAAGGAGGTGACAGCTCCTCGTGCCCGACATGCGTGGAAGTAGGGTGATCAGAGGAGGTTCCAGGGACCTTCGCTGGCCTTGCGCCACGTCACCGTGCACGTTCAGCTCCGATGAACACCGCTCGTCAAGTAACTACCGAGGTTCAGATAACCTCATTCCCACATGAACTCATTTGTTTCTTTCCATTCTGTCTTGATTTCATAGCCCGAATTAGGATCCTATTCACTCAATTAGTTAGGTCTAATACCCATCTTCGATTCACATTCAAAATCAAGGCTCAATTCCACTTCAAATCCATTTAATTTGAGTTTGTTATATCTCTTTACAGGAAACGATATTTGAACTGCAAATCATCACATTCTTGGTCGATTCAACATGAATCGAGCAATTTAAATCTTTGTTTACAGGACATTAATCCTTCTCTGGATTATTCGCCTTCATCATTTCAACATCTAGAGATCAATGTTTGCCGATTGTATCAGAGTTTCCTTGCTGCAGGATTCCGGAACCCTAGCCGATATCCATATCCTTTGTTGTTGCCATCTTCTCTTGTTCCCATGCCGTAGGCGAGATCGAAGGGGTAGGAGATCCCTTCTGTCCCTATAAGAGTTGTCAGAGAACGTCCAAGTAGTCACCAACTTCGTCGGAGATTGAATGGAGGAGAAGAAGCACCGCCAACAGTGTCCAGGAATGGGGAAGAACGCGCACTCCAGTTAGCCGACACGTGGTGTATATAGACGACCACGTTCAAGTCAGATGACCTAATCCCATTCGTTCAATCCCAAACGGTGGAAAAATTGCATCTTTATCCTCCACGCTCTCTAGAATTCTCCCGTGTCTCCAAAACAAGTTAATATTACATTTAGTCCCTATGTAGGGACCCGAGTGTAAATCTAGAGCAATTTTTCTCCCAATTAGGTCTCTGACAAGGGACCTAATTGAAAGAAATGCTTTTTCCTTTTGTTTGTATATTTTACACTCTTACATTGACTCTTGACACTTTTGAGGACCTTGGACATTATTCTAGCAGCCTATTAATTTTCTACATTTTATTTCTAGTCGATTTTCGTGGATTTCAATTACGATATTCTCGAGATTTTCTTCTTCGCATTTATACTTTATTTTGAGTTTGTTTTGAGTGCTTTCGAGCCCGCTGCTCGAGCGATCTTTTTCTACTATATAATATTACTTATTCCCCTATTATCTTTCACATACTATATTGTAGATAATTTGTTTTGAAAAATATCTATTTGAAAATTAAATAAAAATTTGGAAAATTAAAAAATCAAATAAAAAATTCAAAAACCTAAAACCGATTAAAAAGATTTTTTTAACTTTCCTCGAGAAGAAATTAAAAATCACAAAATTACCACACTTCTCATGAATCAAAATATTGGTATTCTGCTTCCTCGAGTTCGCCCCAGAGACACTTACCTAGTTAATAATTTGTGCGTATAAAATAGGAGAGAGTCGCTTCATTTACTTTTCTCTATCCTATTTTATTGATTTTTGTTAGATTATTCGAAATTGTTTTGTAATTATCTACTAAGAAATGGAAAATCCAACCTGCGGTTATTAGAGTTGTCGGTGTAGAAAGAACCACGAAGACAGATTCAGTTAATCAAACAAAATCCGGATAAAATAAGAGAGAAATAGAAGCAAGATGAAAGAAATGAGCTTCTCTCCTATTTTAACCTTTAAACTATTTTTTATCTCGATAAGTTCCTGCGAGTCGAACTTGAGGATGCAAAATACCTTTACTACGAATTTCGAGGAAAGAAAGGATTTCGAGATTTTATTCTCTTCTTGAAGATGCAACAAAGGATAAGAAAGCACTCAAAACTGGCTTGATTTTACAAAAAAATAAATCGAGAAAAATATGTGATAAAAATCTGCAAAAATATAGCTAGAAATGTTGCTAGGGTAGTTGTGTAACTACCCGAGAAAATTCGATGAAAAATACAATCAAAACATGGTCCAAAAATACTGTACAGTTCAGGGGTATAAGTGCAAGAAAGAATAAAATTGTCCTGTTACAAACCGGACTCTGGTAGGGACTGAAATGAAAGAAAAACTAAAGATTTGCATTTAGGTCCATGCATGTTGACCTAGAAACTTGTTGGAGCGGGAGTGAATTCCTAGAATCTGCCTAAGCTTATGTTGAAAATGTCTACCCCTTTGAGCGGTTGAGATTAGACTTTAAGGCACGATCTAGACCATCCACAAAGGATAGGTGTCACAAGGCTATAATCCGCCTCTGTTCTTGGCGTTCTTCCCCTTCTTGCGCAGGTGCAGCGATGACATCGTCTTCCTCGATTTATCTCCAGTGAATGGAGGAGTTCTTTGGCCTCCTGAAGGGCCAGAGGGGTGACACCTTTACCCCTCGAGCTCGCTTGCGGGTGAGTTTGCTCCGCGGTGGCTGGAAGCGTTCTCGAAAAGGTCAACGAAATTGATGACTAGCAAGTAGGAGATCTAATGAAGGGATGCCTTCTTTGCTTGATTCTTCTTCTAAGGAGAAGCTCCAGATGATTGATTTAATCACTCCTAATGTGATGTGTACCTGCAAGTGAATAGTTGTTGCTCGACTCATGAATGAATCGTCCAAAGATATTATGATTGCAGATCAAAGCATGAATTTCCAAAAGATAACCAGTGCAAATAGAAGATAAGTGAAATCGATTTTGAGTGATTTCAAAGTGGATTTTGAGGTATAAATTGATGTGCGCTAAGAAGGATATTATAACATACTAACTACATGATTAAGGGATCTAATCTATACACGCAAATCAAGAATTAAAATGTAAAGATGGAGGAATACCTGGTGTAGTAGGGTATATGACCACACTGGTTTCTACTCGACGAGGCGGTCTTCTCAGGGTTGCACGTCGTGCACAACGGCGAGTCAACGCGAGCTGGAGCCTTGGAACATTCCTCCGATGATCCCTCTTCTACGCGAAGCTCGCTTGAGGCCCTGTCACAATCGGAGATAGTTAGAGAACCAAGGTGAAAGTGGTGGTTCAGCCAATTGGAATTCTTGAAGTGGTTTGTTCAGGAAGAGTTAGTTCGTTAATGACGATTTTGGGGGGTTTGTATAGAGTGATTAGAGATAGTTAGGTATGGATATAAGGTATGTATGTGTTATGGTAGTTAGGAGTAGGTGGTGGATAGTTTAGATTGAAGTTTGGAGGAAAACGATGGCGTGTAGAAAAAGTTAAAGATCGTTGGTTAGAACAGAAGCTGCAAGAGCTTCTTGGAGAAGAAGACACCAGGTGTTGACACATGTCAACACCTTGTTGTCCAGATAGTTAATATATATTATAAATTAGATATTGAATAATAAATAATGGATGCTATAAAAACAAAAATTATAGATAACTAAATTATCTAAATTATTATATAATTAGTTTTAATAAATATTTTACGAAATATAATTATTATATTAATGGATAGGAATAAATAATACTTAATAAAAAGGTTTTGGATTTTTAACTTAATAAATTAATAAATAGTATATTGTTTTTATATTTTATTAATTATTAGAATATTAAATAAAGTATGTTCGAATTATTGTAGATTTTAATAAATTAATTTATTATATTAATAAATATGGATATAAGAGATGTATTTCAAATTTACTTATAAATTAGAGTTTAATTTATTTAAAATAATAAATATGCTCCAAAAATTATGAAATAAATTAGGCTTAAACTACTAGATCAAGAAAATAATTAGAAATTATAAAATCATTAAAACAATAAATTGTTAAATAAAATAAATAGCCCAGAAACTCAATTGTGGTTAGGTCCCAAAACCTACTTTTTGCAAACGGATACTGATTTTAGTGAAATCACATTCATTAATTAGATAATATTATTTTATAAATTTAATGGTGAGTAGAGTGAGATTGGAGTTCGTATGAGAAAGTTATGATGCTCGGAAATTGAGATTTTGACAATGTACAAGCAGGATTTCTTGGCAGATATACAAGAATATTTTTAACTTATTTTTATATTTTTTATACATTTTTAGAAATAATTAGGAAAAGAGTTCGGTGAAAATATGTTCATATGAATTAATTAAAAATTATTGAAGTTTTGGTATTTGTTGGATAATTACTGAAGAATGTGTAAATTGTGGAATTAATTATTTTCTATTTGTTTTCTTTCCTTATCTCCCTTTACTTATTTATTTGTCGACCAATCCATGCTGACCTGGTCTCAGGAATTAGGTTATAAATATCTTTCAGCTATATTTATTTTCGAAGTCACATTGTACATATATGCATATCTACAATTTTCCTTTCTTTTATTTTATTTATTTTTATTCTTTTATTTTTTATATATTTTTAATGCATAAAAGTGCATTTTTATTCATGAATAGGATGTTGTTAAAAAGTAAAAATTATTGCATATTTACATGTATTTGTTAAGGGTTTTAAGATAAATGTGGATTGAATGTTAATGAATCATGGATTTATCATCTATGCCGACATCTCTTTTAACCGTAGGCAAAATATGGTTATCATTGCGGATGTATAATATTTAGAGAGTTATGAGATCTCTCATTTAAGGAAGAAGAAAGCCACCTTCCCCATTAAGAGGGTGGACGACCATGGAGTCCTACTCCATGTATGGTCGTCCACTCTATTAAGGGGAGGAGGCTTGTCCTCTTTCCTTTATTTCCTCATGGGATTGATTTGAATTAAAATAAATGTATTGTAAATTATTTAAAATAAATTTAATTTATTTTAAATTGATTAATTGTCATCGCAATTGTATGCAACAAAACGCCATTGATTGAAAGCACAAAATTATCTACACCATTAATTTGTCTGTGCACATGGATTGAGATCCATGGACATCCGATTTGTTATAAAAGAAAGGCAAGCCTTTGCTCTTTATTTATAACAAACTCCCTATTCACATATGCGCCCCCTCTTTCTCAATATTGTGGCCGTCCACCATATTGACCTAGAGAGCTCCACAATCATCACAATGTTGTTGTGTTGCCGGATCAACTGCTCTTGGATCTCTACCTTTTTCGGTGCATCTTGCTCATGAAGAATGTCATCGACTTCACATGACGACATCAGGAGACTCTATGCTGGGATCTTCAACTCGTATTACGAGAAGCACACGTCTTATAGACGTGCCCGCAAGTGCATCTTTCATCGGATTGGACGTGAGGAAGGAGGTCTCTTGGCTAAGAGATATACGTGATCGGAAACATGATTCAAGAGGTAATCCTATTACTCGTTTGTGATCTTAATGAAATGATATGATAAGTGTTCTCATATCATGTGGTTTCATCTATTTCAAATTTTTTAACTCCGCTTCCCCGAGCAAGTAGTATGAATAGTCGCTCTTGATTGCATGTGATGCGATCTTCACACTTCTGTGCACACATCCTTCACCATCGAAACATGTGTGTGTCCAAGTATGTATATTTGGAAAACCAATTAAAATAATGTTTATGTATCGAGTATCCAAGTGTGCATATAAGGAGATATGAGACATGATCTCTAGAAAAAATCATACATGTCCATACTCTATGAATCATGAGATAGATCTCACTCATGAGATATTGGGGTCATTCCAAATTCCATGCATGGTCATCTTGTTTATGAATCAAGACAATAATTCAGAATTATTGCTATATCCTTTTGTAAAGAATGTGATTGATATTTCCTACAATGATTTGATTGATAAGTCTATTGATTTAACCTCAAAGAAGAAAGACAAATAAGGTTTTGAACTTTAGATTTAATCAAAATCTTCCAGTATGTAGGATGCTTGAGTATTGGAAATATTCTGGGTTGAGGTGATCAAAAATAGATTATATTCCAAGACGCTTTCATTCTGAGGGTGTGATAAAACAGAGTGGATTTTAGTTACTCTATTTTATGGCTATGTGATTGAGAATAATTTAGATTAAACCTCATATGACAGGACCCATTTCTAATTATCAATTCAAAATCTTAATGTTGGAATGGAAATGGGTATGGATATTCAACCTATTTCTAATGTCCATTTCTAAAGACAAATGTTGGAATTGAAAATGAAACCCATTTCTAGTGTTTATTTCTAGTTTATAGATCCAAATGTTGGAAATGGAACTAGATGGCTACACCAAAAAATGGTTTAAACCCAATTTTGGACATCAAGTCACTATACATCGATAGTAGAATCTCCATAACATTATTTCCAAGTATCCGCGAATGCTACTCACGAGTCTGATGAATCCATGATTCATTAACATTCTGTCTGCATCTTGTCTTAAATCCCTTAACAAATATAAGTAAATTTCCATTAATTTCTACTCTTTAACAAATTCCATTCATGAATAAAATGCACTTTTATGCAATAAAATCATGTAAATAAATAGATGAATAAAAATAAAGAAAATAAAAGTAGAGGCAAATTGTAGATATGTATATATGTACAATATGACTTATAAAAAATATAGCTGAAAGGTATATTTATAACCTAATATCCGACATCAAGTCAGCATGGATTGGTCGACAAATAAATAAGTAGTGGGAGATAAGGAAGAAAACAAATAAAAATAATTAATTTCACTCTCCACACATTCTTCATTACTTATCCAATAAATACCAAAACATCAAATAATTTTAATTACTTCATATTAACATATTTTTCACCAAACTCTTTTCCTAAATAATTCTAAAAATGTATAGAAAAATATAAAAATAAGCTAAAAATATTACCTTGTATATATACCAAGAAATCCAACTTGTAAATTGTCAAAATTCTAACTTCCAAACATCATAACTTTCTCATACGAACTCAAATTTCACTCTACTCACCTTTAAAGTTCATAAAATAATATTCTTTAATTAATGAAGGTGATTTCACTAAAGTTGAAGTTCGTTCACAAAAAGTCAGTTTTGGGACCTAAGCACAAATGGGTTTCTGGGCTATTTATTTTATTTAGAACACACATGTTATCGTTTTAATAATTTTATAAGTTTTATTATTTTTTGATCTTGTAATTTAACCCTAATTAATTTCATAATTTTTGGATCTTATTTATTATTTTAAAATAAATCAAAAACCCAAATTTATAGGTAAATTTGAACTACATCATTTATATCTATATTTACTAAAAAAACTTAAATTAATTTTTTAGAATCTATAAAGATTCATATATACTTTATTTATTAATCTAATAATTAATAAAATATAATAAATGATATATTATTTAGTAATTTATTAAATTAAAAATTCAAAACTTATTAAGTAAGTATTATTTACACTTATTTATTAGTATAATATTTATATTTCATAAAATAATTATTATTTATTAAAACTAATTATATCATAATTTAGATAATTTAATTATTTACATTTTCCATTTTAAGACCTATTTAAAATAATGTTATTTACTATCTATTTATTAAGGTATTTAATCCCTCCTGGTCAACAAGGTGCTAACACGTGTCAGCACCTGGGAGCTTCTTCTCTAACAAGAAGAAGTTGCTTATGTTGTCAATGGCCAACGTTCACTTAATTCTTCCCGCAATCTCCTAACCTCCTTCTCCGATCTAATCCATTGATTCTCTTCTCTTAACTAACTAGATCCACGCCCACAATAGATTCCTATATTAGATACATCATACTCATATATAAAAGCCCCTCCACTTCACCGTTAACAACAAACATCCCCTAAGCTTTCTACTTCCAGAACTAACTAGCTGTTGACCCTACTTTCCCACCATGCTCCGCCTCATTCATGTCGTGACACGGCCTGAGGATCACCCCACGTGGAAGACGAGTCAACGGAGGAGGGCTCCAAGGTGGAGTGTCGCCTTGCATCGCAATTTCTTCACTGCGTCCAGCTCCGAGAAGACCGCCTCGTCGAGCCATCACTAAGAAGGTCTTACACCTTCAAAACCCCATGTCAATCCTTCATCCTTTACACTTTTATTCATCAAATCGCGTGCTTCAATTATCTACCTTAATCGCATAATTAGGATCCTAAATTATCATTCTTAGACGCCTACAAATTCCACCTTCAAATCAGATTCACAACCATTCAGATTCACACTCCTTTTACCACCTGTTTTCATTTTTCTGGAAACACATTTTAGATCTGCAAATCATTATTTCTTTGGTCGATTCCAAGTGTGGATCGAGCAAGAACATTGTCACTTGTAGGTTCTTATTATTATTAGAGCTTCATTCATCATCTGGAGCTTTAAAATTCAAAGAAAGATCAGAACAAAAGAAACCTTCTTCAATTGCCAGGCAGAGCTACACCGTCGTCTTCCTTGAAGCACCACCACCATTATCCACTACCTCAAAGAGCATTCACCTGGAGGTGAGCTCGAAGGGAGAAGGAGTCTCCCTCCTAGCCCTGCCAGAGGCCAAAGTGACGCACCAATTGTCGGATATAATCTTGGGAAGCAGCCATTATCGTCACGCGTGTGACAGGTGAAGAACAGGAAGAACACGCCAGAATGTACAGGCTCGTGACACGTAGACATAGTGGACGACTCAGGTCACTTTACATATTATAATTTCAGTCATTCAGATGAAGGGGTAGATTATTTGCAACACAATCCCAGACAAGGATGCAGAATTTCCAACAACTCTAGAGATTTCCAGAAATTGCATTTAGATCCCCACGCAGGGACCTAAATGTAATACTTTTAATTTTCTTTTCAAATAAGTCCATGACAGGGATCATTTTGTAACAGAACAAACTTTATTTCTTTTATACTTCTACCCCTGGGTTGTAAAGATATTTTGGACCTTTACTTGTTGCATTTTTCCTTGATTTTACTAGGGTAGTTACACAACTATCCTAGCGACATTTCTTGTATTTTTTTGTGGATTTTTGTTTAGTATTTTCGTCGCTTTGATTTTTGTAAGTTCGTGTAATTTTTAATTTTTTCTTGAGTTAGTTGTAAAATATGAAGATAGTGGAATTTCTCGAGATTTCTTTCTTTCATCGAAAACCGTCGCACGGTTATTCTGCCTCCTCGAATTTGACTCAGGCACACTTACTTGGATAAATATTAAAGTGTAGATAAACTAAGAGAGTTTTCTCTCTCTCTCTCTCCTATTTTATTGATTTTTATTTGATCGATTGAAATCCGATCTCTGCGGTTCATTCTACAACCGACAAATCGTCTTCTTCAATAAACCACATGTCAGATTTCGGTTTATCAAAACGGTGTCGTTGCCAAGGAGGCATTAGCTTTACCTTGGTGTTTGACCTAATTTTGAGATTTTTTGATCTTCTTGATTTTACGGTTGATTTACTTTTCCATTTTGTTTGATTTTGTTTTACGACTTTTATTGATTTTCTTCAATTTTTACGGCTTTCTAATTTTTTTATTTCTTTCAGTTTTTGTTCGCTTTTTTACGGCTTTTTGCTTTTGTTTTTCTAACTAAGTTTTACTAGGCATGCAGAATTAGCGAGCTTCTTCTGAAGCCGAGATAGTTGAAAGTGTAGAGACCGACCCCTTCTCTCACAAGTTGTTTTCAGAGAGCAGAATTAGTTAGGATTTTTCTATTATTTGTAATATTTTTGTAAACAAAAAAATAAGGGTACTTGCCTGTTTTTCTGTTTTCTTAAAAGGGGCCTCGCACGAGCATCCTGACTTGTACCTCCCCTCCCTTTTTCTCGGGGTTTGTTTCACCGAGTGTCGTGTATTCAGAGGAGAAGGGCACCCACCGCGGTTTTCCTTCGTATTGTCGATTTTCCATGGATTTTTACGAGGCTAGGTTCTTATTTTGGAGTTTTTTTTATTTTTTTTTCCTCTCTGCTTGCACCTTCATAGTTTGTTCTAGGACTCGCGACCTAAGTACATGCTTTTCGAGGATAAAAAAAGTGCTAGACATTTTGTTTGAAAAAATCCAGAAAAAGAGATAACCAGAAGAAAAATCGGGACTTCTTAATTACATGATCTAAAAATAAACGTAGAGATCATTTGATTTGGGAGAGAAACCCCCACACATAGATTAGAGGTACATTTTCCAGGCATTGTGAGTGAGGGACGACACTTAAGGAAAGAACCAAAGTCCAAGTTTCTTTCGGAATACTACTTAGTCCATACACCTAATCATTGTTCTTCAATGGGTACTCACGGGTAGCCGACAACGGTCCGAGTTGACTTAGCAGAGTGTGAGGTTTAGAGGATATTGCGTAAGGATCGGTCCTCAATTACCACGGGTAGACGGAAATGATCCGTACTTACTCCCATACTGGCTGAGAATAAGTGGTTTTCTGTAAGGACTCAGGATAGTGTTTCGATTAAATTTCGGGAATCTATCAGCTTGTGATAATTTGTGATAATATATGTCTGCTAACATAACCCTAAAATCGACAAGATAAAAGATCAAACTTTTACAATCATCATCGGGTTGTGTTAGTGAATCTAGGGTTGTTTTGTTTTTACTTGAGATGCGTGTGTCACCGCGTCTTATACGCCTTTTTCCCCGATCTCTTGACTTGACATCATGCTCTCCCGATTATTCTCATGATATTGAAGATGACGACTCGACAGCTTTTCCTCTCAGACTCTGTGAGCTCTCGATGATCCACCGTCTGTTGTATGTCTTCACAGACTCGGGATGACCCTCTTCCCGAGTCGGTCCCATCTAATCTTGAGGAGAGTCAGACCTAGATGCCCTTACCCCCCAGCCCGTCTTTTGAGGTAGACCCCAATCTCAAATCATTGTATCTTTCTCCTACACAATTTTCACAGGGTTCTTATGAGACTTTTTCCATCTCATAAGATTCTAAGGATATGGCTCGCGGGAAGGGACTAGTCGAGGACAGTGTAGTGCAGGACCGACATACTGGAGAGGCACACACTGAGGGAAGACCAGATCCAACCACAGAGATCATGATGGGGATTCTAGACACTCTTCAGCTTATGAATCTACAGATCCGAGAATAGTTTAGAGTCCAGAACGAGTTGCGAGACAAGATTGATGCGTTTAGAGCAGGAGCCAGGAACCCACCACCACCTGCCATGGTTCCCGCAACACTTACAGATGAGTATGACCCTGATGCCAAGATGCTACATCACTGGATTCGGTTACCACTGAATGAAGGGCCATACGAGTTACGCTCGTCCTATAGTTCATTGCTTCTCAAGTTTTACGGGAATACCGTAGAGGAGCCATTTACCTTTCTGCAATTGTTCGAGATGATTTTCGGTATGGCTAATTATCCTGGTGTTATGCAGGAGGTTGTTCGCCTCAAAGTCTTCCCCTTCATCTTAGCAGATAAGGTGCTTTACTAGATCATCAATTTGGGGAGGGAGATATCAACGTGGGGTGACCTGAAGTCCACGTTCCTGCGTAAAGTCTTTCCCCTAGGATGGAAGAACATGATGAGGAGCCAGATCTCCAACTTCACTCTGCTGCCAAATGAATCATACCATGAGGCGTGGGATCGGTTCAAGGATCTTAGCGAGAGATGCCCTCACCAAGAGATACATTTAAAGGTACTTGTTTAAGATTATTTTGGAGGACTCTAACCGGATGTCCATGGCCTTGTGAGCATCGCATGTGGCGACAATTATCTGAATCAGGATGATGACTCTGTCTGGTTCATCTTTGAAGGGATGGTAGAGAACTCAAGAGACGTCGACTCTACTCAGGCATTCCAGAAGGCCCCGCAGCCACCACACTACTGAGAGCATCATAAGGTGGCAAATATCTTATATTCTGAATCAAATACCAACATGAGATATATCCGTGAAAAGTTAACGTTGGTAGATGTGATTCAGAAGCAAGTTCAGGACTTGCATCCACTTTGAGCATTGAAAAAGCATTCATCACTTCCTCAACAGTTGAGCGATCTGACGAAGAAGGTGACGGAACTACAGCTTCAGTACAAACAGTCTCACGCTTCTTCAACTGCTCAACCTGCTCGGAGATCTTTACCCGCTCCTCCTACCCGACAGATCCACTTCGTCTAGAGTGAGTTGGGTTAGCCTACGGAGACTCTGCATATTTATTGGCATGAGGACCAGTCTTATGCCAATTCCAGCCAAATCACCAGCCCTAGAGACATTGATGTTGATCCTCAAGCCACTCTTGAGATCAACGGGATATGGTACGCTCCAATTCAGCCACCATCACAGTTTACTCCTCAGAGCATACGCCACCAGCAGTAGTCGCAACATTACAATCATCCGCAGCATGGACGTCTGCAATATCAACACCGACAGAATTTCACGCAGCAGTAGTCTCACCAGAATGTTTATCAGAGACCACGATCTTTTCACCATCATGCTTTGCAATCACAACCAAACCATTACCAACAACAGCAGCAGTCTCCATATACGCCCCAACGATCTCCTCAGTCACACGTTCCGCAGCAGCATATGCCGAGGCAAGAGAGAGTAGAGAGCCAGGGTTATCGCGTTGAACCTGAGATATCTCTACAAGCCCTATCATTGAATCAGATCATGGATATGCTGAGCATGCTCCAGACCGCACACAAGACCGAAATGGAGCGGGTTAACCATCGTCTAGATGAGTTAACCGCACCCAAGACCACTCTTCCAGCCCAGCCTCATAAGAACCTGAATAACAAACGGAGGCATCCAGATTAGGTAGACAACACGACAGGTACGATCTCTTTTCCTGAATTTCTATCTAACTTCATTCATCTCAGGAGCGGTAGATCACCACAAAAAACCTGATCGGGAGGAGGAGATGCCACAAGGTGAAGAGTGAGAGCCATCCCATGATACTCATACTGATGTTGAGAAGGTGGAATGCAAGGACGATAGGGATCAGCCACTTGACGATTAGGGAGAAGGGAGCGATGTCGAGACTGTTGATATGGACTAAGGCAAATCAGACGATGACACCACGTCTGGCCATGCAGGCACTCCCAAAGCTAATGTGCCTTTTCCTGTTTTAGAGAGGTTTATAGATAATTTTGAGACTCTCGATGTACAAGTTGATCTCGGTCTCAATAAAAAGAATTTTGATTTTCCTAAAATCGTTCCTTTTCCTGATGCTTTGTATGGAAAAGGTACTAAAAAATCCAAAAAGAATGATTTTACTCCAGAGACTGATCGATTAATTTAAGATCACATCTTTCTTAAAATCCCACTCCATGATGTGTTGCATCACTTTCCTACGCTCAAGCAATAGCTAAAGAATTGATGTACAATGTGTAGGAAGAAGGAATCACCGACAGAGAAGCATATCTTGACCAAGGCCACCTCATGCGTTATTCAGAATGGATTACCTAAGAAGAAGGACTCAGGAGCATACTATGTCAGATGTGAGATTTCAGAAGTCGTACTCGATCGCACTCTCTTAGATAACGGTTCCTCTATTAATCTATTACCTTCATGTTTACTCGATAAACTCAAGTTAGGCCATCTTTACAAATCTCATTCGATCCTCTTGTTTGCTGATAGATATGTAAAGAGACCTAGGGGTATTTTAAGGAACGTTATCTTTACCATGAAGGATCTGCAATTCCTAGTGGACTTTACTGTCCTAGACACGGAATGTCCCACACAGTTACGCCTTACCCCGATCATTCTTGGGAGGCCTTTCTTGGAGACCGCAAAGCCCTGTTCGATTATGATATAGGGAAGGTATCTTTTCGCGCTAATAACGAAAAGGTACATATAGAGATGCGAGAGAATCACATGCATCCAGTGCAGCATCTACAGCCAATTCCTATGCTTTGAATTCCTTAGCTTTTTGTGATAAAATGGATGAGGTTCACCTTGACGACCTCAAAAGGTATCAAGTAGAGACCCGAGACATCATAGAAGAGGATGGGTCCAAGACTTCATCTAGCAGCTCTTCTAACGGTGCTCTTTGTTTCAGCATGGATGGTGATGATCATATAGGGTGGAGAAATGAGAATTATCTTGC
The DNA here is from genome assembly GCA_037367405.1 of Ottelia alismoides. Classification (NCBI taxonomy): domain Eukaryota; kingdom Viridiplantae; phylum Streptophyta; class Magnoliopsida; order Alismatales; family Hydrocharitaceae; genus Ottelia; species Ottelia alismoides. The sequence goes on along the minus strand of JAZKJV010007485.1, from coordinate 168,920 downwards.
AGACATTTTAGACTCAGAAAATTTACAAAATTCCTCCACCTCAGCTGATTCAAAGATTGAGTTTTACTTTGCCGAATTATTCTCATCTAGTCATTATGAGGATGAGCATGGTAGTGAGTCGGATGCTGTTTTAGACATCTTCTGTAGTCTGACCCTAGAACATATTGAGATGGTGGATAACCGTAAAGAAGACACATTACCACCAGCTCAGATCCCCTTACACAATCAGAGGATGATAAAGCAGGGCCGGATCTTACCTTACCAGAGCTGAAGAACTTACTACCAAATATGAAGTATTCTTTCCTTGCGGGTCCACACCGATAGTTTCCGGTCATAATCATCGCATATTTAACTGAAGAGCAAGAATCTCGTCTTATGGAGATTCTTGAAAGAAAGTGCAAGGCCATTGGGTGGGTTGTATCCGATCTCCGCAGGATAAATCTGCTTTGTATTCTCATCATATCTATCTTGATATGACAGCAGACCCTCTAGAGGTTTCAGCGTAGGCTGAATCCCGTCTTACGTGATGTTGTCAAGAAAGAGATCACAAAATGGTGCGACGCAGGATTTATTTATCCTATCTCCAACTCTGAAATGGTTATCCCATTACATGTTGTCCCGAAGAAGTCAGGAATTCAGACGGTTAAGAATGAGAGTGGAGAGGAGATTTGAAAGAGAGTAACCACGTCGTGGCCGGTATGCATTGATTACAGAAAGTTGAACGCTGCAATGAATAAGGACTACTTACCGCTGCCTTTTATAGACCAAGTAATAGAACGATTGGCAAGGAAGTAGTACTTCTGTTTCCTAGACGGTTACTCCATATACAATCAGGTTACAATTACCCCTGAAGATCAGTAGAAGACCACCTTCACATGTCCTTGCGGCATGTATGCCTTTAGACGGATGCCCTTTGGATTGTGCAAAACCCCCGCTACATTCCAAAAGTGCATGCTTGTCATCTTTGCGGACATGGTCGGTGGTTTTCTCGAGGTCTTTATGTATGATTTTTTGGTCTACAGTGAGTCCTTTGACGATTGTTTAGCGCACCTAGACCAGGCTCTTCAAAAATGTTGTGAGGTAGATATTGTTTTGTCTTGGGAAAAGAGCCATTTTATGGTTATAAACAGGATCGTATTGGGGCATGTCATCTCAAAGCAAGGCATGGAGATTGACCCTGCCAAGGTGGATGTCATCAAATGTCTCAATCCACCATCTAATGTTAAGCAGTTACGGTCTTTTCTAGGGCATGTCAGCTTTTACCGACGGTTCATACATGACTTCTCTAAGATTGCCTTACTATTAACCGAACTCTTAGGTAAAAACATCGACTTCTTGTTAGATGACAAATGTCTTAGTGTCTTCCTCACTTTAAAACAAATGAGCATCAGTGTAGGACAATCCTCACTTTAAAACAAATGATCATCAGTGCTCCTGCCCTACAGCTGCATAATTGGTCTCTACCCTTTGAGATCATGACAGATGCTTCAAATTTTGCGGTTGGGGATGTATTAGGAAAGAGGAGGAATGGACTTCCAGTTGCTATCCATTATGCCAGCCGCTCATTAAATGATGCCTAATGCAACTATACAGTGACAGAGAAAGAGATGTTGGCAGTGGTGTTTGCTTTAGATAAATATAGATCTTATCTTCTTGGCTCGAAAATCACAGTGTATACTGATCACTCAGCTATCTGATTTTTGATGGAAAAGAAGGATGCTAAGGCACACCTTCTGATGAGCAACCCACCAACTAGGGTTAGGAAATCAGATAAACGATGGTAATTGTGACCCTAACTAGTAGGCTGAGGCTCAACAAGAAAAATAGATAACCACACAAATCATGCAATCAAGGCACAAAAACAATGTTAGCGGTCTCTGCTATTTATTTAACCTGATAGCGACTAGGGTCGAACTCAAGGAGCACGAGAAATCCTTTTAAGTAGTTGAAATCATACAAGGAAATACATATTTTTATTAATTTTTTATTTTGCAATTTTGTATTATTTTTTAAAATTAATGAGCAAAAACTAACAAATAAGAAAACTATGCACACAAGCAAGCTTTTCGAATTTTTATTTAAGGCTAAAAATACTCAAAAATTAAGAATAAAAATATTTTTGGGTGTTTCAAATATTAAAGTATTTTTTATGATTTTCTAAGGTTTTTTATGATTTTTATGTGATTTTATAAAATTCAAATAAGTGCTAAACAAGGACACAGTGCACAACGAGGACAAAATTACAAATTAAAATTAATTAAAATTCCTAATGTCATGGGGAGTAATTTTATGAGTAAATATTATAAAGAGGAACAAACAAGAATTTAAATTATATTTTTCTGATAATTTTAGAATTGTTAACGATTTTTATAAGTTTTTAGATTTTTAGGGATTTTGTGAAGATTTTTACAACAAACATGATACTGGAAGTAAAGCAAACAAAAACAAGCATCACTAATATTTTTGGAATTTTTAGCATAATTTTTATAATTTTTAAGTATTTTATAAAAGAAACAGAACAATATGTATGGGTTTTTTATTTTTAGAAAATAAAAGACTCAACGAAGTTAATTCCAAAAATCATAATAAGTATTATACGTTAGCAGGAGCTCATAGTAATATTTATGTAATTTTTGGATTTAATTTTATAATTATTTGATAAAAAACAAGATACACAACTTGCAGGGACTTAATTGCAATTATAAAAAAGTTCACATGCCAATTAATAACACATATAAAAAGCTTAGGGTGAATAATGCAAAATATCTAGAGAATAAGCGCACATGCGTAATACACCACGCACAGGGGTATATAGGCAAATCTCAAAAAAGTTTCATTCAAAAATAACACAAATCAAGTCCAGGATAGATAATGCAAATAAACCAAATAAGCACGTGAGACAACACGCGAGCTCACTCAAATAGGACTGAAATGCAAATATCAGAAATGGCAAGGGTCCACATGATAAATTACCACACTATTTTAAACTGTGATATATATCTACAGGACTGAACAATAAAGACAAAATAGAGAGGGGCCTAAAAATAAATTACCCCTTATTGGGCGCGATATAACGGCTGAGGATGTCCCACTTATGATCGGACGGCTGAAATGGACGGATACCGCTTTGGCAATCGAAGGCGGAGATGAGATCCTGAGATGGATCTGACGGTCGGAGGCCTGCTGAAGGTGAACGGCTCGGATTAGAACTAGAGATGGCCTCGATTGAATTGCGGAGGAGATGTCAGGAAAAACAGGGAAGAACTCGTCGGAGGTGAGTTTCAATCGTTCATTCAGCGCAGTTCTGGCATCCTCTCGAGCTGTTGGGATGTGGAATGGGTCGGTGATGAAGCTCTACAGCAGCAGGATGGCTCAGAAGGGCCCAAGACTAAGTGGAAGGTCCTAGGGGTGTTTGGTCGACCTGGAGCTCTCCTAGGATGTACTTGACCTCCAGATGAGGACTGGTTGCGCTCCAACCCTGCAGGGGAAAAGTTCTTGCTCGGAGGGTGTCTCCGGCATGAGTCAAAGAATCTCTAATAGCCAAGAACAGAAGATGGGGTGAACGGGATGGTCGTGCGTGCGATGAAGGGAACGACCTGCTAAGCAACTCCAATCTGGTGATTGGAGTCTATGGAAGAGTGTGGAGCATGATGTAGAAGCGGAAGGTAGTCAGAGTGAGGCGGAGTAACGTCAGAGGATTGTGAAACACAGTAGGGGATATCTTCATCGGAGATGCTCTGTTTCTCAGGAAGATGATCGAATCTATGGATAGGGGAAGCGGAATGAGCTACCTGATGGTGGTCGAAGTGCGCTTGGGGTTGCAGATGATTTTCCACGGTGGTCTTGGCCTCAATGGCCGGCGCGACCAAAGTCTTGGCTCCTCACGGTGTAGCTGAGGTTGAAACCTCGCCATACGTGGGGCTAGCATGCTCCAAAGTCTCCCGCACCCTCCCTCTAGCTCTCTATCACTCTAGGAAAGGCAGACAGTTAGGAGGGGGATGGTGGTGCAGCCAGCCAAAAGGTGGCGGAAAGGGAGGGGGTGGTGTAGGCTATATAAGCGTGAGGGTCCGACATGGAGGTGGTGCGGCCCATGAACCGAGGCACGGATCGAGCAAGGGAGTATCGGGCGAGGGTTAGGGATCCGGGCCGAGCATTCGGAGCTTGGAATCGAGGACAAAGACGGTCTGATTGGGTGGCTAAAATTTGGAGAAATCGGTGCAAAACCCGATTCGACGAGAAAGGGGGTCCGAGGGGGACCAATTGACCGTGGTCAACAATCTAATGTGGCCCAATCAGAAGGGGCATGGGATACGGATAAAAGACGCTACAGGACAAAATAGAGGAGAAAAATAAAGAAAATTACATTAAAAATAATAAATGAATTTAAATGAGAAAATGAATAAAATAAAAATGTTTATTATTTTTAAAAGATATTTTTGGTGATTTTTAAATATTTTTATGAAAAATAAATTAGTGTATATACAATATATAGTATTATATACATGTATAATATAACTATGTATTATGTATAATTATTTTTATATTATTTTATTTTTTTTACATAAATATCCTAGTTTTATATTTTATTTATTTAAAACATATTTTTAGGAGTACAAAATATTTTTTATTTTATTTTTACAAATTATTTACAAGTATGAAATAAATATGATGTATATACATGTGTTTGGTACAATGAAAGGGGATTTGATATTTATTTTTATTTAATTTTTCTGATTTTATTTTATTTTTATTTTTTTTCTAGGAATATATACAAGGAGGTAAAAATAATAATTTAGTTTTATTTTGTCAAAAATAATTATTTATATACATAGGTCCTATGTAAAACACAAGGTAGACCCTATCTCTCTCTACTTATTTTATTTGGCAATAAGGTCAAGGCTTGACCTTCTCTTGGGTTCGGGTCACTCTGTATTTATTCTAAATACCTCATTCCTTTATTCTTTTATTTTTGCACAAATACATGCTAATTATGCAATATTAACAAATGCATGTTGAATGATATGTTATTGTATTTATAGGTAATTACATGTTGTTTTGCCAAGACAAATAGCTAAAATAAAATAATAAAGAGTGAGAATCAGGGATTCATCACCCTCCTATACTTTACCTTTGCTAGTCCCTTACCAAACTTATTTAAAAAAGAAGTGAAAAAGAAAATAAAAGGAAGGAGAATCAAGGTTGATTATTAAACTTATCTTCATTAAATTGAAGTATTGAGCTCAGTCAGACCTTTAAATTTTTAGTTTGTCAGAATCTTATCAGAATCTAGGTTTAAGACTCAACAACCTCTAAGTTCCACCATTCTATGGTCATAAATCCTCAATAATCCAGATCAGAACAAGCCTAGATATGCAAACTCTAATGACCATGTATCTTGCCTTGTACTGTCTAAGTGATATGTAGCTCCCCACCTCAAAAATGACAACGAAACTGCCTCCCTCAACAAGGTAACTCTAGATCCTCAGTCTAGCAGCTCTTTCCTCGAGGAGCGGGGTATTTCCTTCTAAGTTCAAGTTAAACCGACTCAAGAAGAGCGGGAAAGAAGAGAATAGATAGTGGACAGTGTAGCCACGTATCCTTGGGAGCCTAACCAGTGTAGCTAAGTCCCCACTGCAAGCTTCATGAAATGAGGAGTAATACATAAGCTTTGCTTTATTTGACTATATACACTCCGGCAGGCATTTTATTTTCAATTAGGCATGCCCCCCTTTTTAGAGTTTTTCTTGATTTTGCACATTTTTTATGTGCATATGTACACCATATCTACATGGTGCAGCATATATAAGGACTTTTTCTTCTTGAGCCGGTAGACTATCCCTCTTTTGAAGCATTATTGCAACCCACAACTCCTATCTTTAGACCTCAATACCGCTAGACCAAGTTGAGGTGCACATCCCTCCCTAAAGGAAGATGAGAGGTTCAGTCTAGAAGTACTACCATCGTATGCTACTCCAAACCAAAGAAAACTACCTCCTCATTATCTCATCGTAGAGAGCTATGTGTAAGGTGTTGGTCCAAGTAAAGTCATTGTCTGTGAGAGTCGTGTGTGCGTTGTTAAGTGTTCTACTTAGGTTCATGAAGATGACATGTGAACATAGCCTAGTGGACTCAAAGAAGTAAGTCACTAATGGACCTGAAAAGTCTCAACCCCAAATCCTATAAGGTTCCTCTGAGAGTAAGGTGGATTAAGGCCGTAACCAAGCTCCATTTTCCAATTTAATTTCAGACTAGTTTAAATATCAACTATGATTCAGAAGAATATACAAATATATACAAAACTATTTTTTATGCAATTTTTCAATCTATGCAAAATTTTTAAAATGTGCAGAATTTTTGAAAAATGTTTGAATGCATGCATGAAAGCAGAAGTTTTGCAAACTATTTACAAACATTTACACATGGATTTTTTTCAAACTTTTATTTTTCTAACATTTTTCACAAATTTTGTATAATATACATAATTTTAATACAAAAATATTTACAAACATTTTATAAACAAACTATTTTTACAAACATTTATTAAAAAAATAGTTTTTACAAATAGCTATTTATAGACATGTATGTGCAAGAAAGAATTTTACGTACAAGGAAAATAATTTTAAAAATTTGGTGACTTTTAACTTGTAGTTTTTAGCCATTTTATTTATTAACACACTCACATAAAGTATGAGTTATGGCTAAAGTATATATATACAATATATACGACACCCACTATACTTGGCTCGAACGATGTCCTCAGAGTGATCAAAGAGCGATGAAGAAGACATAACTCGTTCTTAGTATAAGGAAGTGAAAAGAAAGGTTGTACTACAACGACAAATGAAAGAATAAAATCAATAGACGTCGGTGATACCCCTATACTTAGGATCAAGTAATCCTAAGTATAGGAATCTGTGCACAAGGGGAAAGTCGAGGGATAGAATGTACAGGGTTTACCTCCCCTATACTTAGGGTGAAATAACCCTAAGCATAGGTAGCAAAACAGAGGTAAAAAGAATCAAAAGAATAATCAAAAGTTTAATAGGGGCGACACCAACGATCAACGGATCATCATCTGGATATGGCTTCAGGCACTAACCGTTAACTCGAAAGGTGAACTCATATGACATTTTGGATATATCAATGCTGCCATTGTCATGTACCTTTCGGACTAGGTATGGTCCCTTCCACTTGCTCTACAACTTCCCTCGAAATAATCTCAACCTGGCATCGTATAGCCATACTCGTTGATTCGGCTCAAACTGCTTATGGCTGATATGAGAATCATGCCATTTCTTCACTCGCTCCTATATTGTAGGATACTCGAAAAGGTTGTATCTCTAAGCTCCTCCAGGGCTGCCAATTCTGCCTTCCTCTGACCACCTATGCTCTTTGCATCCAATAATATCTCAGTGACAACCCAAAGTGATTTGTGCTTTATCTCCACAGGTAAATGGCATGGCTTGACATAAACGAGACGAAAGGGAGACGTACCCGAAGGAGTCTTGAAAGAAGTCTGATATGCCCACAAGACTGAGTCCAAAAGCTATGACCAATCCTTTCAGTCTGGATGGAGGACCTTCTGCAATATCGTCTTGATCTCCATGTTCGATACTTCAGCAAGACCATTGATCTAAGGATGATATGGAGTGGTTACTCGATGGTCTATGATGAACTCGTTAGCTAGAGCCTTTACCTTGTCGTTGATAAAATGAGACCCCCCGTCAGTTATCAGAACTCTAGGCACCCCGAACCATGAAATGATATTTTTCCTCAAAAATCAGCAATCAGTCTTAGCATATGCGGTTTGGGTGGGAATAGGCTCAACCCAACGACTCACACAATCAACAACCAACAGAATGTACTCGAATCCCTGACTCTTAGGGAATGGACCCATGAAATCAATGCCCCATGCATCAAAATCCTCAAAGAAGTGAATGGTCTGCATCGGCATCATATCACGCTGTCCACAAGTGCCCATCCTCTGACAATCAGTGCACCTCTTCACGAATTCATCAGAATCCTTGAAGAGGGTATGCCACCATAGGCCGGATTGGAGCACTTTCTATGGTGTTCTCCTAACAGAATGATGTCATCCTGCCTCAAACTTGTGGCAGTAAGTGAGGACACTGTGGTGCTTCTCCATAGGAATGCACCGACGCCAGACATTATCCCCTCCTTCATGAAAAAGGATGGGATCTTCCCAATGGTACGACTTGGCCTTCACAAGCAAGGTCTCAAGTCGCTGCCTGGGCTAACATGTAGAACTTTCTTGGCGACAAGATAGTTCACAATGTCGACATACCATGGGAGCGAGGCGATAGCAATGATAACCTCATCTGGGAAGGTATCTGTAATAGACTCAACCTGCTCAGATTCCTCAAGATGTTCCAATTGGGAGAGATGATCCGCCACCACATTCTTGACTCCAGGTTTATCCTTAAACTCAATATCAAATTTATGGAGTAGAAGGATCCATCTAGTAAGTCTCGCTTTGGCATCCTTCTTTTCCATGAGGTACCTGATGGTGGTATGATCAGTGTAAACTGTTACTCCGGATCCATGAATATATGATATGAACTTATCCAAGGCAAATACTACAGCTAGCGTATCCTTCTCTGTGACTGTATGGTTCCGATGGACGGCATCCAATGTACGTCTACCGTAGTGAATGGTAAAAGGCAATCCATCCCTCCTCTTTCCTAGCATAATCCCTATGGCAAAGTCGGGAGCATCCATCATGATCTTGAATGGGAGAAACCAATCGGGTGGCTGAAGGACAACAGCCTCAACAAATAGATTCTTGGGAGTCTCAAACGACGCAAGACGCTTATTATCTACAATGAACTCAGTGTCTTTCGTCAGTAGATCAGTAAGCGGTCGGACAATCATGTTGAAGTCATGAATAAAATGTCGGTAGAAACCGACATGCCCCAGAAAAGAACGCAACTGATGTAGGTTGGACGGTGGATTGAGTTTCCTAAAGATATGCACCTTGACGGATCAACCTCCATGCCCCTGTTGGAGATGATATTACCAAGCACCATCCCTTGAGACACCATGAAGTGACTCTTCTCCCAAGATAGAACAAAATGGACCTTGATACAACGCTAAAGCACACAGTCTAGGCAGTCAAAACAGCCATCGAACTTGTTGTCGTACACTGAAAAATCATCTACGAAGACCTCTAAACAGTCACCCACTATGTCTGAGAATATTGACAACATGCACCTTTGGAATGTCACTGGGGCATTACATAGACCAAAGGGCATCCATCTGAAAGCGTAAGTCCTAAACGGACATGTGAATGTCATTTTGTCCTGGTCTTCGGGCACTATGGCCACCTGATTGTAACCTAAGTACCCATCAAGGAAGAAGTAATGACTCTTTCAAGCTAGCCTCTCAATAATATGATCAATAAAAGGCAACGAGAAATGATCCTTCTTGGTGGACTGATTCAGTCGTCTGTAGTCCACACAAACCCTCCAAGATGTGGGTACCCGGGTAGCGATCTTCTCTCCATACTCACTCACAACTGTATTGATGATCGTCTTCTTGGGAACCACATGCAATGGACTAACCCACTAGGAGTTGGAGATGGGGTAGATAAAATCAGCGCTCCACCATTTGGATATCTCTTTCATGACCACTTCTCGAAGGTTCGGGTTCAACCGTCGCTGGAACTCACGTGATGGCTTAGCATCCTCTTCGAGATAGATATGGTGGGAGCACATGGCCGAACTTATCCCCTGGAGATCAGCGATGCTCCATCCTATCACCTTGTGGTTCCTTTTAAGAACCTCCATTAAACAAGATTCTTTCTCTCCAGTCAAATCTACTGAGATAATGACTAGGTACATCTCATGCTCACCCACAAGGAATCTATACTTCAGCGATTGTGGCAAAGGCTTCAACTCTGGGCAACTGGGAGCTAGCAAATCTGGCTTCTAGAATGTCTGAGTGAATGCAACCAGAACTAAATGTGAGAACTCTCGCTGATCATGAATACCTGGTGAAGATGGCCCTGCTAGAGTGTCTGCAGTCGGTGCTGGCTTGGACTTCACTGTAGCTCCTGGCTATGTTGGAATCATACAAGGTAATAACTCATCAAACTCAACCCAATCTATGTCTCAATCCGAGGGATCTGAATCAGAATCACAAGAAACATAATCTACTTCACTCTCCGCAGCGCGATCGTCAACCTAGAATGTGTCTTTTGCCAGTAATGTGCTCTCTGAACTCTCATCTGCTGGAAGGTGTGACTCAGTAGTGTCTGAAGGTGTAGCAAGAGCTCATGAAACTAGGTCAGACCAAACGACTTCATCATATGTGATCACAAAACCACACTCCTGGTGGACATCTTGCTATGCCTCTATCATCTGCTCTGTGTCATTAGACTGCTCTAAGCAAGCTGAATCCCGCGCTCTAGTCTCTTCGATCGTCTCTATTTGTATACTTTCAACCTCGATGAGAAAGTATACCTTCCAGCTATCATGGCCGGACACTGCCTTGATTGTGGCCAAGAATGGGTGTCCTAGAATGATGGGGGTATCTGTCACAAGCTCAGGGATCTCCATGTCGAATACAACGAAGTGCACGGGGAATTTTAGGACCAGAATTGTGATGACCACATCTTTCAACAACCCCTTCGGCCTCTTGACAGATCGATCAGCAAACTGAAGGACTGTCTTGCTTTGTCAAAGAGGGACAAACTCGAATTGTTCGAGTAAGGATGTCGGAAGTAGGTTGATGGAAGAGCCATTGTCTAATAGAGTCTGATCAAACTGCTGTTCATCGATGTGGCATCTGACATAAGGTGTGCCAAGATATGGACTCTTGGCTAGCAAATGGTTCTGGATCGTGGAGCATGTGGCACGAGTGAGCACATAGAGGCATGATGGTTCATTCTCTTCCTGCGGATGGTAGTCTTCTCTCTCAAATTCTACTAGAAGAAAGGGGATGTGCTCAAGTGCCTCATGTAGAGCCAGTTGAATCTGAAATCTATCTATCATCTCCTGGTTGAACTCTAACTGCTGGGTATTTTTAGGATTTTCTTTTTTATTCCTTTTCGCCAAGTGGAGAGCTTGAGGGAAGGGGATTGCTGGGCCCTCCTCATATAGAGGGCTAGGAATAGGTTCTTACATCTTTGAAGGAATGAAGCCCATACAAGGATCATCATGCAACATAGATGGACTCGTAGTAGATAAAGAAACCTTTCCTTTATTATTTTTTATGGTATTTTCTAAATTGACCTTAGATACAAAAATTGCAGGAAACACAACTAGAATAGAAATAGTGGCATCAGCACTACCCACGGCATCAGTCTTTGTAGCATCAGCACCGCGCTCTAGCTCAGCATCAGTAAGAATGGTGGCATCAGTACCACCAACTGCATCTGGAGAAACGACAGCCTCAGTACCATCAACTGGATCATCATCCTTGGTGGCTTCAGTATAACTGTCATGAACATAATCATCTGCAGTATCAACACCGCTATCCTTCTCATCTGGCGCTCATGGATCATCATGGGGTCATCACTCAGACAAGGCACCGCCGGCTGGCATCCTACTGCTCCTAAGTGTCACAAAATCAGCATCAAATAGGTATGAAGAAATATCACCCAATGACTCACTAGGAGTGGTGGTCTCATTGAACTTTACCTGCTCAGACTTCCTCTTGAGGTTGTTCGGATTGGGCTCGATCTGAGCAGGTATGGTGTCCTTTCCCTTTATGATCTCCCTCATATCCTATCTGAACTTGTTCATCTCCCCCCTGAAAGATTCCTGCAGGTCTTAGAGAAGGTGAGCTAGATCATCAAGGGCTGATTCTCATAGGCTGGTCCATGAGAACTGGATGGGTTGCCTCGCTGAAAATGAGGCTTTCTCTGGTACTGGTGAGGGGGAGGCTGAGTGAACTGCTGAGGCTGTTGTTGCTGCCTCCACTATTGTCCCTGCTGATAGGGACGAGGACATGACTGGTGATATTGTGGCTAGTAGGAGTACTAGCGTTGCTGCTGGGCTGCCTAAATTGTCCACCCTAAGCTGGAGGTTGCTGCTGGGACGAGGTGCCTCCACTAGACCACCTGAATCCGAGATGATCTCGGCAGATCCCGGGATGCTGCCATTCATACCATATCCCATTAAATTCCATCAACGGCTCTTCTTTGTAAGGGAATGTGGGAAGAAAAACCAGGGGTTGCTCCTATTGATACTCCACCATTTGAATGTCTTGAGATGGCGGTGGCTGAGAGTAGTGCTGCTGCAATGACTGAATCGGCTCTGCCTGAATATGTTGGACCTAGCAGTACTGGGAAGGTGGTTGGGAAGAGTTGTTGCTGCTAGGATCATCCTGTGACCTGGACGGGGTGGAGAAGCTGTCTGTGCCTCCTGGAGACACAAGATCTGGGACTTCAAGTCACTGAGATTCTATGCCAACTGGTCGATCTACGTCATGCCCTGGAACTGCTTCTTCTCGATAATCTCTATGCGGTCCAACTTCTTGCTAATGATACCCATGTCAGTTGCTGATGACTCCGCATGTATTATTGTTGCTGACGAAGTGGATGGACTTGCATCAACACGTTCTATCCTATATAGGACATGGCATGTGGATGAGTCTTCCCCTGTGTGTAGGCTCGGGTCTGGGACATCACTGTGTAATTTCGTCCATCTCTTTATAGATGGCCCAGACCTAGTCCTCATCCTTGGCGAAGTAGGACCCTCCACATGAGGCATTGACAAGCCCATGTTGCTCCGGTGTCAGCCCATAAAAGAAACTCTACACTAAGTTGGGCTTGGAAATCTCATGGTGTGGACACCGATCGATGAGCTCGTAAAATTGATCCCACGCCTCATGGAACTACTAACGGGTGATCATCTTGAATTTGTTGATCAGAGCTCGAGCTGTATTGGTCTGGTGGAGTGGATAATACTTGTTCAAGTACTCGGTCCGGAGCTTCTCCCAAGTGGTAACATATCTCCCTAAATTCTTTAGCCAGTAGGCTGATCTGTCAACCAGGGAGAAGGGAAATACTATCATTTTTATGGCGTCCTCATCCACAAATCCATCGTGGACTGTGCTGTAGATCATCTTGAATTCTTGCAAATGCAGATGCGGCCCCTCGGTGTCTAGCCCTGAAGGACATGGAGAGATCCTCAAGCGCATCACGGAAGCGTGAGCGTCGTATCGGATACGACGAAGAACGACTAGTCGTACTAGTTGTTCGGTGCAGCGGAATTTAAAAATTTTTAATTCGATGAAACCACATGATCCAAGAACCATTCTCGGATCGTTTCATCTATAACCACAGCAAGTATAATGCAATACCTCTTGAAGCGTGGTTGATCGAGTCTCTAAGAGAAGAGACCTCCTGTCTCAAGTCCGATCGTCGGAGAGATCGCTTGCGAGCGCGGGGATAAACCGCGGTGTCCTCGCAATCCAAGAAGTTGATCCAAGCACGGTTGCTCCTGATCTCGTCGCACGAGATCGAACGTCTCCTTCGCGGGCAAAGCACTCGAAGTAGACGGAGAACCGCAGGGCGTCGAAGCGGTAGCACGAAGGCGAGGGCGACGACGATTCCCTCCACTAGGGTGGACGGCCACCAAGAGGAAGAGGGAGAGAGGGCTGTCGAGTATGAGAGAAAGAGAGAGAGAGAGAGAGAGAGAGATTTGCTACAATAGTATGTGTAAAAAGAGAGCCAAGAGTGCCTCTCTATTTATAGGGTTTTGGGATCCATGGATCTCAATCCATGTGTCATATAAAATCAATGGTTAAGATTGATTTATGACAATCCAATGGTCAAGATTGTTGTTGGTAAAAGCCAACAACTTGTGATTTAATTTTGATTAAATATATTTGATAAATCAAATATATATTAATACCAAATTAAACCAACTAAATAAGGAGGGAAAAACAAATGAGAGCCTTCTTCCCTATTGGGAGGAGTGGACGGCCACCAATTCCATAAAGGAATTGGTGCCGCCCCCCTCTTCCCATATGGGGAGGGCAATCCCATGGATTCCCATGGGATTGCATATCTCCTTGTTTTTCTCTCAACTTATTTTCCAACAATTATTCACCAAAAAATAATTCTCAATTAATTTTGGGAATATTGCAATCTTGACATTGGAATATTGTGAATCACATTCACAACTCGAAACAAAATGTAATTTACATTTTCAATTAATTAGACAATGTGTATCCAATACACATTAATAATTAATCTACTAATATAAATTATATTTAACTCTCTCTAATACATTATAAATCACATTTATAATATATTAGGAATAATTGGATATTACTATCCACATTATTCATATCCATAATAATTAAACTACATTTAATTATATTGGATAATTTCTCATACATCATGATAATTAAATCACATTTAATTATCAACTTCTCTTTGCTTAGATCTCATGGAATTGTTCTCAAACCATTTAAGAACAATGCTATTTCTCCTCAGATACTTGGAGATAAGGACAGGGCGATTGTATTGTTCCACGTATAGTGACTTGGATATTGAGATCACATCTCAAATCCAGATCCCATGGACCTCTCATAGATGCTTGATTAAATCAAGACCGTAAACCTAATCCTCTCATTGCATCTGAATCTCATTCAGATCAATGTCCAGTACATGGACTAAGATTAGGTCACTTATCTCATGAGAGGAGTCACTAAAATCCAGACATGTTTCATCACTCCCTCGGAAAGGAAGCATCATGGTTATACAATCGTTTATGATCAAATCACCCTTCAGGTATTCCTAATACCTGCACATCCTGCATACTGGAAGACTCATGATCATCATGAAGATAAAGATCATTTTTACACTGTCATCTTCATAATCTGATCATTAAGTTTCTCAATCTTGGTCCTTGGGATATGGTACAGATCATATGCTTTCACAAAGCATATATCTTACCTTTGAATTCATATCATGCTTCTAAAGCATGATGACCATGCATGGAATTTGGTCAATCCCAATACCTCATGAGTGAGCTCATGTCTCCCGGTTCACAAGTGAACCTGTATGATCCCTTTGAGAGATCATATTACTCATATGCCCTTACATGCACACCAGCTCGTCGGTGTATAGACCTTGATTAGGTCATCAACCTAATGGTCTTCCAAATGTACATGCTCAGACATATAGTAATATATATGTCTCTGGTCAGAGGATGTTTGCCTGTGATGTGACAGTATTCATCATAGCTCTTTGGTTATCTCGATCTCGCCAAGTCAACTCATTGACTCAACTAATCTGATACCTCCGAATCAATATTCCTATGCAGAGGACCTGCATCAAGAGGTCGATCAGATATCAGTCTAATGAGATGGGATTGCCATATCCCACTCAGACTGGAGATCACTACTTGTTAATCATTGATGATGCTTAATGAGTCCTCTATCTAACTCCTTAGATATTCATCCAAGCATCAGCCTCTATGATTCAATCATTGAATCAACAGCTGTGTGATTATCAAGTTGGCCATGGTACATAACCCTTATTGTACAGAGGAACCTTATAGTGCATTCATTCATTCAATATCAGAAAGGGAGTGAAACAAAATCAATAACTTTTATTGATGAATCATTTATTACAATAACATTTATTGTAGGAATGGTTCGCCTCGGGCTCACATTGCTAACAATCTCCCACTAGCCCTCAGAACCATTCAGGAACAAGCCTTAAACCCATACTCATTACATGCTGGTCAAAAACCTTCTGTGTCAGAGGTTTGGTAAGAGGATCAGCAACGTTGTCGGCGGAGGCCACCTTGGTGATGATGATGTCACCACGCTTTTGAATCTCCCGAATGATGTGGTATTTCCTTTCTACGTGCTTGCTCTTCTGATGCCATCTGGGTTCCTTCGCTTGGGCAATGGCTCCCGTGTTATCACAGAGTAGCGGGATGGGAGTATCAGAGGAAACTACGCCAAGCTCCTGGACGAACTTGCGCAACCACACTGCCTCCTTTGCAGCATCCGATGCGGCAATGTATTCGTCTTCTATTGTTGAATCTGTCGTAGTGTCCTGCTTCTTGCTTCTCCAGCTCACAGCACCATCGTTCAACAGGAACACAAACCCTGATGTCGACTTTCGATCATCAATATCTGATTGGAAGTCAGAATCTGTATATCCCAAGACTTGGAGATCACCATCTCCATAGACCAAGATGTAATCTTGCGTTCGTCTAAGATATTTGAATATGTTCTTTACTGCATTCCAGTGTTGTTCTCCATAGCAGGATTGGTAACGACTTACCACTCCCACCGCATGGCAGATATCTGGCCTGGTACACATCATGGCATACATTAAGCTTCCTACGGCTGATGCATAAGGACATCCAGCCATGGCCTTCTTTTCCTCAACAGTTTGAGGAGCCATTCCTTTAGACAGGCGGATACCATGTCTTAAGGGTAGGAATCCTTTCTTGGAACTATCCATACGGAATCGTTCAAGAATCTTCTTAATGTATCCTTGTTGTGACAATCCCAATATCCTCTTCACTCGGTTTCTGAACAGCTTCAGACCCAAGATGTAAGAGGCTTCTCCAAGATCTTTCATCTCAAAGGTATGGGACAGCCAAATCTTCACACTGGTCATCATCCCTGTATCATTCCCAATGATAAGGATGTCATCTACATAAAGCACGATGAACACAATGGCGCTCCCACTAAGCTTCTTGTACACACAAGGTTCATCAGGATTCTGCACAAAATCATAACTCTTTATGGTTTCGTCAAATCTGATGTTCCAACTACGAGAAGCTTGCTTGAGCCCATAGATGGATTTCTTCAGCTTGCATACTTTGCCATCCTCAGTCATGAAGCCCTGGGGCTGCTCCATGTAGATATCCTCCTCGAGGTATCCATTGAGGAAAGCCGTCTTGACGTCCATCTGCCAGATGTCGTAGTCAAGATATGTAGCTATAGCTAGCAGTGCCCTGATGGATTTAAGCATAGCCACAGGAGAGAATGTCTCATCGTAGTCGATGCCTTCTCTCTGTGTGTAGCCCTTGGCTACGAGCCGTGCCTTGAAAGTCTCTACTTTCCCATCAGGTCCCCTCTTTCTCTTGAAAATCCATTTGCATCCAATGGGTTTTACCCCTTTAGGTGGATCCTCTAGGGTCCATACACCATTCTTATGCATGGAGTCAATTTCTGACTTCATTGCTAGCATCCATCTATCCATGTCATGATCCGCGAGTGCTTCATCAAATGAAGTAGGATCACAGTCAGTTTCACCTGACACATGCAATCCATACCTTTCAGGTGGTGCAACCACCCTCGAACTCCTTCGAAGAGGTATGGGTGTATCATCTTTATTTACTTCTTCAGTTTCTGGTTCAGGAAGCTCAGAATCCTCAGGAGATTCAATGAGTTCCTTTACTTCATATTTATCTTGACCCTTAAGGAAATCATTCTCCAGAAATTTCACATCTCTAGAAACAAAAACCTTCTGAGTCTCAGGGTCATAGAGTTGGTATCCAATACCATCTCTAACATACCCTATGAAGTAACACTCACGAGAGCGAGATTCTAGCTTGCTTGCATCCATATTCTATGCATGGACCAAGCAACCCCAAACCCTCAAGTGATTAACACTAGGTTTGGTTCCATACCAGAGCTCATGAGGAGTCTTAGGTACAGATTTGCTAGGAATCTTATTTAGGATATATATTGCAGTCTCTACTGCATATCCCCAGAAACTAAGTGGTAAATGTGCTTTGCTCATCATTGAACGAACCATATCCATGATGGTTCTGTTGCGTCTTTCAGCAACACCATTAAGTTGGGGAGTTCCAGGAGGAGTGAGATTGGAAATAATTCCATTCTCTTTAAGGTATTCCTTAAATTCATCTGATAGGTATTCGCCACCTCGATCAGATCGAATTCGTTTAATCTTCCTATCAGTTTGGTTCTCAACCAAAGCCTTGAATTCTTTGAACTTTTCAAAGGTTTCAGACTTATGACGTAATAAGAAGATAAACCCGTATCGCGAATGGTCATCAATAAACGTCAAATAATATCGATATCCATTTCGGGTCGCGATACTGAAGGGACCGCATACATCAGTATGTATTATGTCAATAATACCTTCACATCGTGTAACCTTGTTACGAAAAGGCATCCTGGTCATTTTTCCTTGAATGCAATTCTTGCAAGTAGGCAAAGGTTGAACCTGTAGAAAGTCTAAAGGTCCATCCTTAATTAATCTATTGATCTTATCAACAGACAAATGACCAAGCCTTTGATGCCAAATCTCATTTGAGAGATTTTCATTCTCCCTGGATCTTTTAGGGTTTTTATTAGTGCTTGTAACATTCATAACACATTTATCAATGCACAATTCATAGAGTCCTCCAGAAGTCAAAATACCATCTGAAATATATTTATCATAACGGTTTATGACTAATTTATTACAGAACAGGAATGAATACCCACTTCTAACTAACTTAGATTACAGATATTAGATTCCTTCTGACTTCAGGTACATAAAGACACTCTTTAAGTACTAGGACTCTACCACTAGATAATGATAGTCTGCAGGTCCCGACGGCGACTGCTGCAACACTTGCATCAGATCCCATCTGGATGACTATCTCCCCTTCTTCAAGCTGTCTAGTTTCCTGAAACAAATGCAACAAATTGCATACATGAACAGAAGCACCAGAATCAACTACCCAACTTCCTTCTCGTCCAACGAGAAAGATGGTTTCAATGATAAGAGTAGATTTCATACCTGCTGGGGCTTTACCTTTGTCGACCGACTTCAGGTAATCCGGGCAATTACGCCTCCAGTGCCCCGGCTTCTTGCAGTGGTGACAGACGTCGGTTTTCTTCGACGCCATTAAAGTGGATGCATTGGAAGATGAGGCAACACTTTGTCCCTTCTTCTTTCTCTTCTGGGCCGGGCCCTTCCGAGAACCTTGCTTCCGACCGCACTTCCCTTTCACCTGTGCAACCATTGCAGTGCCAGAGGGACCATCTTTCTTCATTACGTCTTCTGCAGACTTTAATGCAACAAGAAGTCCAGCATTTGTCAGTTCCAGCTTATTCATGTGGAATGACACCACAAAGTTATTGAAAGATTTGGGCAATGACAGCAGAATGAAATCAGATTGCATGTCTGTATCCATCGTCGCCCCCAGAGTCTCAAGCTCCGACAAGTACCCAAACATTTTGAGTACATGCTCGCGGACCGAGGTCCCTTCCTGCATCTTGCAGCGAATGAGATCTTTCATAACATTGTACCGCTGGGTGCGGTTAATGTCACCAAACATATCCTTTAGATTTTGCATGATATCCTGGCAAGTGCTCATCTCCACATGTTGCTTCTGAAGAACATTGGAGAGAGAACCCAAGATATAGCACCTAGCCAAGACATGATCTTCATCATACTTGTCATTATATGCTTTGTCTTCCTTAGATTTAGGGTTTTCAAGTTTGTTTTCAGAGAGCACATAACTGATGCGCTCTGCCGAAAGCACAAGCTCCAAATTACGGATCCAATCCGAGTAATTTGGTCCGGTCAATTGGTTGACCTCCAGAAGCCTGTTCAGTGGGTTCATGGCCTTCATTTTCTGAAATTGAGAATGCACTATATTAGAACATATAATCATATATTTAATTAAATTTTTATTTGATTAAGGCATTTTAAATCAAATTAGTCTTGCTATGTCAACTATGAAAGCTTATTCACTTATTCACTTTCAAAGTAGGAGATATACTTACCGATATATCTCAAGCAAGAACTGGGATCTCCTCTTTATCTTTGTTACATCCCAATAATATGAGAAACTGTAACTCCAATAAAGAGAAGTGGGAACACATTCCGCCTTGCAAGTCCAACTTGCATTCCCAATTCGGTCTTTAATACCCAGGCCCACCACCCCTAAGGTGATGTTGACCTGTCATTAATTGAACCAACCGTCAACAGGATTAGAACTCGCTATATGCAATCCAATATCGCCCCAATAATATGAGGATCCTATATTGGGGTCACTACGCATACGGCCTTACTCTTTCGAGAAGCAAAGAGTCCGATCCAGATGCGCTTGTATATAGGAGCTGTCACTACGTACAGGCGTCTCCTATATACAATCCCTGGCGACGGAAACCCTTCGCCTTGACGGGAGACCATGGATGTCACTTATGTGATCCTCCACCTCTTATTCAAAATCAATTAATTACTATGAATCACATTCATATAATTAATTCTTCCAAGGGAATTATTAACTCTAATCATATTAGAGTATTCTCAATTGGATATAATTAACTTAATCATATTAAATTAATTATCAATCCAATTTAATCAATCAAACTTAATTTAATGCTTGAATATACATATATGATATTATTCTCAAAGTACGTATTAATTCGAATTTTAATAATTAGAAAAATACATCATAATCCCTCGGACATTATCCCGGCCCTACCCGCTGTCATGGCCAGTACCGGCGGGAGTGGGGCGGACCACATACGTTGAAACCCGCTGACCCAGCGATCCCCGACTAGACACCATATCCACCTCAGGAAAGGATAATGCCAAATTTATTATTTTGTACTTGAGATGATCATCGGTTCTTCAACCGAAATTATACCATATAGTAATCAAAACAATTTTGATTTTAAGGAAATTTGCTAGGCAAATTCCCAAGTCCTATTCAAGCAAGAAGTTTGATGATTGTAATTCCAATTAAGGTTTAGATCAAATCTAATGAACTAATTGGTTGGGGCCAAGTCAATTAGGCAAATAATCATGTTTCAATATTTCACAAATATTTTTCAAGATTATTTCACGAAATTAACAATTAATTTCACTAATTGGCAATCACTTGGTTCTAGATTAGGAAAGCAATTTCAGCAGTGACCCCTACTTACTAAAAATGGCGTATCTCAATCATATTAAATCCAAATTAAGCAAAGTCAATTTTTAAAGTTTGCTGATTTGATTTAGGACAGAACCTAAGTGATGTTTCACGCATTTCGAGGCAAGTCCAAACAGTAATTGACATTTTAATCACGTTCAGATTCACAGTTCCCGCAACAGTGCAAACATGTTCATTAAAACGACCATATATCGAGCATAAAAAATCCGATTTACGCAAACTCAGATCCTATGGTTTCCTTATTTAATGGGGAACATAATCCAAGTATAAAATTCGTGTTTAAACAATTTAAACAGTGCCGAATTTATTTACTAAACAGATCTGCGAAATCAAATGTGATGAAAACTTTCGCGACCTTTGCGAACCCAAGTCGTCCTTGGTTAACGAATCACTATTCGAAACCGTCGATCTAAGGCTCTGATACCACTTGAAGGACATGGAGAGATCCTCAAGCGCATCACGGAAGCGTGAGCGTCGTATCGGATACGACGAAGAACGACTAGTCGTACTAGTTGTTCGGTGCAGCGGAATTTAAAAATTTTTATTCGATGAAACCACATGATCCAAGAACCATTCTCGGATCGTTTCATCTATAACCACATCAAGTATAATGCAATACCTCTTAAAGCGTGGTTGATCGAGTCTCTAAGAGAAGAGACCTCCT
The DNA here is from genome assembly GCA_037367405.1 of Ottelia alismoides. NCBI lineage: Eukaryota > Viridiplantae > Streptophyta > Magnoliopsida > Alismatales > Hydrocharitaceae > Ottelia > Ottelia alismoides. The sequence goes on along the minus strand of JAZKJV010007485.1, from coordinate 147,353 downwards.
GTCTCAAGTCCGATCGTCGGAGAGATCGCTTGCGAGCGCGGGGATGAACCGCGGTGTCCTCGCAATCCAAGAAGTTGATCCAAGCACGGTTGATCCTGATCTCGTCGCACGAGATCGAATGTCTCCTTCGCGGGCGAAGCACTCGAAGTAGACGGAGAACCGCAGAGCGTCGAAGCGGTAGCACGAAGGCGAGGGCGACGACGATTCCCTCCACTAGGGTGGACGGCCACCAAGAGGAAGAGGGAGAGAGGGCTGTCGAGTATGAGAGAAAGAGAGAGAGAGATTTGCTACAATAGCATGTGTAAAAAGAGAGCCAAGAGTGCCTCTCTATTTATAGGGTTTTGGGATCCATGGATCTCAATCCATGTGTCATATAAAATCAATGGTTAAGATTGATTTATGACAATCCAATGGTCAAGATTGTTGTTGGTAAAAGCCAACAACTTGTGATTTAATTTTGATTAAATATATTTGATAAATCAAATATATATTAATACCAAATTAAACCAACTAAATAAGGAGGGAAAAAACAAATGAGAGCCTCCTTCCCTATTGGGAGGAGTGGACGGCCACCAATTCCATAAAGGAATTGGTGCCGCCCCCCTCTTCCCATATGGGGAGGGCAATCCCATGGATTCCCTTGGGATTGCATATCTCCTTGTTTTTCTCTCAACTTATTTTCCAACAATTATTCACCAAAAAATAATTCTCAATTAATTTTGGGAATATTGCAATCTTGACATTGGAATATTGTGAATCACATTCACAACACAAAACAAAATGTAATTTACATTTTCAATTAATTAGACAATGTGTATCCAATACACATTAATAATTAATCTACTAATATAAATTATATTTAACTCTCTCTAATACATTATAAATCACATTTATAATATATCAGGAATAATTGGATATTACTATCCACATTATTCATATCCGTAATAATTAAACTACATTTAATTATATTGGATAATTTCTCATACATCATGATAATTAAATCACATTTAATTATCAACTTCTCTTTGCTTAGATCTCATGGAATTGTTCTCAAGCCATTTAAGAACAATGCTATTTCTCCTCAGATACTTGGAGATAAGGACAGGGCGATTGTATTGTTCCACGTATAGTGACTTGGATATTGAGATCACATCTCAAATCCAGATCCCATGGACCTCTCATAGATGCTTGATTAAATCAAGACCGTAAACCTAATCTTCTCATTGCATCTGAATCTCATTCAGATCAATGTCCAGTACATGGACTAAGATTAGGTCACTTCTCTCATGAGAGGAGTCACTAAAATCCAGACCTGTTTCATCACTCCCTCGGAATGGAAGCGTCATGGTTATACAATCGTTTATGATCAAATCACCCTTCAGGTATTCCTAATACCTGCACATCCTGCATACTGGAAGACTCATGATAATCATGAAGATAAAGATCATTTTTACACTGTCATCTTCATAATCTGATCATTAAGTTTCTCAATCTTGGTCCTTGGGATATGGTACAGATCATATGCTTTCACAAAGCATATATCTTACCTTCAAATTCATATCATGCTTCTAAAGCATGATGACCATGCATGGAATTTGGTCAATCCCAATACCTCATGAGTGAGCTCATGTCTCCCGATTCACAAGTGAACCTGTATGATCCCTTTGAGAGATCATATTACTCATATGCCCCTACATGCACACCAGCTCGTCGGTGTATAGACCTTGATTAGGTCATCAACCTAATGGTCTGCCAAATGTACATGCTCAGACATATAGCAATATATCTGTCTCTAGTCAGAGGATGTTTGCCTGTGATGTGACAGTATTCATCATAGGTCTTTGGTTATCTCGATCTCGCCAAGTCAACTCATTGACTCAACTAATCTGATACCTCCGAATCAATATACCTATGCAGAAGACCTGCATCAAGAGGTCGATCAGATATCAGTCTAATGAGATGGGATTGCCATCTCCCACTCAGACTGGAGATCACTACTTGTTAATCATTGATGATGCTTGATGAGTCCTCTATCTAACTCCTTAGATATTCATCCAAGCATCAGCCTCTATGATTCAATCATTGAATCAACAGCTGTGTGATTATCAAGTTGGCCATGGTACATAACCCTTATTGTACAGAGGGACCTTATAGTGCATTCATTCATTCAATATCAGAAAGGGAGTGAAACAAAATCAATAACTTTTATTGATGAATCATTTATTACAATAACATTTATTGTAGGAATGGTTCGCCTCGGGCTCACATTGCTAACAAGCCCATGGAACTTGGGCAAGAGCTGAATCGTCTGAGGGCTGAGCTTAAAGTTGCCCATAATCTCAGGGAGCTTGATCCAACAATGGGTGAGGGTTGCACTGGGGTTGTGCAACTTCCTCATTGGTCGTGGCTATCTAACTAGATCGGGTTGATCCTCTGGGTGTTCGTCAACTCCTCCTCCAGGTGCTGGAATGTCTCCACCGCCTAGTTGGTCTCTATCGTCTCACATCTGTGCTAACTCACAATGCACCTCTGCCATAAAGTCTCCTTGATCTCTAATCTATCTCTGCATCATCTCTAGAGAGGCTAGAAGTGTGTTGTTGATGGCACCCTAATCAAGAACATAAGTGGAACCCTGGGGTTGTCCATCAGTGCACTCCCTGCTGGCCATCTCATGGGTCTCTGCAAAGGTAAAAGACCCCAAGTCAGGTGTTGTCAAATTAACAAATAGTTGTGCTGGCCTCTCCTCAGGCACCTCGGGACTGGAGGAAGAAGGGTGGTCAGGGGGGAACAGGGTGGTAGCAAACTCTGGTTCGGAGAGCGGGTATGGGCTCTTCGAAACCTCCCTAGATGAATAAGGCGGAGTGCTCGAGAGAGGGTCTACAAAAGGTAGTCTAAGGAATCTCCGACCCATCATCGTGATGTTGGGATGAGTGTGGATGAGATCTCGAAAGCAAACAAGATCAGAAGTCAAACCCCACAATTCACCTAGTCAACACGAGCTGATGACCGTAAAGGTTTGGTAGTTATCTTGTCAATTTTATTTTAGGTGATAAATCAGTCTTGTAGAGTGATTAAGCGAGCTGGTAGGAACCCGATGCTCACAAGAGACTGACCCAATCCCAAATCTAGATCTTTCCCAGTCAGTATGAATTGTGGACCGTTTACTGGCTACCGATCAATTCAATCTGTTAAGGACGTCGCGGTCTATTTTACCGGCTACCGGAGAGATCCTCACTGGAGAACAACTAACCAAAGATCAGTAGTCTAATCGAAGTTCAAGTATGGCTCTAGCCTAGTGTGCGGGTCACTCTCTCGCTCAAGCAAACCAACCAATGAGGGGGTGACTCTCCCCTAAACAAATATTTTTAAGTGAGATGTCTTTTAGGGTCAAGTTTGTTTAAACAGTCCCAATTTTATGATTTTCACATTTTTATGTATTTTTCAAATAAAAACAACGCCTAACTAATTTTTTGATCTCCTGATTTACATTAAGTCCAAAAACAAGGGGAGAAGTCGAAAAAACGATGCACGATCAAACACGATGATGCATGCAAAGTAAGAGATGTGTACCTGTCGCCAACACACTACATGCAGGTGATCCACGCAAATTAAAAGATAGAATGAAAACTAACCTAAATGATGCACGAAGAAAACGACCTTAATATGAGCAATTTCTAATGATCGTGAAGAATGGTAGTTAACTGATCAAAGAGAGATCGATGTATAGTCTCGAATGTCGATCGGTGTCCACCACAATGGATCATGCACGCATTGTATACGACCTCTAGTGGCACGTGACCTCTCACTCGATCAAGCTAACTTTTTTATTTTTATTTATTAATAAAGTACAATTATGCTCTATAGGTGCAAGCAATCTATTAGGGAGTGGTCCTTAAGTTACTTACGTCACAATCAAGAAAAATCCTAAGTCTAGGGGCCAAATTCTTCGGGAATCAAATAGAAAAAGGCGATCAAAACAAAACCGTGAAAACTCAGTGAGGTCCCCCGAGCACACCAGTGCTCTGTAAAATAGACTCCAAAATAAGAGTCAAGAGAGGAGTCCAAGATCCAAAGTTATTACAACAATAATAATGCTAAGTCTGCTCAAATGAAAAACTAATCTAATTCCACTCTATCAAATATAACTACTTTCTTCTACTCCTCATGCTCCTCCTCGAGTACGAGTCTCCTCCGAAGTATCCTCGGGCAGTTCCTCGCACGAAAAGTGAAGCAGGAAAAATGTCAGAAAACAATTATAGCAGATAGAGATAAAAATGGGCAAAATGTCTGAGAAAGACTACTAAGTCGTGCTCCCTGGCAACGGCATTATTCTTATGAGTGGCCCACCAACTAGGGTAAGGAATCAATAAACAAGCGTTGTTGCGACCCTAACTAGCAGGCTGAGGCTCAACAAGAAAAATAGAAAACCACTCAAATCAAGCAATCAAGGCACAAAAGCAATGTCAACGGTACCCGCTATTTATTTAACATGGTATAGTGACCAGGGTCGGATCAAGGAGCACGAGAAATCCTTCAATGTAGTCAAAATCAGACAAGGAAATGCATATTTTTATTAATTTTGAATTTTCCAAATTTTTATTTTTTTTTTAAATTAATGAGCAAAAACTAACAAATAAGAAAACTATGCACACAAGAAGCCTTTTGAATTTTTATTTAAGGATAAAAATATCCAAAAATTAAGAATAAAAATACTTTTAGGATTTTCAAATATTGAAGCATTTTTAATATTTTTCTGGGGTTGTTTTGATTTTTTGTGATTTTATAAATATCAAATAAGTGCTAAACAAGGAAACAATGCATAACCAGGAAAAAATTATAAATAAAAAAATTTAAAATGTCCTAATGTCCTGGGGGTAATTTTATGAGAAAATGGATAAAAAGAGGAACAAACATGAACTAAAATTATATTTTCAGATATTTTTAGAATTGTTAATGATTTTGTAAGTTTTTGAGAATTTTTAGATTTTTAGGGGTTTTATGATGATTTTTGCAACAAAAATGTTATTGGAAGTAAATAAAACAGAAATAAACACTCACTAATTTTTTGGAATTTTTAGCACAATTTTTTTAAATTTTTTGTATTTTATAAAATAGACAGAATAATTATTATGGGTTTTTTATTTTTAGAAAATAAAATACTCAATGAAATTAATTCCAAAAATCACAATAAGTATTATACGTTAGTAGGAGCTCACAGTAATATTTACGTAATTTTTTGATTTAATTTTATAAATATTTGATTAAAAACAAGATACACAACTTGCATGGACCTAGTTGCAATTATAATAAAGTTCACAGGCCAATTAATAACACATATAAAAAGCTCAGGGTGAATAATGCAATATATCCGGAGAATAAGCGCACATGTGTAATACACCATGCACAGGGGTATATATGTAAATGTCAGAAAAGTATCATTCAAAACATAACACAGATCAAGTCCAAGACAAATAATGCAAATAAACCAAATAAACACGTGAGACAGCACATGAGCTCACTCAAATAGGGCTGAAATGCAAATATCAGAAATGGCAAGGTTCTACATGCAAAATGACCACACTATTTTAAAGTACGACATATATTTACAGGACTAAACAATAAAGACAAAACAGAGATGGGACTAAGAATAAATTACCCCTTATTGGGCACCATCCAACGACCGACGATGTCCCACTTATGATCGGACGGCTAAAATGGATGGATATCGCTTCGGTGATGGAGGACGCATATGAGATCCTCAGATGGATATGACGGTCGGTGGCCTCCCTTAGGTGAACAGCTCAGATTAGAACTGGAGATGGCCTCGATCGAACAGTGTAGGAGACATCAGGAAGAATGGGGAAGAACTCGCCGGAGGTGAGTTTTAATCGTTGATTCTGCGCGATTCTGATGCGTTCTCGAGTTGCTGGGATTTGGAATGGGTCAGCGATGAAGCTCCGCAATGGTAGGATGGCTCAGAAGGGCCCAAGACCGAGTGGATGGTCCTGGGGGTGCTTGGTCGACCTGGAGCTCTCCTAGGATGTACTTGAACTCCAGATTAGGCTTGGTTGCGCTCCAACCCTGCAGGGGAAAAGGTCTTGCTCGGAGGGTGGCTCTGGCATGAGTTAGAGCATCCCTAATAGCCAAGAACAGAAGATTCGGGTGAACGGGAAGGTCTCGCGTGCGATGGAGGGAACGACCTGCTTAGGGACTCCAACCCGGTGATTGGAGTCGATGGAAGAGTGTTGAGCACGATGTAGAAGCGGAAGGAAGTCATAGTGAGGCGGAGTAACGTCGGAGGATGGTGAAACAGGGCAGGGGATATCTTCGTCGGAGTTGCTCTTTTTCTCGGGAAGATTATTGAATCGATGGATATGGGAAGTGAAATGACGCACCTGATGGTCGTCGAAGTGCGCCGGGGGTTGCAGATGATCGTCCACAGTAGTCTTGGCCTCAATGGCCAACGCAGCCAGAGGCTTGGCTCCTCGCGGTGGAGCTGAGGATGAAACCTCACCGGACCTAGGTCTAGCACGCTCCAAAGGCTCCCATGCCCTCCCTCTCGCTCGTTGTCAGTCTGGGAAAGGTGGGCGGCTAGGCAGGGGATGGTGGCGAAGCCAAAAGGTGGCGGAAAGGGAGGGGCTGGTGCAGGTTATATACGTGTGAGGGTCCGATGTGGAGGAGGCGCAGCCTGCAAACCGAGGCGCAGATCGAGCAAGGGAGTATCGGGCAAGGGCTAGGGATCCGGGCCGAGCATTCAAAGCTTGGAATCAAGGATAATGTCTGATCGGGTGGCTAAAATTTGGAGAAATCAGTACAAAACCTGATTCGATGAGTGGGGGGCCAGTTGACAGTGGTCAACAATCTGATGTGGTCCAATCAGAGGGGCCTGGGATACGGACAAAAGATGATACATGACAAAATAGAGGAGAATATTAAAGGAAATTACATTAAAATAATAAATGAATTTAAATGAAAAAATGAATAAAATAAAAAATGTTTATTTTTTTAAAGTTTTTTTGATGATTTTTAATTATTTTTATGAAAAATAAATTAGTGTATGTACAATATATAGTATTATATACAGGTACAATATACCTATGTATTATGTACAATTATTTTTATTTTATTTTTTTACATAAATATCCCAATTTCAATTTTTATTTATTTGCAACATATTTTTAGGAGTACAAAATAATTTTTATTTTATTTTTACAAATTATTTACAAGTATAAAATAAATATGATGTATATACACGTGTTTGGTACAATGAAAGGGGATTTTTTATTTAATATTTCTGATTTTTATTTTATTTTATTTTAATTCTAGGAATATATAAAGGAGATAAAAATAATAATTTAGTTTTTTTTATCAAAAATAATTATTTATATACATAGGTCCTATGTATAGCACAAGGCAAACCCTATCTCTCTACTTATTTTATTTGGGGATTAGGTCAAGGCTTGACCTTCTCTTGGGGTTCGGGTCACTCTGTATTTATTCTAAATACCTCCTTCCTTTTTATTTTCCTTTATTCTTTTATTTTTGCACCAATACATGCTAATTATGCAATATTAACAAATGCATGATGAATGCTATGTTATTGTATTTACAGGTATTTGCATGTTGTTTTGCCAAGATAAATAGCTAAAATAAAAGAATAAAGAGTGACAATCAGGGATTCATCACCTTCTCAGATGGATTATCTTACTCCAGGAGTTTGATTTAGACATTAGAGATAAGCCTGGTCTAAAGAACGTGCTAGCTGATCACCTCTCCTGACGACAAATAGAGCTGCCTTCAGATGATTACACACCGAAAATTGCAGAGAGATTTCCAGATGAGAGAATCTTTGTAGTTATAGAGCTTCCATGGTATGCAGACAAAGTGAACTTTTTGGTTACACAGAAGAGTCCACTTTGTTAACCGAAAGACCGAGTCGACAAGTTAGTGTCCAAGGCACGATACTACCACTGGGAGGATCCGATTCTTTTTTGTAAGGGATCGGATTGAGTTTACAGTCGATGTATTCCACAGGAGGAATATAATAGTGTCCTTACTCTGTGCCATTCCTTAGAGGCATGATGAATACTCATTCATCACTCTTTATTCTTATATTTTAGCTACAAAAACCTTTGCAAATGCATGTATATATTTGTAAATATAAACAATTACCAAAAGCATGCATGGTGTAAAAAGTAATAATTAGCATGTTTTTGTGCAAAAATAAAAGAATAAAGATTAAAAAAAGAGGGAAATATTTAGAATAAATATTGAGCAACCTAACCCAAGGGAGGGCTCAGCATGGGCTTGACCGCATAAAAGCCAAAGTAGAGGGAGATAGGGGCTCATGTATGTAAATAGATTTGTAAATATAATACAAATATTTTCCTCTAAAAATAGAAGAAAATGGGCTTGTAAATACTTGTATATATTTATAAATATAAAAATCAAAATAAAAATAGAAAAATAAAAAGAAAACAAAAACCTTCACCTTGTGCATATCCATCAGGTACATACACTCACCTATATTTATTTAACCTTAGAAATAAATAAAATTCAATTCCATAAAATTTGTAAATATTCTATATTTTATGTGATAAAAAATAAAATCAAAACCATTAAAACAAAAACCAAATAAAAATACAAAATTAAAAACCCAAAAATACATTGTATATATACCATGTATATATATGTACATATGTATTTATTTACTCCTTGTATATAAATAATAAAAATAAAATAAAAATACCCTTTTATTCCTAATTTTATACTATAAATAAATAAAATATAAAAGAGGAATAAAAATGCACAAAAATAACAAATTAAAAATCAAAAATTAAAAAGACATATTGTGTAAATACCTATATATAGCATAAAGTGTAAATACCTTATTTTTATTTTGAAAAATTAATTAAAAATCACAAAAAAAATAGAAAATATTAAAACAAAAATATTTCATGTTTTGAGTTTTAATTAAATCGGCCATTTGCTATTTTTAATTTAATTTCTAATTCTTTTCCAGGTGGCAGCCTCCCATTGGTCCAGGGGAAGTTGTTGACCGCCCGGTCAACTCCCCCCCCCCCCCAGGACCACCTCTCACGGGTATTAGGCGGGCGACCCGATTTCTCCCGATTATTGCGCCTAAACCCTAACACCTCACGCTTAAACCCTGGGTCCGTGTCACTCACATCACATCCGACACCTTCGCCGGCACACCCACCTCGGGGTCCGCGCTCCACATTGCCCTACCCGATCAAATCTTGCCGGACCTGCACCCATATAAAGGATGAGCTCTGCCTCTTCATTCCTCATTTTGGCTCATTTGTTCACCACCCAGTGACCTCCACCATCTTGGCGAGAGTGACAACTTGCTTCAAAGGGTGTCGCAGCGAGGAGGGAGTAAGGAACCACTGATCCGGCGAGTTTGCGCCGTCGTGCTCCGCCCAGAGCAGGAGCTCGAGCCTCGGACGACGACGGTCCTCGAGGCAAGGACACAGAGCACCAGCTGCTCTTCTCCAGTCGACTTGACCACCCAGGTAGCCATAGTTTCTTTTCTATTTCTCGAATTTTGATTTAGCCCCAAACCGCCCCGTCGCCGACCTTCGCTGATTCCGACCATCTCACCCTACGGTTCGATCATCGGAATCCTCCATAGCATTCGCCTTCGTTCCACGCACGTTATACGCCCCTCCGCTCAACCCAGCTCGCACAGGAGCTGGGGATTCGAGCTCCTCTGTCCACCCCTCGTCGGAGCTCGACCACCACGCTTCACTGTTCACTATCACCACGCCTAACGGGGTCGAGGCAGTTTGCCATCGACCCGCGAGTTTGCTGGTACACTTTGCAGGTACATCCAAGCCTATCTGAGGGCTTGGACCATTTGGTCCAGCAGCTCCGCCTCCGCCGGACTCGCCAGAGCTTCTCGGACCTTCATCGAGTCACCGGAGGCTGCCATTCGACGCGGAAGGCTTCCACGCTCCTTCTCCGATCATCAGACGCCGTCTAGGAGGAGACCAGCGCTGTCACGAGTCCGGCGAAGTTCGTCGGAGCCCAGTTCTTCCTCCATCCTTCAGAGACGTTCGATCGACCTCGACGCTCCAGATCTGATCTTCACTGTCCATTAGAGGAGCAGCACTGATCGCCAGATCCTTTAAGGGTCGATCTCCACCGTCGATTCAGCGAGGTTCAGCCACTGCGCCCGTCCACCGTTTGATCTTCCACGTGGCAGCGCCTGGACCGATCGATCAGCGTCGAAGACCCAGCGTTGGGCGCCACCCCTTCCCAGCCGTCCAATCATTGACATGGCGCCTATCCGTCGACTTGTGTAATAAAGGGTAATTTATACCTTAGGCCCTTAGTTTAGTTTAATTTCAGTTTAGTCTTGTAAATATTTTTAGGGTTTTATTTTCGTTGGTACATTTGCACTTTGGACCCTGTCTATTTCTGTATTTGCATATATGCCCCTGTCCGTAGTGTAGCACGTGTGTCGACACGTGCCTTTTTGGGATATTTGCACAATTAGCCCTGTAGTTCTGGAGTGTTCTGAAATGACTGAATATTTTTAGGAAATTGCATTTATACCCCTGTGCGTGATTTATTTGTGCATGTGCACTTATTTGTGGGTAATTTACAAACAAGTCCTCGGACTTTTGGTACCTATTACCAAATAGTCCCAGAACTTTGTTTTGTTTGCAATTAGGTCCCTGAGTGCCCCAGACACGCGCTGCGCGCGTGATTTCGTGGGAATTTTGCACCGGACCCCCAGGACTTTGGATATTTACGTACAGGTCCCTATGCAATGTACCTAGGTTTTATTTTTGAATAAAATATCAAACTTACTCCAAATTCAATGAAAATTGGACACATGGCTCCTGCCATGTTGTAAATATTTCTAGAATTTTTGGAGACATTTTTGCTTTTTTATTTGATATTTTTAAAAAATCAAAAACACCCTTTTTCCTTACTGTTTGATTTTAAAATCACAAAAAAATAATAAATATCGTCTAAAATTTACAAAAAAATTAGCTACAATTTCTTGTGTTGTGTTTGATTTTCTGACCAATTTTGGTCATTTTCCATTATATAACACTCTTAAAAATTGAAAAACACCTAAAAACTCATAAAATTTCTAATAAATAATATAAAAAACCAAAAATAATAATTAAGGTGCATAAATTTTCCTTGTTTCTTTCTCTTTACATACAAATTACCTCCAAGCTTATTGGGGACTTTTAGATATTTTATCTAAGTCCCTTAAGCTCGGCTGGACAGTGCCTTCATTTTCTTGCATTGTTTTGTTTTTAGAAAATTAAATAAAAATCAGAAAAATCCTAAAAATTCACTAAAAACAGTAAAAATCATAAAAAGCACAAAAACATTTTTATTTGAATTTTTGACTATTTTTGATGCATTAAATAATTGCTTGAATTTGGTTGTTTCTTTAGTTTCCTTATTTTCTTAATTAATTAAAATTCCAAAAAAATTAAAAACAATTAAAAATCTACCAAAAACACTTGTCTTTTATTTTATTTTTGAGACTACTTCATAGGCCGCGAGGCCATCACGTGCTCCTTGTGTTCGACCCTGGTCGCTATACCAGGTTAAAATAATAGCAGGACTGCTATTTGATTTTGAGTTGATTTTATCTTATTTGGTGGTCTCTTTTTCTCGATCGACCACGCTTGGCCACTTGGGTCGCAACGACCCTTGATACCTTTTACCCTTGTTGCTTGGCGAGTCATCAGAATGGTGTCGTTGCCGGGGAGCACGGCTTAGTAGTTTTTTATTTTTCTTTTTCATTTTCTCTTTGTTTTATTTTTCGCAGCTTTCCGCGGCTTTTCAGAGTTCGCGGCTTTTCGCGGCTTTTTGTTTTTCTCTTCTTTTTGCTTTATTTTGTTTTGCTTTATTTTCTTTTATTTTCGTTTTTGCTTTATTTCGAGTGTTTATTTTATTTGGCATTTTTGCACATATACCCTGTTTTATTTTTCTTGCTATTATTTGATTATTTTATTGGTCTGACCACTTGTTTCTTTCTTGCAAGGGCCCGAGGACCGAGGCGACAGCTTTAGAGAAGCCGACGCAACCGCGAGACTCGGAGGCGGCTCCCTTCTGCACGGAGCCACAGGAGAGCGTGAGAGAGAGGCTGAGTGGGAGAGGATTAGAGTAGGATTAGTTTAGACTTTATTTTTAGTTGATTATTGTAATAATACAGGGACAGACTCAGACACTTTGGACTTGGCTTGACTAGCGGGTCTGTTTCGCCGAGCACCGGTGTGCTCGGGGGACCCTTAGGTTTTTCGCGGCTTTTCGCGGTTTTTGGTTTTCTTCGCTGCCTTTTACGGTTTTACGCGGTTTTTCTCGAGCCCCTAGATTTAGGATTTTCTGCTTGACTGTGTCGTAATTAGTAGGATCCCCACACCTAATTATTTGTCTGTTCCTATAGTGTGATTAATTGAACCTACTAATAAATCAGTAATAAAAATAACTGACTCACTCCCTTCGTAGCCTACGTGCCGTAGCCTGCCCTGCCAAGCGCTGCTCCTGAACCCGATGTGTCGGGAGGAGGAGGGGTAGACCAAGACCGGACCTTTGGCTTGAAGGATCGGTGACCAGTTAGACGATTCTTCGAGTAGAAGTTGCCTGTTTAGGACTCGAGTTTTCACCGCTGCACCATATAGGTAGTTTCTTTTCTGTCTTTACATTTCTACGCGGATCACTTGCATGTAGAGTGCTGGAGACAGGTACGCATTTCTATCTTTGCATGCATCATTGATTTCATCGAGCATCGGCTTTTTCGTCTTATCCCCCTGTTTTTGACTTAATAATCAGGAGAACCGAAAAATTCGTTAGGCCCTTTGTTTTTATTGAAAAATATTAAAAAGAAAAACCATAAAATTTGGACAGTTTAAGCTATTGACCCTAAAAGACACCTGATCTAAAAATTTATCTTGGGGAGAGAAACCCCCTCATTTATTGGTTTGCTTGTGCGAGAGAGTGACCCGTTCACTAGGTAGAGCCCTCCGGTGCTATTCCCGACTGATTACCGACTCATTCGTGCGGGCCAGTCGGTTGGGGTAGCATCGGGTATCCCAGCAGGTCACGTAATCGCTCTGATAGATTGTTTGTTCACCAAAATAAAATTTGACAAGGTAATCCGACCGAGCCTTTACGGTCTTCAGCTCGCGTTGCATTGGTGAACTGAGGGGTTTGTATTCTGATCATATTTTCTCCAGATCCCATCCGCCTTACTCGCCAGATCATGATGATGGGTAGACGATCTCTTAGGCAGCCTCTGGCTGCACTGCTTTCGGGCGCGTCTACCCGTTCATCTAGGTTGGCTCGTGAGAGCCGAGACCAGCTATCCGAGCCTGAGTATGATTTTGCCCTGTTCCCCCTCGACCCCCTTTCTTTCGGTTTTGAGAGTCATGAGCCAGAGGAGAGATTGGCAGATTTATCAGCACCTGAGTTCGGCTCATTTGATTTTGCAGACGCCATGGCCGGCAGTTTAGAGGATCGCTCCCGAGGTCCACAGCCTGAGCACTTTGTGTTGGACCAGGGTGCGATCAACTCCACCTTGATCGCCTCCCTCGAGATAGTTCAGCAGCAGTTGAGGGATCAGGGAGCATTCATTCTTGATATGAGGAGAGAGATGGAGCATATGCGAGCAGAGAGAGATCAGAGGAGAGACGGGCCGAGGATCCCGGATGATGCAGATACAGCAGCCGCAGCAGCCGCCGCAGCAGCAGCAGCCGCCGCCGCAGCCGCGGTAGGAGGACCACCGAGACCGATGCGGGAGTTTCACAACCTCGGATCGACGCTGATGCACCATTCGGTCGTACTTCCAGCTATCGTGGGGACTTCAAGTTCCCCCCGAACACCTTGCAGTTACTCCCCCGCTTCCACGGGCTCGCCACTGAGGAGCCCCATCTCCACCTCTATGAGTTCCTCATGATCTGCAGTACTGTCAACGATCGTCAGGTGGACCAGGATACGATTCGGATGATCGCCTTCCCCTTTTCCTTGGCAGACAAAGCAGCCACCTGGCTGAAGCACTTGGGGAAGTTTGTTTACACTTGGGAGCAGCTCCGCACTGAGTACTTACACAAGTACTATCCACTTGGGCGGACCAATGCAGCGAGAGCCCTCATCAGCAACTTCTTCATGCTCCCCAACGAGCAGTTCCATGAGGCATGGGAGAGGTTTAGAGAGCTGACTGATCGATGCCCACACCACGACATTTCCAAGCCCAACCTTGTGCAGAGCTTCTTTAGCGGGCTGACACCAGAGCTCCAGGGCTTGGTGAACGCTTCTTGTGGCGGGTCTTACTTCGCCAAGGATCACGACCTGGTCTGGGCCATCTACGAGGAGATGGCCGAGAACTACATGGTGATGTCCCAGACCAGGTTGTACACTCAGGACAGACGCCAGCAGCAGCCAGGACCCATGCAGTACAAGAGGATAGCACGGGTTGACGCCGGTCCATCCAGTTCGTCCGCAGTAGCAGCAGCACAGGCAGAGTCATCCGCTGCGGATATGGGTATCATTAGCGAGAAGTTGGATCGGATGGAGCTGATTGAGAAGAAGCAGTGCCAGGGCATCACTCAGATGGAGCAGATGGCACAGACTCTGAGCGACATGAAGACCCAGCTCATGTGTCTCCAGGAGGCACAGACGGCTCCACAGCCCCGTCTTAAGTCACGAGGCGACACCGGCAGCAACAACAGCTCGTCCCAGCGTTCCAGCTCACACCAGCAGCCTAGACAGGTTCATCTTGTACAGGCAGAGCCGTACCAGCAGCAACAACCCTCATACCAGTCACCACCATCTCCAGACTTGCAGATGGTGGTATACCAGCCGGATCAGCCCCAGTACGATGCAAAGCCGTTGATGGATGTCAACGGGATTTGGTATGACCGCCCTCAGCCTGGAATCCGACGAGACCATCCCGGATTTAGGTGGGGGAATGGAGGTACCCAGCCCCAACAGCAGCCATCTGGTCAGGGAGGCCAGTACAGTCAGCAGAGAGATCACCAGCCGCAGCAGCAGCCCCCAGTCTACCCTTCACAGCAGCAGCAGCAGTCATCCTACGTTCCTCGTCCCTATCAGCAGGGACAGTCTTGGAGGCGTGAGCAGCCTCACCAGTAGCAGCATCCACCACACCCATACCCCTCTCAGCAGCAGCACCAGTTCCAGCAGCCTCATTACCAGAGAGGCTACCCGTCGGGCTCTCATGGTCCACCATACGAGAGCCCCGCCTTGGACGACATAGCCCGCCTCCTCACGGACCAGCAGGATACTTTCAGACGGGAGATGGACGAGTTCCGCCAGGAGATGCGGGATATTGTGAGAGGGAAGTCCGTCATCCCTGCCCAGATCGAGCCGAACCCCAACAGCCTGAAGCGGAAGTCTGAGCAGGTAGCCTACACTGAGCATGCCACTCCTAGTGATCCATTTGATGATATTTCTACAGATCTTTTTGATGCTGATTTTGTCACACTTAGGAGCGGTAGGACACCAGCCGGCGGCTGCGCCTCGTCTGAGCGACATCACGAGGACACACCTAGGGCACCAGATGAGGAGCAGGAGAGCGGTACTGAGGCCGTTCATGTTGATGACGGTGGTACTGATGCCACCAAGGATGTTGATTCCACAAGCGGTGCTGAGGCTGCCATTTCACCAGTTCGAGGAGGTGGTACTGAGGCCACTCCTGATGCCGAGCCAGAACGCGGTACTGAGGCCACGAGACGTCCAATTGAGCCAGCCAGTGGTGGTACTGAGACCACCAGAGTTCATTCTGAGAGAGCTGTAGTTTTTCCTCATTCTGATGTATCTCAGAACCATGTTGTGAATAACGGAAAAGGTTTGGTTTTTTATGGTCCCACTGTGGTTCTTGATGTATGTGCAGATCCGGCCGTCGAGCCATCTAGACCTTTTCCTATTTCTTCATCTGAGAAGGACCCAGTGATTCTCGTCCCTAGAGCCCTTCAGATGGGGAAGGGGAAGAAAAAAGAAAAAGATCCAAAAAAGAGAGAGCAGGAGGAGTTCAGCCAGAACATGATTGATAAATTCCACATACAGCTGACCCTTCAGGAGGCTTTGCAGCACATTCCCCTTCTTCAGCGTTCGTTGAGAGACAGGACTACAGTCAGGAGGAAGAAGAGGAACCACCACTCAGAGATCCACGTGCTGACGAAATCCACGTGCTTCGCGATTCAGAACCGTCTGCCGGCCAAGAGGCCAGATTCAGGAGCCCCTTATGTCAGATGTCACATTAGGGAGCATAGGTTCGACCGGACTCTATTAGATAGCGGATCGTCTATCAACCTCCTTTCGGCAGCCCTTCTCGACCGCTTCGAGTTGGGCACTCTTCGACAGAGCAGGACAGTCCTTCAGTTCGCTGATCGATCTGTCAAGAGGCCGAAGGGGTTGTTGCGAGATGTTGTCGTCACTATTCAGGGCCAGAAATTCCCCGTGGACTTCGTAATGTTGGACATGGAGATCCCTGATTCAGTGACCGATACCCCCATCATCCTCGGTCGTCCGTTCTTGGCCACAGCCAAGGCGGTGACTGACCATGATAGCGGGAAGGTATACTTTCGCATCGAGGGCGAAGTATACAAATAGAGACGGTCGAGGACTACAGAGTCAGAGACAGATCATGCTCAGAGACCAGTTCAGATGCAGAGCAGCTGACAGATGCCGGGCCAGACATCCACCAGGACTGTGACTTTGTGATCACAGACGATGAGGCAGTATGGGCAGACCCAGCAGCACAGGCCATCCTCTCATTTTCAGACACCGTTGATGCAGAGATGATAGCAGAGGAGAGCTTGGAGAGCACAACCCTGGTTCAGGATACTTCAATGGCAGCAGAGCAGGTTCTTGACCGCGACACGGATTTTAGTGATGACGGTGGTGCTGATGCCACCTTTGTTGATGCAGATCCCTCGGATTCAGAGTCTGATTGGGCAGATTGCGAGGATTACATGCCAGACCTGAGTTCCACAGAGCCTACAGCTGAGGAGGAGGTAGATGCCAAGCATAGCAGAGATAGTCAGTCAGAGCAGCCTTCTCCAGTTCCCGAGATTGAGAGAGAGTTTCAGTTCTCCCATACAGATTTGGCAGCATACACAGAGATACTTCAGAGGCCAGATCCACCAGCACCCAGCTGTCCAGAGCTGAAGCCGCTCCCTACTTCGCTGAAGTATCGATTCCTTGTGGGTGAGCCTGAGATGTACCCAGTCATCATCTCCGCCGATCTGACTTGAGAGCAAGAATCCCGTTTGATGGGGTTCTTGAAAGGAACCGCAAGGCAATCGGATGGAGCGTAGCAGATCTCCATGGGATTAGTCCATCACGTTGCTCCCACCATATCTATCTCGAGGATGGGGCGAAGCCGTCGCGTGAGTTCCAGCGGCGGTTGAACCCCAATCTTAGAGAGGTTGTCATGAAGGAAATCTCAAAATGGTGGAGCGCAGATTTTATTTATCCCATTTCCGACTCCAAGTGGGTCAGCCCCTTGTATGTGGTGCCCAAGAAGACGGGCATCACGATTGTGATCAGTGAGTCGGGAGAGGAGATTGCTACACGAGTACCCACTTCTTGGTGGGTCTGCGTTGACTACAGGAGACTCAACCAGGCCACCAAGAAGGATCATTTCCCCCTGCCTTTTATTGACCAGATCATTGAGAGACTGGCAGGGAAGAGCCATTATTGTTTCCTGGATGGGTACTCGGGCTACAACTAGGTGGCCATCGCTCCTGAGGATCAGGAGAAGACCACCTTTACCTATCCCTTCGGCACATACGCCTTCCGACGCATGCCATTTGGGCTATGCAATACCCCTGCAACATTTCAGAGATGCATGTTGTCGATCTTTTCGGATATGGTAGGGGAGTGTTTGGAGGTCTTCATGGATTATTTCTCGATTTACGGCGACGGATTCAACTCCTGTCTTGATTGCCTAGACCGAGTACTCCAGCGATGTATAGAGGTCCATTTGGTGTTATCTTGGGAGAAGAGTCACTTCATGGTGAATCAAGGGACGGTGCTTGGCCACATCATCTCCAACAGGGGCATGGAGGTTGATCCGGCCAAGGTAGATGTCATTAGAAAACTCGCACCGCCGTCCAATTTGAGGCAGTTACGGTCATTCCTAGGGCACGTTTGTTTCTATCGATGATTCATTCATGATTTCAGCAGGATTGCCCGGCCGTTGACTAACCTCTTGACGAAAGACACCGAGTTCCTTGTTGATGACAAGTGTCTTTCATCCTTCGAGACTCTCAAGCAGTGTGTTATTGAGGCTCCTGTTCTTCAGCCGCCAGATTGGTCTCTCTCATTCGAGATCATGACGGATGCCTCCGATTTTGCTGTGGGGGCCGTGCTGGGACAGAGGAGGGATGGAGTCCCCTTTGCTATCCACTACGCTAGCCGCACATTGGATTCCACCCAGCGGAATTATACAGTCACAGAGAAGGAGATGCTAGATGTGGTGTTCGCCCTAGATAAGTTCAGATCTTACATCATTGGATCTAGAGTGACCTTGTACACTGATCACACCGCCATCCGATACCTCATGGCAAAGAAGGATGCCAAGGCCAGATTGACTAGATGGATCCTTCTACTCCAGGAGTTCGACATGGAGATCAAGGATAAGCCCAGAGTCAAGAATGTGGTGGCGGATCATCTCTCCCGTTTAGAGCAGCCTGAGGAGTCCGAGCATGTTGATCCCATTTGTGAGACCTTCCCAGATGAGGTGATCCTTGCTATCGCCTCACTCGCATGGTATGCCGATATTGTGAACTTTCTCGTTGCTGGGAAAGTCCCACAAGATTCGCCTAGGCAGAGGCTTGAGACCTTCCTTGCAAAGGCCAAGTCCTACCACTGGGAGGATCCCATCCTTTACCACGAAGGAGGGGATAGCGTCTGGCGTAGGTGCATTCCTCAGGAGGAGCACCATAGCGTCCTCACATACTGCCACAAACTTGAGGTAGGAGGACATCATTATGGGAGGAGAACGACACAGAAAGTGCTCCAATCTGGCTTGTGGTGGCCTACCCTCTTCAAGGACTCTGATGAGTTCATGAAGAGGTGTACTGACTGTCAGAGGATGGGCACTTGTGGATAGCGTGATATGATGCCGATGCAGCCCATTCACTTCTGTGAGGTTTTTGACGCATGGGGCATCGATTTCATGGGTCCATTCCCTAAGAGTCAGGGATTTGAGTACATTCTGTTGGTCGTAGATTATGTTAGTCGTTGGGTTGAGGCTATCCCCGCCCGAGCCGCTGATGCGGGGACAGTTTGCAGATTTTTGAGGAAGCACATCATCACGCGGTTCGGGGTACCTCGAGTATTGATTTCAGATGGGGGGTCCCATTTCATCAACGACCAGGTGAAGGCCCTTGCTAGCGAGTTCGGCATAGACCATCGTGTTGCTACACCTTACCATCCACAGACGAATGGTCTAGCCGAGGTGTCGAACAGGGAGATCAAGACGATATTGCAGAAAGTCATCCGCCCTGACCGAAAGGATTGGTCACAGCTTTTGGACTCAGTCTTGTGGGCATATAGGACGTCTTTGAAGACACCATTGGGCACATCTCCTTTTCGCCTCGTATATGGCAAGCCGTGCCATTTACCTGTTGAGCTGAGGCACAGGTCACTTTGGGCAGTCACTGAGATACTTATGGATCCAGATGGTGTAGGAGACCAGAGGAGGGCAGAGTTAGCAGCCCTGGAAGAGTTGAGAGATACCTCCTTCTCAAACAGCCTACATTATAAGGAGAGAGTGAAGGAGTGGCATGATTCTCATATCACCCACAAGCATTTTGAGCCTGGACAGAGAGTATGGCTGTTTGATGCGAGGCTTCGTTTATTTCCAGGGAAGCTACAGAGCAAGTGGAAGGGACCTTATCTGGTGAGAAAGGTACACGACAACGGTAGCATTGATATATCCGAGTTGTCTTCTGAGAGTACCTTTCGAGTGAACGCTCAGCGGCTCAAGCCATTTCTAGATCATGAGCCACGGGTCGTTGATGTTGCCCCGATTCATTTTGCGTGAGATGTGGTCTTTTGACTCACATCTATTGCATCTCACGCCTGATTTTCACTGATCTTCCGACTTGTATTGATCCAGATGTCCATATCATCACATTCTTTAGTCCCACATCCCTTCCTTAATCTTTTGATTATGCTATACTTCGGGTGTACTTTACCCTAAGTATAGGGGGGATGTAGGACCTTTGAGTTTCCTTTTGTTTCTTTCTACCCCTGTTTTGCTGCCTATACTTAGGGATATTTTACACTAAGTATAGGGGGGTAGACCCTGTACATTCTCCACTCAGTTTTCCCTTAGTATACATCCTGCTATACTTAGGTTTACTTGATCCTAAGTATAGGGGGAAAAGCCGAGAGTCTCTTGATATTCTATTCATTCGTCTTTGTATATAGCATTCCTTTTCACTTCCTTATACCTAGCACGAGTTATGTCTTCTTCATCGCTCTTGACTCTGAGGACATCGTTCGAGCTAAGTATAGGGGGGTGTATATATTTCATATATACTTTAGCCATAACTCGTACTTTGTGTGAGTGTGTTAATAAATAAAATGGCTAAAAACCCTAAAAATCACAAAAATTAAAAAATTTTCATGTACATAAACCTTCTTTTAATTGCACATAAATAGCTAGTGTACAAATTATTTTTGTAAAAATGATTTCAAAAATCTTTTGTGTAAAGCCTTGTGTAAATATTTTCTTATCAAAATTATGTATATAGTACAAAATTTTTCCAAAATGTTTTGAAAATCAAAAGTTTGCAAAAATCTTGTGTAAATGTGTGTAAATACTTTTGCAAAACATGCACTTCATGCATTCATCCATTCATGATTTCAAAACATTTTTCAAAAATTTTGCATGTTTGAAAAAATTGTGTAAATAGCATCTTTTGTACATATGTATATAGTTTTTCTGGATGATAGTTGACATTTAAACTAGCCTAGAATTAAATTGGGAAATGGAGCTTGATTAAGATCTTAATCCACCTAATTTCTAAGAGGAACCTTATAGGGCTTAGGTTTAAGGCTTTTCAGGTCCATGCTAACTTAATTCTTTGAGTCCACTAGGCTATGATCACATGTCATCTCAATGAGCCTAAGTAGAGCACTTAACAACAACACATGACTCATATAGACAATGTCTTTACTTGGACACCAGCACTTTGCACCGAGCTCTCTACGGATGAGGTGGTGAGGAGGCAGTCTTCCTTGACTTGGGGTAGCATATGAGGGTAGTACTTCTAGGCGGAACCTCTCTTCTTCTTTTAGTGAAGGAAGTGCGTCTCAACTTGGTCTGGTTGCCATGAGGTCTAACGACGGGAGTTGTGGGTTGCAATAAAGCTTCAAAAGAGGGATAGTCTACTGGCTCAAGAGGAAAAACTCCTTGTATATATGCTGCACTTGTATATGTTGAATAGATGCACTTGAAAAAAAATGCAAAAAGAAAATAACTCCAAAAAAGTGGTGGGTCTGAGAGAAAATGATAATCCCACTGGAGTATGTATATAGAGTGCAATAAGCAAAGCTTGAGATCCATGTCCTATCTTATGTAACTTGCACCAGGGAGACTTGGCTACACTGGTCGAGCTCCCAAGGATACATGGCTACACTGGCCATGGTCCATTCTCTACTTCCTCCTCTTCTTGAGCCAGTTGAACTTGAACTTAGAAGGGAATACCCCGCTCCTCGAGGAAAGAGTGGCCAGATTGAGGTAATAGAGTTACCTTGTTGGGGAGGGTTGTCAAGTTGCCATTTCTGAGGTGGAGAGCTTAAACCTCACATTCACAGGACAAGAAAAGATTTATGGTCTTCAGGGTTTATGATTGATGACTTGTTCTGATCTGGAGCATTGAGGAGTCTTGATTAGAGATTAGTGGAACTTAGAGGCTGTTGAGTTTTAAGATTAAGTCCAAATAAGGTTCCGATACATTAATAATCCAAAGATCTGATCGAGCTCCATAATTCAATTTAATGAAGGCAAGTTTAATAATCAACATTGATCCATGTACATTCTTCTCTTTTTTCTTTTTCTTTCTTCTTTTTCACTTCTTTTTCAATAAGTGTTTGCTATGGGACTAGCAAAGTTAAGTATAGGTGGGTGATGAATACTCATTCATCACTCTTTATTCTTATATTTTAGCTACAAAAACCTTTGCAAATGTATGTATATATTTGTAAATATAAACAATTACCAAAAGCATGCATGGTGTAAAAAGTAATAATTAGCATGTTTTTGTGCAAAAATAAAAGAATAAAGATTAAAAAGAAAAAGAGGGAAATATTTAGAATAAATATTGAGCAACCTAACCCAAGGGAGGGCTCAGCATGGGCCTGACCGCATAAAAGCCAAAGTAGAGGGAGATAGGGGCTCATGTGTGTAAATAGATTTGTAAATATAATACAAAAATTTTCCTCTAAAAATAGAAGAAAATGGGCTTGTAAATACTTGTATATATTTATAAATATAAAAATCAAAATAAAAATAGAAAAATAAAAAGAAAACAAAAACCTTCACCTTATGCATATTCATCAGGTACATACACTCACCTATATTTATTTAACCTTAGAAATAAATAAAATTCAATTCCATAAAATTTGTAAATATTCTATATTTTATGTGGTAAATAAATAAAATAAAAACCATTAAAACAAAAATAAAATAAAAATAACAAAATTAAAAACCCAAAAATACATTGTATATATACCATGTATATATATGTACATATGTATTTATTTACTCCTTGTATATAAAAAATAAAAATAAAATAAAAATACCCTTTTATTCCTAATTTTATACTATAAATAAATAAAATATAAAAGATGAATAAAAATGCACAAAAATAACAAATTAAAAATCAAAAATTAAAAAGGCATATTGTGTAAATACTTATATATAGCATAAAGTGTAAATACCTTATTTTTATTTTGAAAAATTAATTAAAAATCACAAAAAAAATAGAAAATATTAAAACAAAAATATTTCATGTTTTGAGTTTTAATTAAATCGGCCATTTGCTATTTTTAATTTAATTTCTAATTCTTTTCCAGGTGGCAGCCTCCCATTGGTCCAGGGGGGTTGTTGACCGCCCGGTCAACTCCCCCCCCAGGACCACCTCTCACGGGTATTAGGCGGGCGACCCGATTTCTCCCGATTATTGCGCCTAAACCCGAACACCTCACGCTTAAACCACAGGTCCGTGTCACTCACATCACATCCGACACCTTCGCCGGCACACCCGCCTCGGGGTCCGCACTCCACATTGCCCTACCCGATCAAATCTTGCCAGACCTGCACCCATATAAAGGCTGAGCTCCGCCACTTCATTCCTCATCTTTGGCTCATTTGTTCACCACCCAGTGACCTCCACCTTCTTGGCGAGAGTGACAGCTTGCTCTAGAGGGTGTCGCAGCGAGGAGGGAGCAAGGAACCACTGATCCGGCGAGTTTGCGCCGCCGTGCTCCGCCCAGAGTAGGAGCTCGAGCCTCGGACGACGACGGTCCTCGAGGCAAGGACCCAGAGCACCAGCTGCTCTTCCCCAGTCGACTCGACCACCCAGGTAGCCATAGTTTCTTTTTTATTTCTCGAATTTTTATTTAGCCCCAAATCGCCCCGTCGCCGACCTTCGCTGATTCCGACCATCTCACCCTACTGTTCGATCATCGGGATCCTCCATCGCATTCGCCTTCGTTCCACGCACGTTCTACGCTTCTTCGCTCAACCCAGCTCGCACAGGAGCTGGGGATTCGAGCTCCTCCATCCACCCCTCACCGGAGCTCGACCACCACGCCTCACCGTTCACTATCACCACGCCTAACGGGGTCGAGGCAGTTTGCCCTCGACCCGCGAGTTTGCTGGTACACTTTGCAGGTACATCCAAGCCTATCTGAAGGCTTGGACCATTTGGTCCAGCAGCTCCGCCTCCGCCGGACTCGCCAGAGCTTCTCGGACCTTCATCGAGTCATCGGAGGCTGCCATTTGACGCGGAAGGCTTCCACGCTCCTTCTTCGATCATTAGAGGCCGTCCAGGAGGAGACCAGCACCGTCACGAGTCCGGCGATGTTAGTCGGAGCCCAGTTCTTCCTCCATCCTTCAGAGACGTCCGATCGACCTCGACGCTCCAGATCTGATCTTCACCGTCCATTAGAGGAGCAGCACTGACCGCCAAATCCTTTGAGGGTCGATCTCCACCATCGATTCAGCGAGGTTCTGCCATCGCGCCTGTCCACCGTTTGATCTTCCACGTGGCAGCGCCTGGACCGATCGATCAGCGTCGAAGACCCAGCGTTGGGCGCCACCCCTTCCTAGTCGTCCGATCATTGACGTGGCGCCCATCCGTCGACTTGGGTAATAAAGGGTAATTTATACCTTAGGCCCTTAGTTTAGTTTAATTTCAGTTTAGTCCTGTAATATTTTTAGGGTTTTATTTTCGTTGGTACATTTGCACTTTGGACCCTATCTATTTCTGTATTTGCATATATGCCCCTGTTCGTAGTGTAGCACGTGCGTCGACACGTGCCTTTTTGGGATATTTGCACAGTTAGCCCTGTAGTTCTGGAGTGTTCTGAAATGACTGAATATTTTTAGGAAATTGCATTTATACCCCTGTGCGTGATTTATTTGTGCATGTGCGCTTATTTGTGGGTAATTTACAAACAGGTCCTCGGACTTTTGGTACCCGTTACCAAATAGTACCAGAACTTTGTTTTGTTTGCATTTAGGTCCCTGAGTGCCCCAGACACGCGCTGCGCGCGTGATTTCATGGGATTTTTGAACCAGACCCCCCAGGACTTTGGATATTTACGTACAGGTCCTTGTGCACTATACCTAGGTTTTATTTTTGAATAAAATATCAAACTTACTCCAAATTCAATGAAAATTGGACACATGGCTCTTGCCATGTTGTAAAATTTTCTAGATTTTTTGGAGACATTTTTGCTTTTATTTGATATTTAAAAAAATCAAAAACACCCTTTTTCCTTACTTTTTGATTTTATAATTCACAAAAAAATACTACAATTCGTCTAAAAATTACAAAAAAATTAGCTGCTGTTTCTTGTGTTGTGTTTGATTTTCTTACCAATTTTGATCATTTTCCATTATATAAAACTCTTAAAAATTGAAAAATACCTAAAAACTCATAAAAATTCTAATAAATATTCTAAAAATCCAAAAATAATAAGTAAGGTGCCTAAATTTTCCTTGTTTCTTTCTCTTTACAGGAAAATTACCTCCAAGCTTATTGGGGACTTTTAGATAATTTATCTAAGTCCCTAAACTCGGCTGGACAGTGCCTTCATTTTCTTGCATTGTTTTGTTTTTAGAAAATTAAATAAAAATAAGAAAAATCCTAAAAATTCACTAAAAACAGTAAAATCATAAAAAGCACAAAAACATTTTTATTTGAATTTTTGACTGATTTTTGATGCATTAAATAATTGCTTGAATTTGGTTGTTTCTTTAGTTTCCTTATTTTCTTAATTAATTAAAATTCCAAAAAAATTAAAAACAATTAAAAATCCACCAAAAACACTTGTCTTTTATTTTATTTTATTTTTGAGACTACTTCGTAGGCTGCGAGGCCATCACGTGCTCCTTGTGTTCGACCTTGGTCGCTATACCAGGTTAAAATAATAGCAGGACCGCTATTTGATTTTGAGTTGATTTTATCTTATTTGGTGGTCTCTTTTTCTCGATCGACCATGCTTGGCGACTTGGGTCGCAACGACCCTTGATACCTTTTACCCTTGTTGCTTGGCGAGTCATCAAGGCAACAGGACATCATTCGAGGAAGAGGACAGTGCAGAAGGTACTTTAGAGCAGATTTTGGTGGCCAACTGTTACTAGAGATGCTTGCACATTCGTGAAGACTTTTCCAAATTGTCAGATATTATAGGGACAATAGGTGTTAGAGACACAATACCTATGCAACCTGTTGTCATTTGTGAGATCTTTGACATATGGAGTATAGATTTTATGGGACTGTTTCCCTCCAGCAACGGATTTGAGTCCATCCTTCTCGTTGTAGATTATGTTGTAGATGGGTGGAGGCTATACCCGCACAAACTGCTGACAGCAAGACAGTATGCAGGTTCTTGACGGAACACATTATTTCACGATTCGACATTCCACGTATTTTCATTTCAGAGGGGAGTAGCCATTTTATTAAAAAGGAGGTGAAAAATCTAGTGAAGAGCTATGGCATTAATCACAAAGTAGCTTCTCCTTACCACCCGCAAGCGAATGACATGGATGAAGTTTCAAATAGGGAGGTGAAATCCATTCTCCAAAAATTAGTATGGCCGGATAGGAAGAACATATCACAGCTTCTAGACCAAGTTCTTTGGGCATATCGTACTGCATATAAGAGTCCCTTTGGTACTTCACCGTTCAGATTAGTTTACGAAAAGCCATGCTATTTGCCCATAGAGATCATGCGCATATCCGAATGGGCTATCAGAGAGATTTTGTTAGAAATATAGAAGCTGGACCCAAGGGAAAGTTAGATATGAATGAGCTGGTAGAGATTCAAAATTAGGCATACGAGAACACCCTCATTTACAAAGACAAAGTGAAGCGATGGCATGATAGACATATCCGGCACAAGATCTTTGTTCTTGAGCAGAAAGTATGGTTGTTCAATGCACTATTGAGAATTTTTCCTGGCAAATTGAAAATCATGTGGGATGGATCGTATATAGTCAGAACGGTGCACGATAATGGCAGTATTTTTATATTATATGTGTCACCTGGTGCAGAACCGTTTATACTAAATGGGCAGATGCTGAAGCACTTCATGGAGATTACTAATCATCTAGCCCGAGTTGGAGTGATCTACTTTGTACAGGATGCATGACTACTCTTCCACTTCATATCATCCTGTATAGAGACCTGTGAAGACATTCGGTTTTCTAGAGTACACACATGTATATCCTTCATAGATCACAATCGTCCTCATTTTTTGTTCGTCTTCTATGCTTAGAATACCATATCCTAAGTATAGGGGGGACCGATTGCCCGCTGATTCTCGATTTTGATTTTTGATCTTGTTACTTTTCTTTTGTATATCCTTTCTTTTACTCTAATCACTGCTCCCTAATTTTGGCCACTCTTTTCTATACTTAGGATGCCTTATCCTAAGTACAAGGGGACCGAGTGATTTCGATGATATCATTTTTCTTTCTTCTTTTTTCCTTTGGTTGTATATTCTCTTCCCAAGTCACCTCATTTTTGTTCCATTATACTTACGATAACATGATCGTAAGTTAGGGGGGGTCGACTGTCTCCTATTCTTTCCTTCTTTTTCACCCACTTTTACTTAGTACGATTTATGTTCTCCTTTTTCTCTTTTGACGCTATGAGGACATAGCATAAGCTAAGTATAGGGGCATGCGCATATATTGTATATATGCTTTTGTCCAGATTCATACTTTTACGTATTTTCTATATCTATAAAAATCACAAAATCCATAAAAAATGTAAAGTCAAAAATTCATAAAAAAAACAAATTCCTTAAAATTCATAAAATGGATAAAATTCAGAAAATATACTTCACAAAAACATGGTTACATTTGCATTAGCATTTCTCAGAATAAGTTTGATTTCTAGAACTAAAGATTTTGAAAAGTCTAAAGGATGGAGCTTGATTACGGTCTTTAACTTTCATTTCAAGGAGCCTAGTTAGGAACTGGAATTTAGACTCTTCGTTCTTTGATTTGAATCTTTGGGTTCCATGAGAGCATGCTTCGGAAGTCAACTCGAAAAGTGCCTAAGTAAAACACTTGGTGTCATCAGTTTAACTCTTCATCAGTGAACTAATTTTGGACACATGCACTTTGCACTTAGCTCGACTTGCATGGGGCTGCGAAGGGCAATCCATCTTGGTAGTGCGTTTCTATCCTTGTTTGGCAGCATTGACGTCTAAACAAGGGAGGGATTGAGGTTGCAGTAATCGCTTTGGATGAGGGAAGGATCTGCTAGCACAATTTTTCCAAGACCTTAAAAATGGATGGAATGAAAATATGCTATATCCGTTGAGGCATAAAAAGATGAATGCAGTGCAAGCAACATTACAAAGCCAACTCAAAGAAGAAGCCACCAAATACAAATACAACCACAATGGTCCGAGCTTCCACCAAAAAGCCGGCACATCTTAGGGGAGACTTAGCTACACCGGTTGGGCTTCACAAGGAGATGCGTCTACACTGGTCGCACTCCAGTTCCTTTTTCATTCTTCTACTTTCTCTCTATATTCGATTGTGGACATAGCACGAACTGATCTTAGAAGGGAATACCTCCCTCCCCGAGGAAATAGTAGCTGGATGAAGAACCAATGGGAGTGTATAGTTGGGATGGGTGATTTCTTCTCTTCTTTCAAAGTAGGAAGAGCTAAAACAATACACACACCGTATAGATTGATTTCAAGGTTGATAGACTTTGCTATATGAATGAGTGGATCTGAACTGGTTGTTGAGGTGAACTTAAACAAGGATTTGTGGAACTTGAGGACGGTTGAGGATAAAATCCTAATCCTAGTTAAGGCTCCGACAAAATGCTTGTTTCAGGCTCGATCGAGCTCTTTCCTTTGTCTGTTCTCATGAATTGGTTTAGGAAAACAAATTCATTCTAACTTTCTTTCTTTTTCCCTTATTTTTCAAATAAGTATTTTCTAAGAGACTAGTAAAGTTTAAGTATAGAGTATTTATGAATCCATGATTCATTAACATTTTGTCTGCATTTTATCTTAAAACCCTTAACAAATACATGTAAATATCCATTAATTTCCACTTTTTAACAAAATCCCATTCATGAATAAAAATGCACTTTTATGCATTAAAATTATGTAAATAAATGTAAGAATAAAAATAAAGAAAATAAAAATAAAGGTAAATTGTAGATGTGTATATATGTACAATATGACTTATAAAATAAATATAGCTGAAAGGTATATTTATAACCCAATCCCTAAGACCAAGTTAGCATGGATTGATCGACAAATAAATAAGTAAGGGGAGGTAAGGAAGAAAACAAATAAAAATAATTAATTTCACACTCCACATATTCTAATTAATTATCCAATAAATACCAAAAATTAAAAGAATTTTAATTAATTCATATTAACATATTTTTCACCAAACTCTTTTCCTAATTAATTCTAAAAATGTATAGAAAAATAAAAAAATAAGTTAAAAATATTATCTTGTATATATACCAAGAAATCTAACTTGTAAATTATCAAAATCCCAACTTCCGAACAACATAACTTTCTCATAGGAACTCTAATTTCACTCTACTCTCTTTAAAGTCATAAAATAATATTCTTTAATTAATGAAGGTGATTTCGCTAAAATCGGAATCCGTTTGCAAAAAGTTGGTTTTGGGACCTAACGACAACTGGGGTTCTGGCTATTTGATTTATTTAGAACACACTATTTATCGTTTTAATAATTTTATAAGTTTTAATTATTTTCTTGATTTTGTATTTTAATCCTAATTAATTTCATAATTTTTGCAGCTTATTTATTATTTTAAATAAATCAAAACCTCTAATTTATAGGTAAATTTGAACTACATCATTTATATCTATATTTATTAAAATACTTAAATTAAATTATTAGAATCTATAAAAAGTTGTACATAGTTTATTTATTAACCTAATAAGTAATACAATATAAAAAATGATATATTATTTAGTTATTTATTAAATTAAATATTCAAAACCTATTTATTAAGTATTATTTA
Source organism: Ottelia alismoides (assembly GCA_037367405.1). NCBI lineage: Eukaryota > Viridiplantae > Streptophyta > Magnoliopsida > Alismatales > Hydrocharitaceae > Ottelia > Ottelia alismoides. Next base: position 117,556 of record JAZKJV010007485.1, on the reverse strand, counting down.
TATTTATTTATTAATATAATATTTATATTTCGTAAAATAATTATTATTTATTAAAACTAGTTATACCATAATTTAGATAATTTAATTCTTTTCATTTTTTTATTTTAATACATATTTAAAATAATGTTATTTACTATTTACTATCTATTTATTAAGGTATTTAATCCCTCTTGGCCAACCAGGTGCAGACACGTAGCATCTTCTCAAACAAGAAGTAGCTGCTTCCGTTATCATTGGCCGACATTCATTTAATTCTTCTCGCCATCTCCTAACCTCTTTCTCCGATCTAATCCATTGATTCTCTTTTCCTAACTAACTAGATCCACGCCCACAGTAGATTCCTATCTCATATCCATCAGATTAATCTATAAAATCCCCTCCACTTTGCCATTAACAACTAACTGCTCCTAAGCTTTCTACTTTCAGAACTAGCTATTCATCGACCCTACTTTCCCACCGTGCTCCGCCTCATTTCGGCCGTGACAGGGCCCGAAGATCACCCTGCGTGGAAGACGAGTCAACGGAGGAGGGTTCCAAGGCGGAGCATCGCCTTGCATCGTAGCTTCATCGCCGCGTCCAGCCCCGAGAGGATCGCCTCGTCGAGCCATCACCAAGAAGGTCTTACACCTTCAAAACCCCATGTCAATCCTTCATCCTTTAAACTTTTATTCCTTGAACCGAGTGCCTCGATTATCTACCTTAATCACATAATTAGGATCCCCGATTATATTCTTAGATGCCTACCAATTCCAACCTTCAAATCAGATTTGCAACCATCCAGATTCACATTCCTTTTATCTCATGTTTTCATTGTTTTCAATTTTTTTGGAAACACATTTTAGATCTACAAATCATCATTTCTTTGGCTGATTCAAGTGTGGATCGAGCAAGAACATCGTCACTTGCAGGTTCTTATTATTGTTGGAGCTTCATTTCATCATCTGGAGCTTTAAAGTTCAAAGAAAAATCAGAACAAAAGAAATCTTCTTCAGTTGCCAGGCAGAGCTACACCGCCGTCTTCCTTGAAGCACCAACACCATTATCCACTACCTCACAGAGCATTCACCTGTAGGCGAGCTCGAAGGGAGAAAGAGTATCCCTCCTGGCCCTGCCGGAGGCCAAAGTGACGCACCAATCGCCGGAGATAATCCGGGGAAGCAGTCGCTGTTGTCACGCGTGCGGCAGGTGAAGAACAAGAAGAACACGCCAGAATGTATAGAGGCTCACGACACATAGACATGGCGGACGGCTCAGATCGCTTTACAAATTATAATTTCAGCCGTTCAGATGAAGGGGTAGAATATTTGCAACATAAGCCCAGACGAAGATCCATACTTTCCAACAGCTCCAGAGATTTCCAAAAGTTGCATTTTGGTCTCCGCACAGGGACCTAAATGTAATACTTTTAATTTTATTTTCAAATCAGTCCCTGATACGGACCATTTTGTAACAGAACAAACTTTATTTCTTTTGCACTTCTACCCCAGGGTTGTAGGGATATTTTGGACCTTTATCTTGTTGCATTTTTTTCTTGATTTTTCTAGGGTAGTTACACAACTACCCTAGCAGCATTTCTTGTATTTTTTCATGGATTTTTGTCGAGTATTTTCATTGCTTTGATTTGTGTAAGTTTGTGTAATTTTTTAATATTTCTTGAGTTAGTTGTAAAATCAAAAGGATAGTGAAATTTCTTGGGTTTTCTTTCTTTCATCGAAAACTACCATGGTTATTCTGCTTCCTCGAGTTCGACCGAGGCACACTTACCTCGGTAAATATCAAAATGTAGATAAATAGGAAAGTTTTCTCTCTCTCTCTCCTATTTTATTGATTTTTGTTTGATCGATCGAAATCCAATCTCCACGGTTCTTTTTACAACCAACAACTCATCTTCTTCAATCAACTGCTTGTCGGATTTCGGTTTATCAGAGTCCTACTTGGAATAGGATTCGTACATTGAGATAAGAATATCAAAATAATAATTGTTATTATAATGGATATAAGTTATTATGGGAATATGTGAATGATTCACATTATTGGCGATTAAAATGGATTGAGATGCATAATAGTTTTTCATTAGGAGATATATGAATGTGATTCACATTAAATAAATGTAAATTGAATATACATTTTAATTGTGAACTAATGAATTGTATTCATTAATTGACAGGACAATTCGCTAATTGTCCCAAAGAGAAAATTGAGAATTAACATCACAAGATAATTAAAGAATGATCATGAGATAATTAGTGAATTAATCTGAAGAACTATCACGAGATAATTGGTAAATTATCTCAAGTGACAATTCTAGATGACATCAAGTTAAGCATTTAGTGGCTTTGGAATCTATTTCACATTTGTTTCAATTGTACGTTTTGTTACAAACATTCTTATCGGCATTATTACTTCAATCAAATAATTGGATTGAAGCCGAAATTCATTTAACCACGAATGACCAAATTGGGGAAGAATCTGGCATCTGAAAAAGGACCCACATTGTTACAAACTAGTTAACCATATCAAATTATTATGGGTAAATTACAAAAAAGGATATCAACTATACCTCGATTCTCAATCAGGGGTCTCATTTTTTAATTGTAACAAATAAGGCATGAACTGTCAACTTAAGGATTTAACGTCGACATATAAGGGTCGTTGAAGTTTATCTAGGCCTCTGAGACAAAAACATAAAATTAGACCCTCCTTTGTTACAATTGAAAAATAAATCTCTTAATTGAGAATTGAAGCATAATTGAGATTCTTTTTTATAATTTACCTAATCATTTTATTGATCGGAGAGATCAAATGAACATGCTTACATGCTTACGTATTGTGTATGATGCCACCAACGTTTTGCCTATAATATAAATTTCTCAACGGATGTTGCATTTTTATCGAAGACGTAACTTGGCAAGACTTCCCGAGGAAAGAGACACGTAAGCATTTCTGTTGGAAATCGAGCCAAGTACTAGCCTAGTAACGTGTTCGAAACACTCTAAGAAAAAATCTTCTAACTTAGAAATGCAAGTTTGCGCGTACAACTATGAGCATAATACTTTATATATTAATACATTTATACGCAGACAAGTCTAACCTTCTCTCGAGCCCAATCATTAATTCTCTCTCTAAGGAATTAAAGATAGAAAAGTAATGGCTGGGGATAGCAGGCCACGGCTGAGAAGGCTGAGGACGGCCATAAACAAGGTACGCTTCCTCCTCTCCTTCAACCTAACAAAATGGCTCATACGCACCCCATCTGCTCGCCGCCGCCTGAGCTTCAAGCGGCCGCAAGGTCTCCTCGACTGTGTCTCAGACGCCGACAGCGAATCGACGTACTACCATGATGCTCTATCCCCAGATAGGTTGTCATGGGGCTCTCCTCCACCGCCACCAACGCTGTCCAGAACAATAAGCTCAACAGGCTCCGAGATCCAACGAACGGTTAGCGGGACATCGGAAGGGTCTGATGATATCAACAAGAGGGCCCAGGAATTTATTGATAATTTCTATCGGAACCTGAGGCGGGAGGTTTCTATTGATCTGGCCTATGCAAGGGAACACAGCATAGAGAGAACTACATCTTTTACTTAGAGGATCGGATCTATAAATAGCTATGTCATTGATTCCTATAGGCAACCCTTCTAGCGAGAGGAAATTGCTTTTCCTTTTACTTCAGTTCTCATCTTTTTTAGGCTTGAGACGAAGAGTCCTGTCTGATTTTTGACATGTATGTGCTACAGAAACTTTCCTTTCGTTTTGAAGATATTGGAAACTATATTGTATGTTCATAAACATATCCGTGGAAGAATGGATTGTAGTTGTTAAATTGGTAAAATCGATAAAGAATGACTGATACAAGCATCTAATATAAATAAAGACATTTAATTCAATGAGAAAAATTGTTGTTTTCATTAAACTTCTAGTTTCTATATTGATATATTTGGAGATGGATTGCATGTTCACGGTTACGTTTGTTTTTTGTATAGATTCCTCCATAAAGGATGTGTAATTACTAAGTCTTTCCATTTGAACTATTATATCTGGATCTCTATAGTGACACCTGAAATCGCAATAGATAAAAAAATTAACACGACTACGTGGTACAGATTTTGTAAATATCCAACTTTTGCACTCATTTTATTTTTACTCCGATGTCAAAGTTTATTCCGCCAAATACGTACTCCTCTCATTCTACGATTAACATCGATCCCCAATTAGGTTGAATTTCTTTTCCAAATTAGGAGAAGACGAACTCAATAGTGGAAATCCTCACTAAATTAGCTGTGTCGTGGTATTGGATCTTTCATTACAACCTCATCCATCTATCGTGGGTATATGATTTTCTTGGGTACAGAACGAATTTCCTACGTATTCAGATAGTCGACTCTGGTGTCTTAAAGAACTTCACCTCACACAAACAGTGCTTTCTTCCCAACAATCGTCTTCATCGTTGCTCTCCATGTTAGAAACAAATTCCTTCGTTCGTACCCGATACGTCGTGGCTCTCCCCATAGTCTACATCGTAGCTCTCCCGATTTGCCATTGGGATCTGGGCAACCTTTTACATGCTTGCCCTGGGCTATCTTTTGCTTGCCCCTTCTACTCGATTCAGTGGCTGTGCCTTTTGGTTAAAGCGGTGCCATTAAGGTGTGGAGCAATTCTGTTAAATATTACTTTTCTCTCACCGTATTTTGGGTGTTATTCCACACATCAGGCCCTGTATCTATCTTTCTCTCACGGAGCAGGTCTGGACCTGAGTCTCATCAGTGCGACTATCCGCTGAAGAGCACTCATCTCCTGTTCATCTTCTGTATGGATATCTCTTTGATCACGGAATTCCCACCATTTAGCGGAGGCATTATTAAAGATCCCCATCAAATAAATGAAATAATAGCTGAATATCAACCCATAACCGATATAGTGTAGTCATCCGGCTGTTTCCTATCATGGTCAGTAAAGAAAATTACAACTTGCATAAGTGTTTTTCAAAACCTTTCATTATAGTCACTTTCCATAAAGGACTTAACAAGGACGAGATCCAACCCTTGAGCAAGATCATGAATTCCAATTCGAGCGATATTACAATCGAGGGGCGCATGAGCATACTCTATCCCTTGCTACCGAGGTACCATCTAGTGATTTGTATTCTATAATCATCAAAATAGATGGCCTTCGCTAGTCTCGATCGGGGGCTCCCCCGCCCTCTCAAGCTAAATTTTGAAACTTTGCCACTATATCCCACAAAATGTCTCATACTAGAGATGCAACCACCCTTACATCGCCTCCATTGTACCAACAAGCGTCATATGCTAGTTTTAGATGTAAACGTAAATGGTACTTTCATAATTCTTGCCAGCTTGATTTTCGGTGTTACCGATGCGATAAGGAGGGTCGCATTGTTCGACTTTAAGCCCGTGGTGACCCATTAATGCAGTAGAAATTATTTTTTATCATTTTGATGAAATGCTAAATGCATAAGTTAATTTGGATTCGTTGTAGTATGGGCACTTAGCATGTCATACAAAACCAAATAAATGATATACGCGAGGAGGATTCAGGTTGAATTTATAACCTGGAAAGTCCAGAGTCGAATACAAGGACACACACCATAATACAACTATTTAGGTGTTAAATATCTAGGTTAAGTCCTTTAATAAATTATCTAAGTCAAGACAAACAAATAATGTAGGCAAGTAATCACGAATGCATGCATGAATGAGGTGAAATGTGATCTAAAAAATTTTAGTGCATGTTAGAAATAATGACATACTGAACATAATGGTAGCACATGCAAATGTACATATAATTATGCCCTGGAATTGATCAATCCACATAAACAAATAATCAGAATCAAATCAAGATTCAATTATGCAATTTAATCAAAGCCATGCTTTATTAAATAGAAATTTAAGCAACTCATTCATCTCTTATAGATCAATCAATCATTATATGTCAAATCAGAGAATAAATGAAATCATAAAGTGGATAATAAAACAGGGATTAAAATGCCATTATAAACTACTTCATTTGGATAAAAGTTGCTCAAGTTATTAGCAATTAAGTCCAGGGGCATAAATGTAGCAAAAATATGCAAAAACATAACACATTATTCACAAACAAGTCCCTGGAGTGAATAAAATGCAAATAACAGAAATTGACATTGAAATTTATAAAATACCCCTGCGCATGGGTATTTTTGCTTTAAGGAAAATCCGCAGGCCAAACTTGTAATCAACCCAGGCTTGCACGTGTGAGGCACGTGTGGTTCTAGGCTCGGGTGTCTGAGCGTGTCTAGGGCCACATGGCTTGATCCTTTGCTTCGGTTGATGGCTCGAATCTCCCCGAGGCTACAGGTTTGGAGTTGAAGACATGGCTGAAATTGGATCGTTAGATCGCACATCTTTAAGCATGATCCAACAACATATGTGCATCATCCATGGAAAAGCGCCACCATACACGGTGACTACGAGGTTAAGATCCGACGAGAGCGCCATTACTCTACGGTGGAGATGCTCAAAGAGTCGACAAGAGTCAAGAGGAGGTCTACGACGATGATGTTTGGTCAGTGAAGGTCCACGAGCCCCTTTTTGCCCGGATTTGAAGAAGGTCACAGGAATGGAGGAGGCGGCTGGGGGCGACGCTTGAAGCGTCTGGTCTTCTCTTCATACCCGGACATCAATGCTGGAAAGCTCGAACGGTCGAACATGGTCGTGGCATGGCTACTTCATCCATGGGTTGCAACGGAGCCCCTGGTCATCATGGCCTCCTTGATCCACCTGATCTTCTCACGAAAGGGCAGAGAAGAGCTAGGCTAGGGCTCTTACAAGGTTGGATAATCGTCATTCGAGGTGGCGTTGAAGTATTTGAAGGGGGAAAGGTTGCAGTTTCCAAGTGGTTCGCAACGGTTTTCAACCGCCCAAAAAATGGTGAAGAGTGAATGGGGAGGGGCAGTTTCCAGGTGGTTTGTGACGGTTTTCAACTGCCCAAAAAATGGTGAAGGTTAAATGGAGAGGGCAATTTGAAGATCAGGCATGGAGGAGAGATGTTAGGGGTAGATGATGGAACAGGCAGTTGGTTGGGGCGTTACTCGAGGAGGTTGTGAAAATACAATGAAGGTGACGGTTTGGATGAGGATGGAGAACTATTGGAGGTTGGATATGAACCAGAAACCATTGGATCATATGATCCAACAGTCAGAATTAAGCACTAACAAGCGTCTGAGATGTGTTTGATTAAGAAGGATCAGATGGTGGAAATCAAGGCGCGGTTGGCGTAATAGGAATGAGCCACATGGCTCAATCTGAAGGTGCCATATGGCCCAATAAAAATTGTAGAAAATAAATAAATCAAAGTAAAATCGAAAAGAATTGGTTAGAGGGAGAATTAGAAAAAGTAATGAACATGAAAGTTGTAGATCTCGATGAATTTCATGTAGAAGTCAAGAGATCAGAGGTCATTTGTACATAAATAAAAATTAAATACTAATTAAAACAATATAAAATACTTTCTTTTGATTTTTCTTTTGCTTATTTTTTATTTTTATTTTATTTTAAGTTAATTTAATTATATGCAATATTATTCTTTTTTTATTCGATTTTTAATGAGAAAAAAATACATAAAATAATAGTACAATAATAAGGTTATATTAATATATATTAAATAGTGTCGTTTATATACATAACAATAATTAGTAAATAGCATCAATTAGTCAATGAATCATGATGATGATTAACTTAAGCAAGAGAGATATTATTAGTGAATAGTGATGATAAATCTGGGATTTATCACCCTCTATGCTTAAGCTAAGCTCGTCCTCGAGCTAATAAATAAAGAATAAGTTAAAGAGTTAGTTTAATTAGTGAGATCCTTGACATGTGCAAGTAAGTATACAAGGCTTGATTTGACCTAGAACAATAAGTTTTAAGAATTTTTAAACTCTAAGTTTATCCAAGTATTAATCAAAAGGAATTCAACTCCTCTAATTGTAAGACTCTTAATGTATACATATATATAAAGTATGACTTAGTGGAGACTGCAATAATGAGAGTAAATTCAAAATAACCAAAAATTCCAATCTCAGAAGCTCTCCTAAGGACCCAATCCTCAGCACCAGGGAATAAATATAGTCTTGCTTCAATCCACTGTCTCTTTAGTTTGCCAGACTTCAAAAGGATAGATGGAAGGCCAGATCATGGAGGATATAAGATTGTGTATTTATTTCCACTTCCTCTCATTGAAACATGATTCTCTCAAGTGCCAATACTCAACACAATTTGTGTTTTATTTTTCCAATCAATGTGTTCGTAGAAAAGAAATTGAGTCGTCTGTATTTATTTTCCTAGGAATACACCGGGCTGTGTCTTTTTAAAGTAGCTAATATACTTGTATACGACTTGTAGCGCTACGATGCAAAGCCCTTTTTGATATACTAGCCCGACTCATTAAAGCCTATTGATTTGGTTCAACTGTACACTTAAAGGTTGGGTGCGCTCACCTTTAATATAATAGGTCATATGATTTAACTTTGTTATGTGATGAGCTTTTTTTTACTTTTCATTTTTTTTATTTGAAGGAACTTCCCTTATTTTTGTCTAGCTCCACTGCTTACCAAAGATAGGTGCACATTAATTAACTTATTGAATTAATGTCATCACACTCCAGCACTTTAGGTCAAAGTCAAGAGATAGCATATAAATATGTCCCATACTGGCTAAGATGCTGACACTTAGGTTTCATGAAGCAGTCATTAATCTTATCCTATCATCGAGCATCATATAGATCAAGTCCAAACTCAAGCTTCAAAACCCAGTCTCCTCAGCAATACCTTGACTCATCTCAATCTTGAATACAGTCGTGCATGTGAGTGATAGTCAAATTCTTTTAAGGGAGATTAAGCATGAAATATAGCATGCATATCCTCTAACTAGGGAAGTATTAATTTTTAAGTCCAAGACCCTAATGATTAAGACGTAATAACTCTTAAGTTTATGGACTCATTAAACCAAGTGTTTAAGATCATCTCAAGCCTTGAGTGCATAGTGAAAGTCTCAGAGATAAACACCAATTAATAAGTCAATCTTTTTGTTAATTTTATTTGTATCAATTTTTTATTTCGAATTAAGTTAGAGAGTTAAGAAATTAATTAAACTCAATTACATCCTTAGCTTTGAAAAGATTTTGAAAACTTTTTTCAAACATTGTCACATATGTTTAGAAGTTTTTCGAACATTTTACAAAGATTTTTTTAAAACAAGTAAAACCCTATTTTTCAAACCTCAGTAGAACATTTTTCAAAACAATGTTACATATATAGGTAGGTTTTCAAAATATTTTACAAATGATTTTCCAAACACGTGAAATCGTATTTTCACAAAGCATGTAAAACACTTTAAAACCATGTCCAATTTGTACATAATTTTCAAAAATCATTTTCAAAACATTTTGTACGAAATCAGTTCCAAAAAAGTAATATGTTGCCCATAACCCCAATAGTTTGAAATTTTTAAAAACATGTGCTATAGCTAAAGTATATATTTACACAATAGACCCCCCTATACTTAGCTGTTGCTATGACCTCATATCACAAAGTGATATGAAGTCATAACTCAAGCTAAATACAAAGTGATATACAAGAATTGAAGCTAGAGGCACAGGTGTATGATGAGTTAAAAGAATCAATTAGAAGAAAATAGGGACTCGGGTCCCCCGATACTTAAGCTGAGAAATATCTTAAGTATAAAGATATGAAATAAAACTAGGTGACTCAAGGTGGACAATCAACATGAAATTGAATTTCCCCCATACTTAGGCTGAAAATAAGTCTTAGTATAAAGAATAGGAATCTAATTGATGAAGGGACCAATGTTAGTTGAATCTCTAGATGATGAATCTTAGGAGATGATAATGGAGCCTAGGGTTTCAGGAGGCTGAAGAATCAAAAAACATCAAACAAATCTACTTATTCCACCAACACACACAATGAAGGTCGTAAATATAGTCCAATTATATTGTCATTTTTATTGATGATAATACAAAATTCGAATTCATTATGAGCAGGACGACTTAGGGTTTGGGCTTTATCATAGGGATATGTCCTCACCTCTCAACCAATGCATAAATACCTGTAAATAATGCGAGGTTTTCTCTCCTTAAAATAAGGTGAATTTTAGCTCCATTTTAATTACTTTAACTTGCATTAACAATCCATTTTTGAGAAATTAGTTAATCACTTGTATTAAATCTCTGAATGCATAAGTCATCGTCTACTGCCAAGTTCCGTTTCCATATTATCCTATGTGACAAATCATGAGACGAAATAATTCATACAGACGTAAAATCGTGATGTCATGCCCAAGAGAAGTACTTACATTGATTCTAGCTCTCTTCATGCATATGAGAGACTAAATATAAAATATTATCTAAATGCACACAAGTCGATGGAAAAATCGCACCTAATCATAATTTCTATTAGCGGGAAGAGATTCAATTTATTTGAGCTAAGTTGAACGTAGATTTTGTGCATCTCATGAATATTAAAGATGAGTGAATCTCATAAGATGTGGTTAGTGTGTCCTATACTACGATTCAAGTACAAAAGGTGTAAAATAAGGATGTTGTAAGAGTCGCATACCTAAACCCTAATATTGAGCACTCAAGTTGAGTTCCACCTACATGAGGGTGAAATAGACTCAATCACACAAATAATGGTGTCCAAGTCCATTAACATACATCAAACATAACAACAACATAATCTTCGAAAAAGTTCAACCATCTTCTGCGGTTCTTCTCATCGGGAACTCCATCTTGAGCTTCCAGCCTCCATTCTCCATGAGCATCCTCGATGAATGGATCCTACCATAGAAGAGAAGAGTTCAGATATTTCGAAGATTATCAAAACATATATAATAATGCATAAAACATCACATCACGGGATTGACCTAGATAAAATAAGAATCAACTTAACCAAAAATTTTAAACCTAAATAATTATATTAATGAATTTGTGCTCCAAGCAATGGTGCCATCTGATCATCTTCTAAATACATAAGTTAATTTTGATCCATTGTAGCACGGGTACTTAGCATATCATACAAAACCGAATAAATGATCTCCACAAGGAGGATTCAACTTGAATTTATAACCTGGAAGTCCAGGGTCGAACACAAGGACACGAGACATAATACAACTATTTAGGTATTAAATATATATGATAAGTGATTTAATAAATTATATAAGTCAAAACTAACAAACAATGCAAGCCAATAATCACGAATGCATGCATGAATGAGGCGAAATGTGTTTAACACATTTTAGGGAATGTTAGAAATAATGGCATACTGAACATAATGGTAGCACATGTAGATGTACATATAATTATACTCTAAAATTGATTAGTCCACTTAAGCAAACAATCAAAATCAAATCGAGATTCAATTATGCAATTTAATCAAAGCCATGTTTCATTAAATAGAAATTTAAGCAACTCATTCATCTCTAATAGATCAATCAATCATTATACATCAAATCAAAGAATAAATGAAATCATAAGGAAGATAATGAAATAAGGATTAAAATGCCAATGAAATTACTTCATTTGTATAAAATATGCTCAAGTTATTAGCAATTAAGTCTAGGGGCATAAATGTAGTAAAAACATGCAAAAACATAACATAGGGTTCACAACAAGTCCCTGGAGAAACTAAAATGCAAATAACAGAAATTAGCATTGAAATTTATAAAATACCCCCTACACATCGGTCTCTCCCTATACTTAGGATCTGGTCAGCCTAAGTATTGCAAAGAAGTGAGTATAATGACCGATGGGATCTGGTGAATATACAGAGCGAGTGGGGAAGGGAGAGGATGAAAGTGATGCGAATTCATGTATTCCCTAAGATTAGATCATGGGATTCTGGGATGCACATGATTGAGATCTCCTCAATTTGGACTAGATGCTCATCCAATCCTACAAAATGCTTCAATAGTTATCCATTCACAATGAACGGTTGTGCACCATCTGTAAGCTCTGAAATCCATACACTGTCGTTCGTATTCACTTCTCTGACAATGAAGGGTCTCGCCCATTTGGATTTCAATTTTCCCTGAAAAATATTCAACCTGGCATTGAATAGCCATACAATCTGCCCTACGATAAATTACTTTCGTCTGATGTGTTGATCGTGTCAATGCTTGATTCTGTCCTTGTAAATCACAATATTATCATGTGCCTTGTTTTGGATTTCTAGAAACTCTTTTAGATCAATCTTTTTGCTCTAATGTCCCTCATGAATGTTCCAGTTCACTTTCTTTAATGCCAATTCAGATTTATGTATAAACTCAGTGGGCAGATGACATGGCTTTCCATAAACGATCCGGAGTGGGGAGGTTCCAAGAAGGGTCTTGTAAGCAGTCCGATATGCCCATAGAACTTGGTTCAAGAGCTGAGACCAGTTCTTCCTGTCAGGGTAGACTAGCTTCTACAAAACTCCCTTCACCTCCCTATTTGACACCTCAACCATGTCATTTGATTGTGGGTATTATGGACTAGCGACATGATGTTCGATACCGTAGTCCATTGTTAACTTTCTTATTTCCCTGTTAACAAAGTGGATACCCCCATCGGAGATGATGACTTTGGAACCTTGAACCGTGAAATGATGTGATCTTTCATGAACTTGCAGATAGTTTTGCTATCTACGGCTCGGTAGGGATATCTTCCACCCACCTAGAGAGATAATCAACCGCCAAGAGAATATGCTCATAGCCATTTCTGTTAGGGAATTTGCCCATGAAATCTATGCCCCATGCATCGAAAACATCAACCATAGTGACCAGTTGAATGGGAATTTCATCTTTGGGACCAGCCGTCCCTCCCGTTCTCTGACATACTAGACATGACCTAACAAATGCATATGCATCTAGGAATAGGGTCGGCAAGTGCAAGCCACACTGAAGCACTTTCCTGGCGGTCCTCTTCCCGGAGTGATGTCCTCCTGCCTCCAATGAAAGGCAGTAGGTAAAGACACTCATGTAATCCTCCTTAGGAATACACCTCCGCCAGACATAATCCGGACCTTCAAAAAAAAGGAACACATCCACCCAATGGTATTTCCTAGATTCCGACTTAAGTCAGTCAATGCTACTCTTGGGTCAATCATGATTAACTATCCTGGACACTAAGAAATTCACCATGTTAGCATACCATGCAAGAGAGTCGACAGAACATATCGACTCGTCGGGGAAGGAGTTCTTGATGGGGTCAGTCTCAGAGGAACTAGGTCACTCTATGCAGGAGAGGTGATCAGCAACCACATTCTTCACTCCTGGCTTATCCTTGATCTGTGAATCAAACTCTTGGAGTAGTAGGAGTCCAGCATAGCTGCTCCGCAAATCCGGTGAACCACAAGTAAATTCTATATCTTCACTTTGTCATTTTTTATTTATCTAACGTCACGTGTTTTTTTTGTTCATCTTCATCACATTTTCGTAACCACTTTATTTATTTATTACTTCACACCATTACCACCAATTATCACAATCAACATTATCATCACCAACACCTCCTCTTCATTTCATTTCTACCTCTTTACTTCCTGTTAAGAAAAAAATTAAAAAAATTACAAAAATATATATAAAAAAGAGCAAGGGATGCAACCACAGTTGCCGCCCCCTTTCCTCCATGAGCAGGAGGTACCACCCGCCGCACCTTGCCCACAAGCTGTCGCCCGTGTGCTTCCAAGCCTCCGATCGTTCCCCTCACGTGTGTCCATCGTCGTGCGCCCGCACACTGCCCTCCTGCTGTGTGCATTGACGACCTCCATCTCATGCTCCTCTGTGCGGTGGGCCATTTTTCCATCCTGCACGTGGTCGTACGCCACACGCTGCACCCTCCTGTCTTCACCACCAACCCACGTGCAGTGCTCTGCGACCTGCCTGCCCTCCGTGCGCACCAATCGTGCATGCCGCCTGTAGTAGATGTTAGCTGTTCCTGCGTCCAGCCTGAAGCCACCGTGCTGAGTCTCCACTGCGCAACCATGCGTGTGACTGCTCCCTTGCCATTGCCCCCTCGCTACCTCACACCTCCAGCTGCTGGCGCCTTCCCCTACGCTAGCACCTCCGTGCAGCTCTCGCCATCGTGCAGCCACATGCGTAGACACTGTTAACCGTTGTCTCCTTGCCCAACAGGACATGCCTCCGTCGAGCGACCGCTTCACCCAGTCAAGCTCCAGTACGCCTCCCGTGCCTCCTGCGCACGTGGCCCGTCGCCTCCATAGTTCGCCCTCCAAGCCCTAAGTGAGAAGTGGGTTCCATTTTTGGAATCCACATCCTTGAAAGGATTATTTTTTTAGGTGTGAAAATTGCATTTTTATTTCCAACATGTTTCTTTAATTTCAAAAGTGCCCTTAGGCACATTTTTCCATTTCTTTTTGAGAGTGAGACCAACGTCACTATAAGGCGTCCTTCCTCTCCAAATGAGAAAGGACTAGGGGCCTTCGATCTATGAGAAGGAAGAAAGAATGATGGGTACTTTTGTTGAAGATCATTGAATTCTCTATCGTTTGCCTATTTATTTATAATTTTATTAGATGTGGTTAATTAATTAAAATAGTTTTGATGAAAATTTTCATATTTTACCCCATTCAAGGTCTAAAATTCATATTTATTTAATACTTGCTCCAAAAATTGTGTAAACATCAAAGATGATGTTTTTAAGGGCTTTTTAATTACTATCCAAATTTCAGTAAAAATGGAGATGTCTTGTGCCTAGAATAAATACTTGAGTGATTTTTGTCCTTTCTTTTTATTTAAGTCAATGAATATTATTATTGTGAAATTTCAACTTTCCTGGATTGCAAATTGAAATATTTTTTTGAGATAAACTAGTTTATGGATAATTTGATTTCGTATATTTATTAGAAATTAAATACTTAAAGTTACTCTATTTCCACTAAAAATTCATAAAAAGATCATATATTCTGAGAAAAATCCAAAAAAATAATATAGCTTCAATTCATCTTGTTTAAGTTTCCGTAGACTTTTCATAATTTTTGCATTCTCTTTGTGATTGCATAAAAACCCCTAAAAAGTTTGCATTTGTCATTATTGCATTTTAACCTTGAAAATTCAAAAAAAAATAAATTTTGCATTCATCGTTGGATTAGGTTTCTAGGAGAAATATAACTTGGCTAATTTGGACTAATTTCACATAAAAATCAATTTGGATAAGTTTCCTATTTTCTTAATAACTAGTTCATCCGCATTTTTGCATTTGCATTCCTTTTGCATAAAAAAATACAAAAAATCCACTTGGAATACCATGAGCTAATCAATCTAATTTGATCTGATGTTGTTCCTTTGCCTCCTTGAGTCAACCTTGGGCTTGCCCATGTTAAAAATACATAAAACCACACATTAATTAATTGGTTGATTCATCGATTCATGCGGTTAATTTTTTATCGATTCTGATTGCTCGACTACAACAACGCGACACATTATTAAAAAGGGCGATCAGCGTTCCATCAAATGGCGTCGTTGCCGGGGAGGCAAATGTCTTAGGATCATTTTAAAAAGTTATATTTAGATTTTCCTTTCACTCGGGTAGTCTGACCCACAAACCACCTTGTAATTGTTTCATTTTTTCAATTATTTTCCTATTTATTTTTTATATATTTTGATATCTCTCTCTGACAAAATTTTTATCTTTTTGTGCGAGGGTCCGGTGGACTTGGAGCGGCTTTCCTGAAGTCGACACATCTCGAAGTGCATCAGAGGCCTATGATTCGTGGATCAAGTCGGTTGTTGAGACGCCAAGAAGATTTTTGAAGAGGGATTTTCATTTTCTTAATTTTAATAATTGCTTGATTTCCAGCAGATTCCATTTGGAATCTCGCGCTTATATCAGGATTGGATATTGTCCCTGTCATGGTTGTGTGGTTGATTGACGTAGACTTGGACCTACACTAGCGGCTCTCAGTGCATTTCCTTAGATAATTTTATTGCTTATGCTCATTCTCTGTAGGACCACACATCAGACTTAACGAGACACACTTAGACCGCAGAGCTTTTAGTCAAAATTAAATTGTTCATCACTTTCTAGTAGAGCTTCCTATCTAGGAACAATTTTCTCGTTTGCAGTTCATATAGTCTAAAATTTCAATTCTGTATTGCATCCTGCATGCAGAGAGCTGGAGGCATTGTATGTCTTCTTACTCGAGCATTCATCATCATTTTCTCGATCGTAGCGGCTTTTTCGGATTCCCTCTCTTAGTGTTTCTAACCTAGGATAAAGGAATTAGGATTGGACGGTAGATGTGATTGCTTGTTTGGATTAATTACAATGACAACTAATCTCTAAAATCAAGAGAGCTAGTTGAATTGGATAAAAAACCTTTGACTAAAATTAAACCTCGTTTGCGGGAGAGCAACCCTGTCCTTGTCTGAATTTATTTGCAAGTGAGAGAGATAGAGAGAGAGACGACACTAGGATAGAGCCAATTCAAGATTTTCATTTAGACTACTGGTTCTACAAAAATGATTTACCACTTTTCAGTGAGGATTTACGTGTAGCCGATAAACAGTATGGATTTCCTTAGCAGAGTGGGACATTTAGAGGACACCGTGTAAGGCTCAATACTCAAGTAATGGGTAGCCGTAATTTATAAGGTCTGCATTTACTCTTATACTGGCTAAATGTGAGTGCAACTAGTTGTAAGAATCAGGACAACCTCTTGGGAAATACATGCACCTAATAGCTCGTTAATATTTTAAGACTTGCACTTGTCACCAACTAAGACCGACAAGATAATTTGGCCGACCTTTACGACCCTCAGGTGTATAGTTGGTGAATTTGGGGTTTCCTTTTGCGTTTATTTTGTGACTGTATGTGTGTGTTACTCTTTGTACTTGTACGTTTTCTACCTCGACCCGCTTACATTCATCCATTCCTCTTCATGTTATCGGGATATTGGTCCCCATACCCTAACCTCTCTGGTCACTCCTCTTCGACCATATACCATTCATCTTCACCTTCTCCATTTTCCATGTACCCTTACCCATGGTCGATTCCACCTTAAATCCATTATGAAGTCAGACCATCGACTGACTTCCCCACTTCTTCGTACTTCTTACCTACCCTATCTTCTTACACCCCAGACCCACTTCCAACCTGGGCTAACTCACCTTATAGTCTGTCACTTGCTGGAATCAAGGAACAATTTGAAGAGCAAGTTACTACTGAGACAGGGAAATGGCAGAATTATGTGCCCCCACATACCTCATCCTCACCTCAAATTGGGAACATGCAACAATTCACACATACACATCCCAACATGACCTTAGGACATAACATGGTCCATTGAACAAACGAAATGGAGAGGCTTGCACCATATGATCATTCTGACTTGATTGAACCTAGTAATCAAGCCTACATTGACTGGCCTTCATATCACACATTCGGAGAGCCTCCACATGCATGGGCTTGGACTCATGGGCTAAACTTACCAGCCCCTCGTTAATTGACTCCATTATTCGAGGCTCCGACCAATATCTTCCATCCAGATGGTCTATACTAGACCTAGCATTACATGCCAAAGTCTAGGCATCTTGAGAATGAGACTTCAAGATCCCAACAATATCCTCCGAGTAGATAGACCGCTTCAATGATTTTCTTGCAGAACTCTTTGGAGGATAACATTTCAAGGATTGTGAAGAGATATGAATTTATTGAGGATAAACTTAGAAATGTCATCTATCTAATCATTTTAATTTATTCCAGCTCAGGTAAAGACGTGGAGAATGGAATAAGCGGATTCAATGTTGAGAACTTAGAGGATACAAGGAAACACACATACTTTGTACAACTTAAGAGCATGAGATTACCCTACTTAATTCAATCAAATTATCGATTAAATTTAATGTGTATTCGTTGTAGTCAGGTAAAAACGAACTAATCAAAACCACTTATATTAATATCAAATTAAACACAAGCAACAATTTTTTTTATTTTACTTGGGCAAGACCAAGGTCGAACTCATGGAGGCAACTTTTTCCTTAGATTAATTTGAAGTCAATTTCGGTGTCAGATTTTCAATAGAATATTTTTTGGTATTTTTTATGCAATTAAGAAAATGCGATGCAATTCAAGACAAATTTGAGGGTTAAAACACAAAGTAAATGAAGTCCAAAAATGATGAAACTTGACCAGAATATGAAATGCAATGAAATTGAGCTGCTGTAAATTTTTTTTGGAATTTTTCGACTCTATATGATTTAAATATGAATTAAAAATGAATGAAGGGTGATTCTTGCAAAATTAATTTTAATAAATACAAATTTAATCATTTTCAGATACAAAAAATAGCCTAGATGCTTCAATGTGAGATGATTCCTAGAAAATTATTAAACCTCAAAAATGATGAATTTTGGACCTATTAAAAATAACTTAAGAAAACATCAATTAATTTATTAAGGCCTCGTTATGCGTGCAAATGATGTGATTTTTGGGCACAAAGTAGAACTACTTAAACTAGATCTATTGCGATTTTTTGGTGATTTTTGGAGTAACAAATTATTTAATATGCAATTAAAGGCCCACGGTGGCAAACTATGTAAATTTCCACACAAAGAATTATATTAAATTCCTCGAAGCTTTCAAAAATGTTACAAGTCTTCATAATGATAGAGCAGAAGTTTCTCTACAACATGCAATTTTTGGAATTATAAAATGATGCTAAATGAGTGCCTAAATAAGCGTGCAAACACATGGGTGTAAATACAAACATGAATACATTTGTTTAAATCAAAAACGTGCGTACATGGACTAAAATGCAATTAATTATAATGCAAAGGATATACATGCAATTTCTCCACTAGATCACGTGAACCGCACGCAATGCTACATGTCAGGGACTGAAGTGTAATTCCTATAACTTACAAGGGACTCGATGTAAATTACCCAGACCGTACATGAACACCACGTGAGACTTAGGCTCGGGAAGTGTCAGAGGCTTGGAGACGCTTTGGGTCTTTTACAGGCTTGGACGTGCTTCGGCGTAGCTTCGGATGAGGTTCGGATGCTCCGAGCGTAAGGGGCGGGGAAGAGGCTCAAAGCTGAAGACGTGGCCGAAGATGGACCATTAGCTCCTCAAGGATCCAACGGTGGCTAGAGCTACTGGAGAGTGCGACGTGGAACGATGTGGACCGTCCGATCAAGACGATCGAAAGACAACTGTGTGTCGAGTTCCTCCTCATCGCCGCCTCCTGCGGTGGGCTTGGTTGGGCTCCGACGAAGGGTAGATAGCTCCGCCACCTTCTTCCTTGCTTAGTGAAGATGCCTGGTTGCTCCTGAATGGATGATTGGATTCGTCGAAGCTTGGCGGAGAAACCGGTGGTCCTGGAAGAAGCGAGCATGGTCTGTATGTCGAAGACGAAGGAGCTCGAAGAAGCTCCAGCGAGAGGTCTGGCCAATGACGAAGGAAGCTCCTATAATGTTAGAAACAAAGCCGAGGCATGCAACGTGATGTGCGTGAAGTGAGGGGGCGGTCGAGGCCTTGGGAGCAGAATGGGTGAACGAGCCAAGGTGTTCCTTCGCTGCGATCGGCGGAGTAGTGGTTGGAGTGATCGGTGATCTCGAGAGGTCATGGGGATGAATGGAGGGGTGCGCGAAGATGGCAACTCCGATGCGGAGCTTGAATGATGGTCAGTGGAAGGTGATGTCGAGCGGAGTAGCCTAATAAATTTGGAGAAGATTGAAGGGGAAGAAGGTGAATATCAGAGAAGAAGATGGATGATTCTACCTGGGAATTGGGGCTCGAAATGGAGCCGCCAGTCATCACTCTAGGGCCGGCAGGTGCCCGAGCTCGAGCAACTCGATGGTGGAGTTACTGCATGGCGAAGATTCGCTGTGGATCTCGCTAGAGAAGAACCGATGTCGTCGCTCGCTTTCAAGCCTAATTCCTGTCACAGATTGGTGGAATGGAGCTCTAGGGTTTCTCATGCAAGGGCAGATGGGGATGACGATGGTCGGACGTGACGTATTTATTGCTAGAGTTTGGGGGTCATGGCGATGGAGGGTGAGGTTTGCGTGGGGATTATGGAGCAGAGAAGAGGGAATCATGGAGATAGTGGACTCCCGTGAGGATGAGGGGAGTATGGGCTCCATCGTCAGGCGATTATCGAGTAGAGATGGCGGCTGACGAAGCAGGGAAAATGAAAAGGGGACAACGAGTTGGCAAGGTGGAGCGACGTGGTCGAGGAGTTTTCAGAGGTAGGAGACGAGTCCTCTGCCGTTGTATCTCGTCATCCAACGACATAAGTCTAGGCGATGAAGAGCACACATGATTGAATTAGGGGGATGCGATCGTAGGGAGAAGGACGCGCCATGTGGCAGGATGTGGTGCGGGCGGAAGTGGACGAAGGTGATTAAATAAGGAGCATGATCAAAGGGCCAAGATTTGAAGCGAGATGATCGGTTGGGATCTGAAGGTGAAAGAGATGATCGGGCGGTGATGGAGTGCGCCATGTGGAGGAAGGAGGTGAGGGCGCTAGTGGGCGGCTCAGATGCAATCTGAGATCTGATCCAAGGGCTACAATTGAAGCCGAAATGAATGGCTACGATGGAAGATCATGGAGGAGATCCAACAGCTGGAAAAGATGGGCTACGTGGCGCGTGGTTAGATGGGCTACTTGGCGCAACCAGAAGGCACCACATGGCCCAATAATATTATTGTGAGGAAGAAAATGAAATAAGAGGGGGAAGATGACCGAATTTGGAAAAGATCAAAACATGAAAGTCGTAGATCTCGATGAGATCTACAAGTTTCATGTTGACCAAAAACGAAAACGAGGTCAAATGAAGTGATAAAGTACAAGGGTACAAATACAAATACATACAATATACATTGGGGGCCCAAAACTCAAGTTTTGCATACGAGCTCTGATTTTAATGAAATTGGTCTTGTTTTGAAGGTCTTTGAATGTATATTATTTTAAAAGTGAGTAGACCTAAATCGGAGGTTGTATGAGAGAGATATGTGCATTTTGAGGTGCATGGTCTCACACTTGGACTAGGGGTTTATTAGTCAATTTTACAATTAGGATTTTTTTTATTTTTCTTGTATTAGTGTTAGTAATATATATACTATAGAGTTGAATTTATGGAATTTGGAGTTAGTATAAAATATATACAAACCGGTGATTTTTACAAGTGAATTTGGCTTCTTATTTAATGCAGATGTGGATGCTAAAATGTAGATGTTATCTATACAAGCATGAATGTTAATTATGTAATATAGGTGATGAAATACATCTAATTACTCAGGAAAAAAGCTCTATTTTCAACTTTTAGAGTGATGAATCACATATTCATCAACAACTGGAGTCCATTCTACCTCCCTCTTCTACTAACCTCCTACCTTCCAGTCTAGAGTCTGCACATCCTCCCACTCCTCCTTCACCTATTCAAAACAACAAAAAAGTCAAAAATTCCAAAAAGACCTAAAATATTGCAAAATAAGAAAAATTCATAAACATAAAAAATGAAAAAGACCCAAAAAATTGGATCCTTCCCTAACGGAAGCACTTAATGAGGATCTGATTTTTAAGATTCCATTAATAAAGACCATAGATCACTTCCCTGACCTCAAACGATTTGTGACAAGTAAATTGATGCCTAAGAGGTCAGGCAATATGATGACAAGGACTGAGAAACATCTAGTGTCTATGTCCACCTCCTTGGTGATGGGGAGAAAAACTACGAGCCACAGAGTGGTTGCCTAGGGTTGAATGTGAAATCAAAGACACTACCTTTACCCATGCCAGAATCGATGATGACTCACCGATAAATATCATCCCGACCTCTGTGTTTGACAAGCTCAAACTCAGGTCAATCCAAAAGTCAAGAGAGATTTTTCAGCTGGCTGATGGATATATAAAACAGTCGAGCGGAATAGTTTCAGCCATCATTACTTTCCAAGGTGCTCCACTCCAGGTAGCCTTCACAATCATTGATATTGAGCACCGAGGAGAGTTTACCCAGTCTCCTATTATTCCCGGGAAGCCATTTTTAGCCTCTGCTAAGGTGAATATAGATTGTGAGACTCGGGATATCGATTTCACAACATTGGGAGCATTCATACCTTACCTATTCCATGACACACTATACTCTAAGGTAATCCACAAGGCTACTAACAATCGTGACTATCGAGAGGTAGATGAGTCACACCTCTCTGTTACACCTAAAATACCAGTTGTTGAGCCGACCATTGGATCAGAGACTCCCCACACATCATTGACTCCCACTACTTGCATCACTCCTATAACCAAGCCTACTGAGATCCCCAAGATGTGTGCTGACACTTCAGGAATATTACAATATATATATATATATATATATATATATATGGTGACTCGTTTTATGAGGAACCCATGGTTAGCATAGCAAAACAACACGGACCCTCAACAAAGGAGACAACTAGGACTGAATTGACCCCACCCAAAAACATGGTTGTTCCTTCCTCTAGTCGGTTATCCAATGAGAGGAAGTCGAGAATTGATTCCTCGAGGTGTTCCTCCTAACCCCTCAAGGTGCATCATCGTCCTCTCCCTCTCAATGATTCAAGTTCTAGAAAACTGACTAAGAAAGTTTCCTTCAACATACTGGAGGAGGAATTTTTGGAGGAATCCTCATAGGGTCTAGATGAGGTTGTTTACATGAGTGAACTCAGTTCGGATGTTCCTAAGCCATATGTAAGCAAGCAGCTGTGTCTCGACCCTCGTTGGACGATCCCTACACCTCACTATTATTCATCTGAGGACGATTCCGATAGTGACACATATGTATATTATCCACCTCCTCACTCCCGCAAGAAGGTTTGTCACAAACTTCCTTGATCCTTGTATATTCTCACTGCTCCTTGTATATATTTTCTTTCTTTTATTTCCCTCCCTCCCCTGTTATTTGTATCACTCACCCAAGCACCATATCATTTCATTTTATGGATATAAATAGGATGACCAGATCCTAAGTATAGGAGGGACAGTGATATGAGTCTCTTCACCATTCTCTGTATATTCTCTAGATCTCATCGGTACTCATACTCACTCCTGTATTAGACATAGGTTGACCATAACCTAAATATAGGGGGGCGATGCTCTTCCTGTATATATATTCATTCATTTCTCCTCCTGACCTCGACCGCCTCATTTTTTATTTTCTTCTATACTTAGGTTGACCAGAGCCTAAGTATAGCGGGGCAGATCTACTTCTATACTTTTTGTTATTTTAGGTCTCCTACCTTTAGCATGAACTATGTCTTTTCGTCGCTTCTTGTGCTCTAGGGATATAGCACACGCTAAGTATAGGGGGCGTGTATATTTCACATATATAATTTACCCACAGCTCATACTTTCACGTATTTTTGTATATATTATGCAATAATTACGGGGTGGGTATAATTGAAAAAAACACTTTTTGTATACTTGTATATTGTATAATACATGTAAAAATTCGTGTAAATAATACTTTTGTAAATTTGGTGTAATATAGGAGGTATACCCATTTTTTGGAAAAAATAATTTAAAAAAGGCTTCTTATTTACTCTTGCATTTCAAAAAAGAGTTGAGACGAGCAACATTCGTGTTGACCACATTTTTATTTGAGCCCTTTTGTTATTTTGTTTTGATTTGTTTACATTTAATTTTTTATTTTTCTAGGTGTGACACGTGGCCGTCCCTAGAGCCGCCACCTATCACCCTCTTTTATATTATTTCGTATTTTATTTGATTTATTTGATTTATTAAATATTTATTCATCTATTTTTTATTTTATACTTAAATATTTTATTTTAATTTAATTTATTTTCAATGTAATTTTAATTTTTAATTTCTTTTCTCTTCATTATTTTGGGTTTCCTACTTATTTTATATTTTATTATATTTTTTCCCTTCACTACTTCTCTACTCAACTTCCTACCCAAGCCACCAACTTCCATTCTCCCCTCATCTTCCACGTCCTCCAACTTCCACCTCACATCTTTTCCAACTTCCCCTCATCCTTTTATTCCCCCCACCATCTTTATTTTTCTTCATCCGCCATTCTAAGAGACAGAGAGAGAGAAAGAGAGGTTCTAGCCCCGTCGAAGCCATGAGGTGACAACTCCTTCTACAACGTCGAGCGACGACAAGCCATCGACGAGATCCAGGCTATAGAGCTTTGAAAGTTCTTCTCCACCGACCTTCTCAAGGCGATGACCGCAGTCCAGCATAGCAGCTCCGCAAATCCAACGAACCACAAGTAAATTCTATATCTTCACTTTGTCATTTTTTATTTATCTAACATCACATGTTCATCTTGTTCATCTTCATCGCATTTTCATAACCACATTAATTTTTTATTACTTCACACCATTACCACCAATCATCACAATCACCATTATCATCACCAACACCACTTCTTCATTTCATTTCTACTTTTTTATTTACTATTTAGAAAAAAAATTCAAAAAAATATAAAAACGAGGGAAGCAGCTGCAACCACTGCCCCCTTTCCTCCACAAACAAGTAGCGCCGCCCGCTACACCTTGCCCACATGATGCCGCCCGCACACTTCCAAGACTCTGACCGTCCCCTCACGCGTGTCCACCTCCGTACGCCCGTGCATTGCCCTCCTACTGCGCCCGCTGCTATCCTCCGTCATGCGCTCCTCTGTACGGTGGGCCCTCCTTCCAGCCACCATGTGGCTGCATGCCACACACTGCGCCCTCCTACCATAGCCACCCTCTTGCGTGCAGTGCTCCGCCACCCGCCTACCCTCCGCACGCACCAACCACGCATGTCGCCTACAACAGAGGCCAGTTGTTCTCGCGTCCAGCCCCCAGCTGCCATGCGGCCCTTGCCACTGCGCAACCACATACACGACCACTCCCTGGCCGATGTCCCCTCGCCGCCCTGCGCCTCCATCCACTGGCCCCTTCCCTAGTGTCGTGCACCTGTGCGCAGCTCTCGCCACCACGCAGCGATGCACGCGACCGCTCCCTGTCCACTGTCCCCTCACTCGCCACGTTGGTCCTCCACCGGGCGACCGCTCCGCCCAGGCAAGCTCCAACACACCTCCCGTGCCTCCTGCGCATGCGGCTCGCCACCTCCACAGTCCGCCCTCCAAGCCCTAATTGAGAAGTAGGTTCCATTTTTGGAACCCATGATCTTCAAAAGTTTATTTTTTTAATAAATTGTATTTTCTTTTTTGCATGTTTCTTTAATTGGAAATGTGCCCTTAGGCACATTGCATTCCATTGAATGTTCATTTATGTATGGCGAGGACATCCCTGTGTTTCATATTTAATATGACTTAAAGATTGCATTATTTCTTTTAACCAAAAATAGCAAGTTGAAGATCATTAAATTCTCTATCAGTTGCCTATTTATTTCGATTTTTATCAATAATGTTAATTAATTAAAATACTTTTGAGAAAAAATGCATATTTTAACCCATTCATGGTCTGAAATTCATATTATTCATAATTGCTCCAAAAATTGTGCAAGAATCAGAGATGATGTTTCTAACTACTTTTTAATTAATATTCAAATTTCAATGAAAATAGAGATGTCTTATGCCTAGAAAAAATTCTTGAGTGATTTCTGTCCTTTTTTAATTAAATCCATGAATATTATTTTTGTAAAATTTCAACGCTCCTGGATTGCTAATTAAAATATCTTTTTGAGATAAAATGTCTTCTACATAATTTGATTTCGTATATTTATTAGCAATTAAATAATCACAGTCACTCGATTTCCATTAAAAATTCATAAATAAATCATATATTGTCATAAAATTATAAAAATTACTATGGCATCATTTCATCATGTTTAAGTTTCTATAAAATTTTCATAATTTTAACATTCTGTTTATATGAAAAATTGCATAAAAACCCTTAAACAGTTTGCATTTTTCATTGTTGCATTTTAACCCTAAAAATTCCAAAAAATTTACATTTTGCATTCATCTTTGGATTAGGTTTCTAGGAAAATATAAATTGGCTAATTTGGATTAATTTCACATTAAAATCAATTTGGCTAAGTTGCTTATTTTCCTAAAAACCTAGTTCATCAACATTTTTACATTTGCATTTCATTTGCATAAAAATTAATAAAATTATGCTTGGAACACTGTGAGCTAATTCATCTAATTTGATCCGACATTGTTCCTTCTCCTCCTTGATCGACCATAGGGATTGCCTCGGTAAAAAATACATAAAACCACACATTAATTAATTAGTTGATTCATCGATTCGTGAGGTTAATTTATTATCGATCCTGATTGCTCGACTACAACAACATGACACATTATTAAATAGGTCGGTCAACGGTCTGTCAATCTCCCCCTATCATTCTGGAGGTGAATAGTATCTGGTTCAACCGAGAGTGCTACAAGCCCCATTTGTTAAGGCTAGGCCAGTTGGGTTCCTAACAGGATCAAAGACTCGCCCATCAGTTTTAGGGAGGCAGACCGCAATAATACCAGCAAAAGCAGTTCCAGCCTCAGTATCAGTCTCCACATCACTTCCAAAACTGGAGAAATGGCCCGAAGCAACAATCTGCATATTTTCCACAGCCTTACCATAAACAACAGGCTACATATTTTCCTCCTCTTCCTCTTTACCTACCATACTAGAGTTAGTAAAAGAATGAAATTAGTGATATCTACGGGTGTTTTATATGGAATTTTAAGTTAAAATAAATGAATAAAGATGATGAAATGCAGATTCAACATCCCCATATGCTTTACCTTTGCTAATGCCTTAGCAAACATTTATTTGAAAGAATAAGTGAATAAAAGAAAAAGAAAAGAATAAAGGAAAAATAAAGAACTTAGAACAATATTGAGTATTAAACATATCTTCATAAAATTGTAATATAAAGCTCGGTTAGACCTTTGGATTTCAATGTGAAGGAACCTTATTGGGAAGTGGATTTAAAACTTAACAGCCTCAATATCAATCTCCTCATCTCTGCTCAGAAAGGAATGGCTCAACAGGATGTTCAAAATTCTCAACAACTAACTCAGAAATCTCAATAGGAGGTATCTCATCAGTAGTCTTAAAAAAAGAATGTGTCTCATGAATCTCGAAATGTACCTCTGAAAAGTCAGAATGATTCTCAGAATACTGCTCAAATTTTCCATCAGCTGACAACTAAGAATGATCGACAACGGTTCTCAAATTAACCATGCTTTCCAGAAGATCCTTCCGAGAAAGGAACTCTTGGGTGTCCATGAAATTAATAAATAGATCTGTATCTCGAAACGCAACAAGAAAATCACAATCCTTAGAATCTGGTGTAGCTATCTCTCTTTCATCTGCTACTGCTGGTGGCGACGATGGCCTCGGATCAGGGATCGTATCTTTCCACACCTTATCACTGCTAGAGTGAAAGATGATCTCTCCATTACCATAATCAACTACCGCCTTGGCCATTCGAAGGAGTGGCCGACCAAGTATCATCGATGTATGGAGTAATGGTGCAGAGGTGCCCATATCCATGACAATAAAATCAACCGAGAATCTTATTACTTGCACCTTTACAATAACATCCTATAAAATGCCACTTGGACTCTTAATCGATCTATCAGCAACCTGAAGGATCATCTTATCTTTGATTAGAGATGTAGCAATAGATGTGAGGTGCTCTCTTATCTTTCTTTTTTAGGTGGGAGGTTGCTAATGGCATGAACTATGTCCACGGCTAAGATGTGCTTCTCTATTTTTTTCATATGTTCTGCTTTGGTTGACGCTTTTGTGTACATGCTTCTTTCATTCCCTTTTTGACTGTCGGAATGTATTCCACTGCCTTAAGGAGTGGAATCTCTAAATAGATGTTCTGATGAATCTCTACCACTGCAGGATTAGATAGCGTTGTTCTCATTTTTTGTATTTTTCTAGTTTTATACAAAATTGAAATAAATGGAACGGAATCATAAGAAACACCTTACTACTAATTTCTCTTATTCGAAATAGAGTCATCATATACATGTAGAAAACCAAATTCAGTCTGTACAATGTTACTCGCTACAGGAATAGAAGGAATAAAAGGAAAACAAGACCAATAGCTTCTTCTGCTAGTCTAGAAGAACAATCCACGATGGGTCATTTCAAATTCAAGGTTGACTCATCACTGCATCTTTCGTTATTCTCTTTTTGGATTTTTTGAAGAATGCTGGTGAAGAAGGTGGTTGTAATGGTGAAGAAGATGGTGATACTCCAAGTTCTGTCTCTGCTAGAAAAGATCATTGCTCAGCTGATGAAGAATATGATGAAGTCTGTGAAGCTCTCTCAGTGGCTCTCTCCAATCCTAAATGATGTGTGGGCGGTTGCAATCTCCTACTGCTCCTAAGATGAATGGCATCATATAAACATGTAAAATCAAGGGTCGTATCTGTCTTGGGTGTGGATGGATCATGGGATACCTACTCCTTGCATATGAAATTGTTGAGATTGGCTTTGACCTAGGTTGGAATCAATGTCTTTGTGGTGGTCAGGTCGTCAAGCCTCTAAGCCAGGTCATTCATATTCTTCATCAGGAGTGCAAGCAGATCTAATGTAAGATTCACCGAAGGTGCCTATGGATGCTCAATGATTGGTTGTCATAGAGACTTCTAGTGTGGAGGCCGCTAGTTTCTAGAATATGGCTGCTGATAATGAGTAGGAGGAAGATGCGAAAGCTATCCATAAGATGCAGACTGCTGCTGATAGTAAGGCTGATGGGAAGCCTTTCTTGGAATTATCCATGTTGAATCTTTCCAAGATCTCCGTGATGTATTCTTGTTGTTATCGTCCCAACATCCTCTTTTGTCTGTTACTAAACAGTTTCAGACCCAAGATATAGGATGCTTCTCCGAGATCTTTCATCTCAAAGGTATTGGACAACTAGACCTTAACACTAGTCATCATCCTTGTATCATTCCCAATGATAAAGATGTCATCTACACAAAACACAATGAACATGATGGCGCTCCCACTAAGCTTCTTGTACACACATGGTTCATCCGGATTCTACACGAAATCATAACTCTTTATGGTTTCATCAAATCAGATGTTCCAACTATGAGAAGTTTGTTTGAGCTCATAAATGGATTTCTTTAGCTTGGACACTTTTCCTTCCTCATATATGAATCCATGGGGTTGCTCTATATAGATATCCATTTCGAGGTATCCATTGAGAAAAGCAGTCTTAACATCCATCTACAAGATGTCATAGTCGAGATGTGTAGTTATAGCCAACAATGCCTTGATGGACTTAAGCATGGATCCATGAGAGTATGTATCATCGTAATTGATGCCTTCTCTCTGTGTGTGACCCTTAGATACAAGTTGTTCTTTGAAGGTCTGTACCCTCCCATTGGGTCACCTCTTTCTTTTGATGATCCATTTGCACAGGGTTCGACCCCTTTAGGTGGATCTTTGAGGGTCCATACGCCATTCTTGTGTATGGAGTCTATCTCAAACTTCACTGCTAGCATCCAACTATCCATGTCATGATTACTGAAAGATTCATCAAAGAAGTTGGATCAACAGCAAACTCTTATGTTACATGGAATCTGTACCTTTCAGGTTGTCTTACAACCCTAGAACTCCTTCTAGTAGGTACGGTCGTGTCATTTTCAACCTTCTCTTCAGTTTCAAGTGTAGGAACTTCATCGATCTCGCTAGATTCAATTAGTTCCTTAACTTCATTATTTTCTTGACTCCTAAGGACTTCATCTTCCAAAAACTTGACATCTGTAGAAATGAATACCTACTGAATCTCATGATCTTAAAGTTGATATCCAATACCATTCTTCACGTATAAAGTGAAGTAGCACTCTCTAGTGTGAGATTCCAAGATTGCTTGCATCAACATTTCTAGCATGGACCAAACAACCCCAAATCGTCAAGTAACGTACACTTGGATTGTACCATGCCAAAGCTCATGAGGGGTTTAAGGTATAGATTTAGATGGAATCTTGTTCATGACATAAGTTGTAGTCTCTACTGAATCAGAAATTGAGAGGTAATTTTCTTTACTCATCATTTATTTCACCATGTCCACCACAGTTCTATTGTCTCTCTCTGCAACTCCGTTGAGTTGAAGAGTACCTGGAGGTGTGAGATTGGAAATAATTCCTCTATCCTTAAGGTACTCTTTGAATTCATCTGAGAGGGATTCACCACCTCGGTTAAATCGAACTGTTTTATCTTCTTTCTTGTTTGGTTCTCAACCAAAGCCATGAACTCTTGAACTTTTCAAAGGTTTCATGTTTGTGACATAATAGGAAGAAAAACTATACCGCAATCACATAATATTGATGTCCATTTCAGGTCGCAGTACGAAAGGGACCAGGTACATGGATATGTGTTACGTCTAATATACCTTGGCATCATTCACCTTCTTAAAAAAAGATGCCTGGAACATTTTCCCACATATACAATGTTCGCAAGTTGGTAAATCACGGACTTTCAGAAAATCCAAAAGTCCATCTATTACCAGTCTATTCATCTTATCAACAGACACATGTCCAAGTCTTTGATGTTAGATCATAATTAAATGATCTCCATCATCCCTTGATCTTTTACGGTTTTTAATATCAATATTAAAATTAATTTCATCAATGGTATTGAGATTCATGACATATTCATGCATGTTCAATTCATAGAGTCCACTTTTTGAAAGATACCATCTGCTATAAAATTGCCATAATGATCTATGACAAGTTTATTACAGAAAAGGAAAGTATACCCATAACCAACAAGCTTAGATGTGGATAGTAAGTTCCTTCTATCATTAGGTGCATAGAGACAATCTCTAATGTCTAAGACTCTCCCACTAGATAACGAATAGTCTACAGGTTCCAATGGTGATTGCTGCAACAGTTGCATCGAATCCCATCTAGAAGACTATCTCCCCTTCATCAAGATTTCTGTTGTCTTGAAACATATGCAACTGATTTCATACAAGTACAGAAGCACCAAAATCAACAATACAACTTCCTTCTCGTATTATGAGTAAGTTGGTTTCAATGATGAATGTAGCTTTCTTATTTAACAGTGTTATACTTTTGTCCTTCTCTAAGGACATTAGATATATTAGATGATTATTCTTCCAAAATCATGACTTATTGCAATGATGAAAGACATCCATCTATGTGGGTGTCAGATGTGTTTAATCTTTAGAAGATTGATCAATAGTTTGACCTTTCTTCTTTTCTTGGATAGGACCTTTTCGATAATCATGCTTCCTCTCGCGCTTCCCTTTAACATGTGAAACTATTTCACCGCTAGAGGGAAATTATTTATTCATAATATCCTCAGTGGATTTTAATGTATGAAGAATGCAATTCATATATCCATATAACTCTTTTAGATTCTGAAGGATGTCATGAGAATATTCCATGTCTACAAGTTGCTTCTGAAGCACAATAGACAATTATCCAAAAAAAGTAGCAACGAGCGATCGCGTGATCCTCATCCCACTTCTTGTTGATTAAAATGCATCCTCTGTCAGAGGTTTCTCATACTTAACAGATGAGAGCACATATGCAATGTGTTCTGTCTCAAGTACGAGTTCCAAATTATGTATCCAATCTAAATAATTTGGGACGGTCAACTGATTGACCTCAAGGAGATTATTAAGCGGGTTAAGAGATTCATCTGAAATAAAAGGAAAAAAATAATACACTTTAATATCTTTATTAAGGATATTAAACATTTTAATTTTTTTAAATAAAGAGTTCTTGTATTTTTTATACTTTGAAATTCTTTCCCTTATAAGCTTTCAAAGCATGAGACATGCTCACCAAAGGCCTCACTACGAGATCTGAGTCTCCTTTCCATTTTCATAGCACCCCAATAATATGAGAAAATGCAACTAAGATGAAATAAACGGGAACTCTTTCCACCTTACCATTCCAACTTGTATTCTCAGTTCGGTCTTCAACACTCACACCCTCACATATATGGAGTTAGCATGTTGTCGATTTAACCAACCTTCAATGAGAGAATATCAATTTATGCTATGCGCAATCCAATGCCACCTTAATAATTGAAAAAAAAATTGGGATCACTATGCATACGGTTCATCACTTTTAAGAAACAAAAAATCCAATCCATGTGAATTTGTATTCTGGAGTAATGACTATGCATGAGCATCTCCAAAAATACAACCCTTGGCGTGGAGTTCTCTGCAATGATGGAAGACAATGGATGACATCATATGACTTAGTCCATATCATTTTAAATTAATGATTAATCATTTCGAATCATATTCTCACGATTATTCTAAG
Organism: Ottelia alismoides; assembly: GCA_037367405.1. Lineage (NCBI taxonomy): Eukaryota > Viridiplantae > Streptophyta > Magnoliopsida > Alismatales > Hydrocharitaceae > Ottelia > Ottelia alismoides. The sequence goes on along the minus strand of JAZKJV010007485.1, from coordinate 85,252 downwards.
CGATAGATTTTGGACACATGCTTGTTGTCTTAGTTTTAATCCAATTAAAACAATGACACAAGCAGTCCCAACAAGGGACTGATCTTTTATACACTTGATGTTACCATATAGCATTACATCCTCACTTAGTACAATTTAATGTTCCAGTTTTACTTGTTAAAGTACATCATGACTCCTCATGCCACCTTTCATCGAAACGGATCCAACCAAATCGGATAAACAATGCTAACATGGAGTGCTTCCACTGCAAATGTGGCACAGGAGGCCAATCAAGTAACCCTTTAGCATTTCCATGGCCTTTACACCTTATCTGAATCAATTCGAGATAACACAGTCATATTGTTAATAAGGAGGTTTTGTCGATCTTTTGACTGAGTATGATACTATATAGTAACTCTAAGATATTTTAGGAATTTAAAACTCTTTTTAATTTCCCAAAAGGTCTAGTGAAATAATATAGAAACTTATTGATTTCAAAAAACTCAATTTTTAATTTCAAAAGGCCTAGTGTAACAATATAGACTAGTCATTGAATCAAAACAAATTCAATTGTGAAAGATGTCTAGTGCAACAATCTAGAGAATTTGTGAAATTAATCAAATTAATTCCACAATTTCAAAGTGCATAGTAAAAATTCAAGTGCATAATTAATCAAGAAAAATATGGAATAAAAAGACAAGCTATTTTATTTCACATTTCCAAAAGAAACAAACAATGATTTCAGATTCAAATTAGCAAGATGTGACCATCACACGCCAAATTAGAAATCATCATAAAACTTGGACTTAAACTTCGTTGTGACTTTGATATTCCTAAAACATTAGGTCCATCTCCATATATATAAATATCAAAAATATTTCCATCAAATTTGAGTCCCAAAATGTGCAAAACAAGTCAATAAGACGATTTAGTCCTCTTTCAACTCCTCCTATGGAGAAATCCAATTTTTCACAGTCGTACGGTCGGAATAGCGCATTTTCACGCTGATTGGGAACTTCATCTTTAACTTATTACTCAGTATTCTATCATGTTATACGATCCAAAAACAATATCCAAAAAATAAATATTTTCTTGCTACAAACTTTGGTTGAAATCAGAGACTGTGATTGCTTTTAACATATGAGTCTTCTCCCCAATATCACCAACAATCATTACATCTTTTCGATATGAGTACAAGCCTTCTAGACCTCATATATTTCCCAAAATTATGTTTAAAAATATGGGAGAATTTCATATACTTCAAAAGTCATCGTATCATTCGAATCGTTAAAATTATGGCAAGACAATGTACCCGATAATTGAGATGATATGGCCGATTATTAATCGGACTTGGATGCAATCCAAATACTCTAAACCTGGCTATGATACCAATTAAAGGGAGTAAATAAAAATTTATTTACTACTCATTACAAAAATGTTGAATATTTAACAAATATTTTGAAAAAATGATGTTAGTTCATCACATGAACTAGAAAATGTAGCACAATGATTTGTGCATCTAGAAATAAAATTAGAAAAGAAACAATTTCCATTATGATTTCTAATATTCATGATGAATATGTGATGAATCCATGATTCATTAACATTCTTTCTGCATTTTGTCTTAAAAACCTTAACAAATTCATGTAAATCTTCATTAATTCCCATCTTTTATCAAAATCTCATTCATGAATAAAATGCACTTTTATGCATAAAAAATATGTAAATAAATAAAAGAATAAAAATAAAGAAAACAAAAAGAAGGCAAATTGTAGATATGTACATATGTACAATATGACATAAAATATAAATATAGCTAAATGATATATTTATATAACCTAATCCTCGAGACCAAGTCAGCATGGATTGGTCGACAAACAAATAAGTAGGGGGAGATAAGGAAAGAAAACCACAAAAAGAATTAATTATATACTCCACACATTATTCACTATTTATCAAATAATTATAAAATATAAATTGATTATTAAATAATTCAGTTATATATATTTTTCACCAAAATCTTTTCCTAATTATTTCTAAAATATATATAAAAATATAAAAATAAGTTAAAAATATTATCTTGTATATATGCCAAGAAATGCAACTTTCAAATTGTCAATTCCTCAACTTTCGAACATCATAACTTTCTCACACGAACTCTAATTTCACTCTACTCATAATTCATAAAATATTATTATCTAACTAATGGAGGTGATTTCACTAAAATTGGAGTTAGTTTGCAAAAAGAAGGTTTTGGGACCTAAAGACAATTAGGTTTTTGGGCTATTTATTTTATTTAGAACACATTATTTATAGTTTTATTATTTTGGTTTTTTAACTATTTTCTTGATGTTGTACTTCAACAATGATTTATTCTGGATTTTCTGACGCTATCTAATTTTTTAAAAAAAATAAAATACCTTAATTTATAGATGAATTTGATCAGTATTGTATATACCTGTATTTATTAATAAATTCAAACTAATTTATTAAAAATTAGAAAAATTCACATATACTCTATTTAATTTTCTAATACTAAATAAAATATAAAAAATATGTGTTATTTATAATTTTATTAAATTAAAAATGAAAAGATCATTTATTAAGTATTTTATATACCTATTTATTAATATTATATTATATATCATAAATTATTTATTATTTATGAAAACTAATTATTCCATAATTTAGATAAATTAATATGTTATATATTTTATTTTTATTCCTAATTAAAATAATGTCATTTTGCCTACCAGGTGCTGACGTGTATGAGCACCTGGGTTGTCTTCCTCAAGAACCAACAGTTGTAGTTTCTGTTCTGCCGAACTCACTTCAACCATTCCTCCCCACACTGTCTTTCACCCTATATTCAATCCAATCTGTTTATCTTCTAGTTCTAACTGCCTTTATTCATGCCAGCCATCAGATCGATTTCAGCTCTTCGTCATTCTTCCAATTTAATTCGCTAAAGTTTGTTCATTCGAACTTACTTCTCCCTAATCAAGAACTAACTAGCGATCCCCCATTTTCTTTCCCCGAATCCATCCAACCAAGGAGGTGAAACTCCTCTATGTTGCCCCGCGTCAAAGGAGGGTGATTGGAGGAGGGTTCCACGGTGGCCAACCACATTGCATCACCACCCTTGAGTATGTACGGCTTCATCATCATTGGCCATCAAGCGACTACTGAGGTTCAGACAACCTCACTCGCATGTGAACGCATCTGTCCCCTTCCCATTCGTATCGTTTTTTCGTGTCCAATTAGATAATCTAAACACGTCATTAACAGTCTTACTCCATATTCTTTGATTCACCTACAAAACCCTTGTTCGAATCGATCAATCCACATCCATCGATTTGTTTCAAACCCATTCTGGAACACATTTAGAACTACAATCTTACCCTCATTTCTTGGCCAATTTCTTGCGAAATCAAGAATTCAATGCTTCAATTCCAAGTATTGTATACATCTAGAGCACTGTCGTCAATCAAATGGAGCGTAATTTCTTCACCATCAAGCAATTGCAACAGTACATGCACAAGACCTGAAGCAGAAACCCTAACCTAGGGTTCATCTATCTTTGACCTTCATCCTCGATGTCTCCTTACATCTCACAATAGGGGAGCTCGGAGGGACAGGAGCCCCTTCTGGCCCTACCTCATATCTGCAAGAGTGCCGCCATAGTCGTCAGAGATTGAGAAGGAGGAGTATTCACCGCCTGCCTTTGGAATTGGGCAAGAACAACAAGAACAGATGATGCACAGTCTGTTGTTGCGTGTCGAGTTTGTACGACCCAGATTTACGTGCGCATTCTAATCGCAGCCGTCGAAGCTCGAAATGGTGGAACATTTACAAAGGTGCCTAGCAAACTTTCAGAATCAGTGCCAGTTTAGATACTGTTGTTATTTGCAAATAGGTCCCCACACAGGACCTAATAGCAAAATAACTAACTTTCCTTACATTCTAGTTCTTGACTAGGGACCAATTTGCAAAAAACATTTCTTATTTTTTTTACATTTGTATCCTTGAACTATAGATATTGTTTGGACACTATTTTTACATAATTTTTCATCGATTTTTCTTGGGTAATTTCCCAACTACTCTAGCAATGTTTTGTTACATTTTTGATATTTTTCACAGCATATTTGATTTGATTTTTTGAACTTCACATTCATTTTGAGTTTTGATTGAGTTTTCTTTTCGAGCCTGTTGCTCGAGTGTCCTTTTCGTGGATATACTATATAGTATCATTCTACATATTTTTATCACTTTATACTATATTGTAGATATCCATTCTTTTTAAAAATATGACTTCGAAAATTAAATAAAAATGGGAAATTAAAAAGCAAATAAAAATTTCAACGTTAAAATCGATAAAAAGATTTTTCTCCCTTTTAACGAGAAGAAATTAAAAATAAAAAAATATTCTTCTTCTCAAAAATCTAAGTATTGCTATTTTGCTTCCTCGAGTTCGACCAAGGGACACTTACTTGGATAAATAAAATAGTGCAGATAAAATAGGAGAGAGTCCACTTATTCTTCATCACGCTATTCTCTCTCTCATATTTTATTAATTTTTGTTTGATTAATCAAATTTTTTTTTCGAGCGGTTTTCTACATCGACATTTTCATTTTATAGCTCGCCAAAGTTTCATTATCAAAATGGAAACATCACCTGGGAAGCATTCACTATATTTCGATTTTTGGTCATTGTTATGAATATATATTTAGCGACTACAAGCCCTTACTCAGTGTAAGCCTTGTAAGGGTATTTCTGTATTTTTTTCCAACATGTACCCTCTAGGGTTTATAGGGTTTTGTCCTATATAAGGACCCCTAGACATATTGGAATAATCAAGGCATTGCATTCCCTTCCACATGATATCAGAACAGCAGTTCTAGACCGGTGTTCTGACCTAAACCTACCCGACCACAGTCATCCCCCACCTCCTTCTCCATTCTCAAACCCTAAACACTCCACCTCTCACACCGCGCTCGCTTAGAGCCGCTGCGCCTCCTTCCAACGCGCTCGCGCCCTCCAAGGTTACCCTCCCGACCTCCTCGCACCGCCTGCACCCCAAGCCGCCCCCTCCCAAGCTGACGCACCCTGTTCGCATAGAACTCCCAGGTCGCCAGCATGCACCCCAGGCCGCCAGGCCTCGCGCCTTCCTTGTGCTACTCGCGCACACCCTATGCCATCGCGACTTCCTTGCACCTTCCTTGTGCCACTCGTGCGCACCCCCCTGCGTCTCTGCGCGTGCTGCCTTCCCAACTGCACCTCTGCCCGTGCCGTCTTCCCAGGCCACGGCTCTGCCTATGTCACCCTCAGGCCGCACCTCTATGCCTTCCTAGCCCGTGCCGCCTTCCCAAGGCCACACCTCTACGCCTCTATCTGGTGATGTTTCACTAGGTACTCATGTTCTCTGATATTACAAATATTATCTAGGATTATTCTCCTTGATCTGTATGGCTGCCATGGCATCTACTCCCACAACTATGGACTCCAATCCCCTATAGCCAACTTCATCTTTGATGGTCCAAGGCACTACTATCAAACTCAAAGGATCCGAGAACAATGTACTTTGGTATCGGTCCTTTAAGGTATTCATTGGTGGCCAGCATAAGAACTATGTTCTTACCAAAACTCCGCCCGTAGAGATGGACAAAGACTATGATATCTGGTACGTTGATAACTGTCAGGTCATCACTTGGATGACAAACAACGTTGATCCATCTATATCCTCCAATCTCTTGTACAAAGAGACTGCCAAAGCGATGTGGGAGAGTCTTGAGAATACCTACTCGCAGAAAACAACCAAATCCAGGCTTTAGGACATATATACTAAGATTTGGTCTATAAATCAAGGGGACGCATCCTTGATTGACTATTACAGGCTACTGACTGGTTTATTTGAAGAGCTTCTTATTTTTCAATTGGTTTGTTGTGATAAATAGGTAGGAGAGCGAGCAGAGTGGCAAGTATATCGATTCGTATCAGGTTACATCCTCGATATAAACCTGTGAAGGATCAATTTCTGACTGCTGCAGCATTACCTACTCTTGAGACCATCTTTGGTCGTCTACAGAAACTTGAGTCTCCGCCACCTCTCCTTCTGCTGAGACATCGGCTCATTTTGCGAGAGGACGATCCATCGACTACGGGGGACATGGACGTGACTCTGGCCTGGGATGTGGCCATGCCTTTGGACGAGGACAAGCCTCATCACGTGGCCAAGGCCGTGATCATCCTACTGCCCGCTTTCTATCTTGTATTCATTGTGGTCGCCTGAATCATTCGTCGGAACGTTGTTGGGCCAAATTTGGCATGCCTCCTAATGCCAACAATGTGTATGAGACAACCCCCTCTGATACTTATTATGAAGACACTATATCTAACCAAGAAAAACCTGCCTGTCAACCCTCTTTTACTGCCTCTGAATATGCTAGTCTCTGTCAACTACTACAGAATTCTCCTAATAATGCAATTGCTTCTGCTTCAACTACCAGTCTTGCCACAACCTCTAGTATAGTCACCAGCACAGCTTCTATGTCTACTCCTACATGAATCATTGATTCCGGAGCCTCAACTCATCTAACAAGGGAAGGTAGCCTTCTCACCTCTTCCCGTCCGTCTTCGATTGTGAAAACTGTACGTGTTGCCAATGGAGCTCATTCGCATATTACTAGTGTGGGAACTATGGAGTTTTCCTCCAAACTCCGACTAGCAGGGGTTCACTGCGCTCCCGCCTTTCCTCTTAGCTTATTATCTGTTCATAAGATGTGCAATGAGCTTAATTGTTAGGTGATATTTGATGAATTTTGCTGCTATTTTCAGGATATCCGGACGAAGAAGATTTTTATTGGGGGACATGAGAAGAATGGACTTTAATATCTTGACATCCCTTCTGATTCTGGTTTTGCGGTTGCTGCGTCCATTTCCACTGATCCTCTGCTATAGCATCTTCGTCTTGGTCATCCATCTGCCAAAGCGCTCTCCATGATGTTCCCTAAACTTTCATCGCTCAAGCCCTTTGAGTACAGGGCATGTCAGTTTGGGAAATATCATCGAGCATCGTTTCCTGCTTGTACTGAGACTCGTCATTCTGTCCCTTTCTCTTTAGTCCATTACAATATTTGGGGACCTTGTCCGGTCCGAACACTGAGTGCCCATAAATATTTTATTGTTTTTATTGATGATTTCAGCAGGTTGTCCTGGGTCTATCTTTTAAAAGAACGTTCATAGATTAATAATATCATCAAGAATTTCTTTCATTATGTTAAAAATAGTTTATCCTCTAATATACAAATTTTTCGTTCTGATAATGCCTTGGAATTCACTCAGAATGACCATGCCACCATTTTTGCCTCTCAAGTGACCATACATCAAACTTCTTGTCCCTATACATCCCAATAAAATGGGGTAGCGGAAAGAAAATTACGACATCTTCTAAATATTGCCCAGGCTCTTCTCTCTCAAATGAAAGTTCCCAAAACATACTGGGGTGATGCTATATCAACTGCTATCCATCTTATCAACAGGGTCCCTTCGCCTTCTCTAAATGGGTCCACTCCATTCTCTCTACTCTACCCCACTGAGTCTCCATTCCCTCTTCCTCTACAGATCTTTGGTTGTATGTCCTTTGTTCATAGATTTCAAAATGCCGATAAACTCTCACCACGTGCTATCAAATGTAATTTTCTAGGTTACTCTCACACTCAAAAAGGTCACAGGTGCTATGATCCTACTTGTCATCGCTATTACATCTTTGCAGATGTCACATTTTTTGAGAAAACAAGCTTCTTTTCTCAACCTATCACTGATATTCCTCTCAATCTCCCACCTCCACCCATTGTCTACAAGCAAAGACACATATCTACACCACTAGAAATCCCTTTACCTGTTCCCATTTTGCAGGATGATATGCCTTCTCCAATTGTCCCCCCAAGGATGTCCCGGATAATCCTCTAGAGCTTCCCCTTGCTCTACGGAAGAGTAAGAGGAAGTGTACTTCTTATCCGATATCTCGCTACACCTCTACTGCTAGCTTGTCTTCCTATGACAGATGGTATACAAATGCTCTCATGTCTATTTCCATCCATGAGATCACAACAGTGCTTTACAGGACCGTGGTTGGCAACATGCAATGAATGAAGAAATGGATGCGCTTATTTCCAGAGGGACATGGGACCTTGTTCAATGTCCGAAAGGGACACGACCAGTTGCATGCAAATGGGTCTTTATGACCAAACAATCACCTGACGGCTCAATTGACAGATTAAAAGCTCGCCTTGTGGCTAAAGGTTTTACACAAACCTATGGCGTAGACTATTTTGAGACATTCTCACCCGTTGCATGAATGGGGTCTATAAGAACTATTCTTTCTTTAGCAGCCAATAAATCTAGGCCTATCTTTCAGTTAGATGTGAAAAATGCTTTTTTTATGGCGATCTTGATGAGGAGGTGTACATGATGCAACCTCCTGGTTATGAAGTCGAGGGGGAGTATGTATGTTGACTTCGCAAAGCAATATACAGTCTCAAGCAAAGCCCAAGGGCATGGTTTTACAAGCTTACCACATAAGCACTCTTTGATTTCAGAGAACAACATATGATTACTCAGTATTTGTCAGAAAACAAGCAACTGGTACTGTTATACTTGCAGTCTATGTTGATGATATGATTGTCACAAGTGATGATTACAATGGGATATCAGAAACCAATGCCTTCCTTCAAAAGGTATTTGTTACTAAGGATCTTGGTCCTCTATGCTACTTCTTGGGCATAGAAGTACTTCACACTACTGAAGGACTTCATCTCTCATAGAGGAAATACTGTCCGGACATTCTTACTGAAGTAGGAGTTCTCGGATGCAAGCCCTCTGGTATCCCTGCAGATCCAAAGAAGCACGTCACCTCGTCTGATTCTACCTTTGACGATGTCACTCGATACATAAGCCTTGTTGGTAAACTCCTCTATCTTACTGTCACCAGACCAGATATCTCCTATGCAGTAAGCAGAGCTAGCCAACAAATGGAACGACCATGCTACAACCACTGGCAGGATGTTCTACAAATTCTATGATACTTGAAGGAATCTCCAGGGCATGGCCTCTTTTGTAAGGCAAATGAGCACACAGATGTTATTGCATATGCTGATGCTGATTATGCAAGTTCTCAGAGGATCGACGTTCTACTACAGGCTATGCTATGGTGGTTGGAGGAAACTTTGTTACATGGAGGAGCAAGAAACAGAACGTTGTGTCCCGATCCAGTGCATAGGCAGAATATAGGGCAATGGCTCAAGCCACTTGTGAGATCACATGGTTATTGGCTTTTCTTCAAGAACTTGGTATTAATGTAACTACTCCTATTCCTCTATATTGTGACAACAAATATGCAACCTACATTGCCATGAATCAAGTGTTCCATGAATGAACCAAGCACATAGAGATCGACTGCCATTTCGTACGAGATGCTGTCAAGATTGGAAGAATTACGACTCCACATATCAGCACTGATCTTTAGCTTGCAGATGTCTTCACGAAAGCCTTACCCAAGAAACACATGTCGTGGATTATTTCCAAGTTGGGCATGACTGATAAATATGCCGCAACTTGAGGGGGAGTGTTTTGAATATATATTTAGCGGCTACAAGCCCTTACTTAGTGTAACCCTTGTAAGGGTATTTCTGTATTTTTCTCCATCTTGTACCCTCTAGGGTTTCTAGGGTTTTGTACTATATAAGGACCCCTAGACCTATTGGAATAATCAAGTCATTGCATTCCCTTCCACAGTCATATTTTATCATTTTTCTTTCTTCTCATTTTTCTCGGTTTTTCTCGAATTTTCTTTGTTTCATTTCGATTTTTAAGATGTTTTCGAGTTTTCTCGATTTTTCCTGATTTTTCTTTGATTTTCTTGTTTTTTTACAATTTTTTCATGTTTTATCGGTTTTCTTGATTTTTTCTTCGATTTTCTTGATTTCTACGATTTTCTGGATTTTTGGTTGTGCTTGCTGACAATTTTTGTAGGACTATAGAACTAGATGATTTCTTAGGAAATCGACTCAGCTAGGAGCGCATATATTGTCTTCTTCTTTTCGAGCCGGTTGGAAAAGTAGAGAGAGAAAGCAACCATAACAATTTTTTTCTTCATATTTTTTTTCTTTTTAGAAAGGGTGCTTGCCCAAAATTCTATTTTTTGTGATAGAGGAAGGGGTACTTGCCCGTTTTGATTTTGGTAGAAGGGATCCACTAAGGACATCCCGACTTGTAGAATGAACTTTTGACTTTTTGGGGTCTATCTCACCAAGTGTCGATGCAGTTGGGGGACCTCACGGTGGGTTTTGGTTTTCTACCGATTTTCTTTGCTTGACACGATTTCGTGGAGCTTAGAGTTGCATGTTTATTTCATTAAATGACTAAAAGTAAAACCTATCTCCCTAATCCACACTTAGGCGTAATTCGGTGATTTGAAAAATTAATTCATTCTTATGCTAGAGCTGCTGGTTTAAGATTCAATTTTCATCTCTTTTGCATGCATAAGCCTAGGTTTACAATCTATATGTGGATCACTTGCATGTACACTACTGGTGTAAGGTATGATTTCTATTTGTGCATGCATCATCATTTTCTGCCACATTCCATGATTCTCCCTTTGTAGACACATTTTAAAAATTAAAAAGAAATGGTATCGTGTTAGATATTCTTGAAAATATCCAAAAAAACTGGAAACCCTCAAAAATAAAAAAAAATTCTTTTAAAAATATCACAAAAATAAAAAACATCCTGGACTTAAATTTGTATTGGGAAAGTAAACCCCTCATTTTATTAAGGGCGACACCCTCTGTGAGTTTGTTTAATACAATGATTGGTCACCAAAATAAAATTGGAAATATAAAAGATCGAACTCTTACAGTCTCCACTGTATGTAGTTGGTGAGTTTGGGGTTTGCATTATGTTTGTACGTGAGGTATGCGTTATTTCGCATCTCATACGCCTTTACACTCGTGTTCTTGACTTGACTTCGTATTCTCTCCCATACTTCCTTTTAACATCGAAGATGATGATTGGATGTATTTTATGCTCGGACTCTGTGATCTTTCGACGATCCGCCATCCGTTTTATGTCTTTACAGAATCGGGATGGACCTCTTCCTAATTCGTTCCCACTTAGTCACGAGGAGAGTCAGGCCAAGACTCGCTCGCCTCCAATCCCTTCAATTGAGGCAGACCCCCACCTCAAATTTTTCATCTATTTATCCTGCATGTTTTTTTACTGAGTTCTTATGAAACATTTTCCTTCCTATAGGATTCGAGGATCATGGATAGAGGGAAGGGACCAGTTGAGTATAAAGCTATTGAGGATAGACATACTGATGAGAGACATCCAAATGGTAGACCTGATCCAACTTCGAATATCACTGAGGGGATTCTAGATACACTGCATCAGATGAGTTTACAGATCAGAGATTAGTTTAGAGTACAGGATGAGATTAGAGCTAAGATCACTATGCTTAAAGCAGGAGCCGGGTACCTAGTAGATGCAAAATCAAACCAATGATTAATTGATATAGAGTTGTCGATGTAGAAATAACCGCAAAATCACACTCAGTTTATCAAACAGAAATCAACAAAATAGGAGAGAGAGAGAGAGAAAATGAGAATATGCGGCTTCTATCTCCTATTTCGTCTACACTATGGTATTTAACCAGGTAAGTGTGCCTGGGTCGAACTCGAGGAGGCAGAATATTAATACTTCAATTTTTGATAAAAGAAATAAATCTCGAAAATATTCACTTTATTATTGATTTTACAAAAGACTTAATAAAAGACTCAAAACTATCTCTATCTTACGAAAATCAAAACAACGAAATGATACGATGAAAAATCACAAAAAATACAAGAAATGTATCTTGGGTAGTTGCATAACTAACCTAAAATTCGAGAAGAAAATACAACAAGAATGATATCCAAAACATCCCTACAAGCCAGGGTATGACTGTAAAACAAAATTAGATGTTCTGTTAAAAACTGGTCCATAGTAAGGACTTAAATGCAAAGAAAAGAAGTTTTATTGCATTATGTCCCTACATAGGGACCTAAATGCATTTTCTAGAAAGACTTGGAGCGGGCTGGAATTTTGGAAGCATGATGGGTTTAGTATGCAATTTTTCTACCGGTTCATCTGGACGGCTAAGATTAGATGGCACGGTTGATTTTGAAGTGTTTGATCTGGACACGTGGCAGGCACCTGTAGCACGAGTTGTTCTTGATGTTCTTTAACTCCATTGCATAGCTGGAGACGAGGGCGATTTCTTTGGCTTATCCACGACACTCGACGGCGAGCTTAGGTCTCCAGCAGGGCTAGAGAGGTGACGCCTTAACCCCTCGATCTCGCCTGCAGTGGATCTCCGCCATAGGTGGTCGAGACGACAGCTAATCGCCGATGAAGAAGGACAGTCCGGCTGAACCTGGAGGTTGTGATGAGGCATCGTTATTGGATCGTTCTTGGATCTTTAATGCTCCAAATGATGGTTTAGTGACTCCAGATGGAAGATTCGCCTGCAAACAAATGTTTTCTTGCTCGATTCGCAAGGAATCAGCTACAATTTAGGGGATTTGCAGATCTAGAACTTGCTTTCCAGGAAATGAGAAAAACAAATAAAAGTACGATTTAATAAGGAATTTAAATCGATTTGAGTGATTTTGAGGTGATAGAAATGATGCGTGTCTAACAATGGTGATTAGGGATCCTAACTACACCATTAGCTACCCTAATATGTGCATGACGATCGAGAAGTAAAATGGGAAAAAGACGAATGAACTGACCTGAGGTAACCCTCAGATGATAGCTCGACGAGCGATCTTCTCGAAGCTCCATGCGACGGTGCGACACGATGCAAGGCGACGAATAGCCCTGGAACCTTCCTCCATTGATCGGACTTCCACGCGGGACAAAACTCTGACCCTGTCATGGCCGGAGCGGGGTGGAATGTGATGGAGAAGTAAGGCTGACAGTTAGGGGATCTGATAGATGGAAGCTCAGGAATGGTTAGTTGGAAATGGTGATCTTTGAGGTGATTTTATAGGCGATCTGTGGAAGTTTGTTAGCAGATCAAGGGTGGGTGTGAGAGAGGGTGGTTAGAGGTGTAGAATCGAGGGTTGAGAATGGAGGAGGCGGTTAGGAGTTAGCTTGGAGAAAAAGGCAAAGTCGGGTGGTTGGAACAAACTTGCTGGCCTGGCTTCTTGGGGAAGAAGGCCCCAGGTGCTGACACATGTCAGCACCTTGTTGGCCAAATTCAAGAAATCCTTTATTAAATAAGAATTAAATAGTAAATGTCATTATTTTAAATAGGTATAAAATGAAAAATGTAGATAATTAAAATATCTAAATTATAGTATAATGAATTTTAATAAATAATAATTATTTTACAAAATATAAATAATATATTAATAAATAAGTATAATTAATGCTTAATAAATTGGTTTTGTATTTTTAACTTAATGAATTACTAAATAGTATGCTAATTTTATATTTTATTAATTATTAGGTTAAAAAGTAGAGTATGTATGAATTTTTGTGGATTTTTATAAATTCATATAAGTATTTTAATAAATAGGTATATAATATATACAATTCATTTAGACCTATAAGTTACGGTTTTTGATTTATTTAAAATAATAAATAATCTCCAAAAATTATGAAATAAATTTTGGTTAAAGTAAAAGATCAAAAAAATAATTAAAAAGTATAAAATCATTAAAATGATAAAAAATATTTCTTAAATAAAATAGATAACCCATAAACCTAGTTGTGGTTAGTTCCCAAAATCGACTTTTTGCAAACGGACTCCGATTTTTAGTGAAATCTCCTTTATTAATTAGAGAATATTATTTTACGAACTTTAATGGTGAGTAAAATGAAATTGGAGTTTGTGTGAGCAAGTTATGATGTTCGGAAGTTGGGATTTTGAGAATTTAGAAGTTGGATTTCTTGGCATATATACAAGGTAGTATTTTTAACTTATTTCTATATTTTTCTATACACTTTTAGAAATAGTTAGGAGAAGAGTTTGGCGAAAGAATGTTCATATGAAATAATTAAAAATCTTTAAAGTTTTAATATTTATTGGATAATTAATGGAGAATGTAGAAAGTGTGAAATTAATTATTTTTATTTGTTTTCTTCCTTTTCTCCCCATACTTATTTATTTGTCGACCAATCCATATTGAATTGGTCTCGGGGATTAGGTTATAAATATATCTTTAAGCTATATTTAAGTCACATTGTACATATATACATATCTACAATTTACATTTATTTGTATTTTCTTTTATTTTTATTCTTTTATTTATTTGCAAGATTTTAATGCATAAAAGTGCATTTTTATTCATGACTAAGGTTTTGTTAAAAAGTGAAACTTAATGGATATTTATATGTATTTTTAAGTGTTTTAAGACAAAATGCAGACAAAATGTTAATGATCGTGGATTCATCAGAACCCACCACGACCTATTGTAGTTCTCTCTACATTGAGAGATGAGTATGATCCGGGATTAGGGTGTTACACCATTGGATTCGGTTACCACCAAATCAAGGGTCATACGAGTTCAGACTGTCCTTCATTTCTTTGCTTCCCAGGTACTATGAGAACACTACAGAGGAGTCGTTTACCTTCTTACAATAGTTCAAGATGATTTGTGATACGACTAGCTTTCCAAGAGTTATGCAGGATGACATACACCTCAAGGCCTTTCCCTTTGCCTTAGCAGATAAGGCGCTCTACTGGTTGAGTCACTTGGGGAGGGAGATTTCTACATGTGATTATCTGAAGTCCTCATTCCTGCGTAAATATTTTCCTCTAGAATGGACAAACGTGATGATGAGTCAGTTATCCAATTTTACAAAGGTACCACATGAATCATTGCATGAGGCATGGGATCGATTCAATGATTTAATAGAGAGATGCCTTCATCACGAGATTCCATTCATGATGATGAGTCAGTTATACAATTTTACAAAGGAACCACATGAATCATTGCATGAGGCATGGGATCGATTCAATGATTTAATAGAGAGATGCCTTCATCACGAGATTCCATTAATGGTGCTTGTGCAGAATTATTTTCGTGGATTCCAACTACATATCCAGGGCCTCGTGAGCACTGCATGTGGCGACGGTTATTAAATAGGGATGTTGAGTCAGTTTGGTCCATCTTTGCGGGGATGGTAGGGAATTCATATGTTTACGATTACACTCGGGCATTCCAGAAGGGTCTACAACCACTACACCACCGAGAGCATCAGAAGGTAGCGTAGGTTTTTAAGTCTGACTCACTGTCTGACATGGAATTTATTAGGGAGAAGCTTACATTTGTCTATGTGATTAAGAAGCAAGCCCAAGAATTGCAGCCATTGCGAGAGTTGGAGAAACTCTCATCACTTCCCTAGTAGTTGAGTGATCTGATGAAGAAGGTGACCGAGTTGTAGCTTCAGTACCAGCAGTCTCATACACCTTCTTCCACCTCTCGGCCTATTCGGATATCTTTACCCGCTCCTCCCACTCGTCATATAAAGTATGTTCAATGTGAGTCGGTACAACCTACTAATACTCCACATATTTATTGGCATGAGGATTTGTCCAATGCCAACTTGAGTCATATCACTAGCCTTGGAGATGTTGATGTTGATTCTCATGATACTCTTATGATCAACGGGATATAGTACGCTCATGTTCAGCCTTCACCACACTTTACTCCTCAGAGCGTACATCAACAACCACAATAGCAACAGTATAGTCATCCGCAACATGGATGTCTACATTTCCAGCACTGCCAGCATTACATGCAACAACAGTCTCACTAGCACACATATCAGAGAGCACATTCACACCAGTTTCGTGCTACACATTCACAACCATATCAGTACCACCAGCAGCAGTCTTCCTTCACAAGATAGAGATCTCCTCAGCCATACACACCATAGCAGCACACTCCTAGGCAGGAGAGAGACAGGCAGGGACACCACACTGAGTCTTAGATATCTTCATAGGCCCTAGCATAGAACCATATCATGGACATGTTGAGCACACTTCATACCATGCATAGGACAGAGATGGAGCAGGTTAACCATCATCTGAATGAGTTAACGGTGCCCAAGACCACTCTCCCGACCAAGCATCAGATGCGAATAACAAGAGGAGGCATTCAGATCAGGTATACACAACCTCAGGTATGATCTTTTTTCCTGAATTTTTATCTAACTTCATTCATCTCAGGAGCGGTAGATCACTACAAGCATCTGATCGATAGGAGGAGAGGGCACATGAGGAGCGAGAGCTAATCCATGATGATACCCATTATGATGTCGAGGAGGAGGATCACAATGATGATGAGGGCTGTCACGATGTCTAACTTGATGATTAGAGAGAGTGGAGCGATGTAGAGACAATAGACATGGACACAGGCGAGTCAGACGATGATACCAAGCAAGACCATGTAGATGCCCTAAATGCATATTTTTCTTCCTTTATTTTAGAGAGTTTTGTAAATACTTTTGAGACTCTCGATGTACACACTGACTTTACTTCTGATGTGAATAAAAATAATTTTATCATTCATGAGATTGTTCCTTTTCCCGGTTCTTTGTATGGAAAAGGAAAGAAAAAATCCAAAAAGAATGTTGTCGCTCCAGAAAGTGATCGTTTATTGAAAGATCATATTTTTCTAGAGATTCCACTGCATGATACCTTGAATCATTTTCCTACGCTCAAAAATCAGTTGAGGAACAACTGCACAAGATGTAGGAAAAGGAGATCACGAGTTGAGAAACATGTATTGACCAAGGCGACTTCATGTGCGATTCAGAATAGGGTACCTAAGAATAAGAGAGATTCTAGATCTCACTATGTCACATGCCAGATTACAGATTCCGCATTCCATCGTACACTCTTAGATAATGGTTCATCAAGTATTTTGCTCCCATCCTCCTTGCTTGATAAGATCAAGCTACATCCTCTTTATAAATCATGATCGATACTTCAGTTTGTATATCGATCTGTGAAGAGACCTATAGGCATGTTGAGGAATATTATCGTGATCGTTCAGGGCTTGCAGTTTCCAGTGGGCTTTACTGTCCTAGATATGACTTGCCCTATGCAGTTACACCTTGCTCCAATCATTCTCGGGAGACCCTTCTTGCAGACAGCAAGAGCACTCTTTGATTATGATGTTAGGAGAGTATCATTCTGTACATACAGTAGAGAGATACACATTGAGATGGAGAGAGGATGTAGCAGTCCCAAATCAATATTCTCATTTACTTGAGTGGACACCAGTCTTACAAGGATTGCCAACACATAGATGAGACAGTCTCTTGGTCTTGGAAGCGTTTATTTTGATACCCGCGATATCCTACATGAGAATGGGGTAGATGACATGGTACCTAGTTCTTCTGATGACTGTTCACATAAAGATACAAAGTTCACATCACATCCAGCTGAGCAGTCGGTTGCAATAGACATCTCAGTACCACATATTTAGAGTACACATATTCCAGCACGAGAGTCAGCTGATAATATTTCACCGATCATTCATTCTATTCAGCGTAGATAGTCAGATGGTGTGATGGATATACCTTTACACAACTTTTGAAGTCCAACTCTAGAGATACATATTTCAATAAAGAGACCTATGCCATGTACAGAGTTCACTTACGGAGGAAGCTCAACTTGTTCAGCCAGGGATCGGTACAACAAAAATAATATACAATTCAATAGGACCCAGGTTGAGTTGATCTACTTTGTACATGATGAATGACTACTCTTCCACTTCATTTCATCCTGTACATAAACTGTGTGCCTTTCAATTTTCTAGAGTACAACACTTGTATATTGTTCGTAGTCCACAATCGTTCCCATTTTCTTCTCATCGTATATGTTTAGGATACCATATCCTAAGTATAGGGGGACCAAGTGCCTGTTAATTTACACTTTTCGAATTTGTTATTTTTACCTTTCTCTTGTTTTCCGTTCTTTTACACTAATCAGTGATCCCTAATTTTTGGCTACATTCTTTTGTATACTTGGGATTCCTTATACTAAGTATAGGGAGGACCGAGTGATTTCATTGATTTCATTTTCCTTCCTTTCTTTTGTACTTCGTTTATATATTCCTTTTCCTCAGTCACCTCAATTTTGTCTTCCACTATACTTATGATGACCTGATTGTAAGTGTGGTGGTCAAGTGACTTCTATTCTTTTATTATTTTCACCTACTTTTACATAGCACGAGTTATTTCCTCCTTTTTCACTTTTGACGCTGTGAGGACATAGCACAAGCTATGTATAGGGGGTTGCGTATATATTTTATACATACTTGCATCCATAACTCATACTTTTATGTATTTTCTATATCTATAACATCCATAAAAAGTTGTTAAGGGTTAATTCAAAATCCATTTATTTATTTATTTATAAATTCCTTGTAAATAAGTGAAATATGTGTAAAATCCTTATTTAAAATTCTTAATTTAAAATATGTATTTAAAATAAGTAATGAATATATGTAATACTTATTTAAAATCATATTTATTAAAATATGTGTAAAAATCATTTAATCCTTGTTAATTTCTTTGTATATAAAATTTGTAAAATTCATTAGTTATTTAATACAAATAAAATATGGGTAATTTATTTTGTAAAACTCTTATACACAAGCTTGTTTATAAAAATTGAAAAATCGATAAAAAATACAAGTCCTAAAATTCATAAAAATTACAAAATCCTTAAAATCCACAAATGAGTAAAATTCAGAAAATATAATTCACAAAAACTTGGTTGTATTTGCGTTAGTACTCTTCAGAATAAGTTTGATTTCTAGAACTAAAGACGGGGAATAGTCTAAAGGACAAAATTTGATTATGGTCTTCAACTTTCATTGTAAGGAGCCTAGTTAGGAACTGGAATTTAGGCTCTTCAGGTCATTGACTTAAATCTTTGGGTTCCATGAGAATATGTTTGGCAAGTGAACTTAAGCTTGCCTGAGTATAACACTTGGTGTCATTCATTTAACTCTTCATTAGTGAACCAATTTCAGACACATGCACTTTGCACTTAACTTGCATGGGGAGGTGAAGGGCAGTTCATTTTAGTGGTGCATTTTCATCGTTGTCTAGTTGCGTGGATGTCTAAAGATGGGAGTTCTGGGGTTGAAATAATGCTTCGGATGAGGGAAGGATATGCTGGCACAATATTTCCATGACCTCAAGAAATGAAGAGAGTGAAAAGATGTTATATCGGTCGAGGCACAAAAAGATTGATGCAGCACGGGAAACATTACAAAGCCCATCCAAAGAAGAATCCACCAAAAACCAAATATGACCACAATCGTCCAAGCTTCCACAAAAAGCATGCACATATTAGTGGAGACTTAGATACTATGGTTGGGCTTCACAAGGAGATGTGACTACATTGGTCACACTACAGTTCTTTTCTCATTCTTTTACATTCTCTCTATTTGATTGTGGACACAACACGACCTAACTTTAGAAGGGAATAACCCCCGCCTTGAGGAAAAAGTAGCTGGATGAGGATCCAATGGGAGTCTATTATTGGGATGGTCAGTTTCTTCGCTCCTTAAGCAGGAAGAACTAACACAATTTACACACAGTACAAATTGAATTCATGGATTGATAGAGTTAACGATATGGATGAGTGGATATGAGCTGGTTCTTGAGGGGAACCTAAATAAGGTTGTGTGGAACTTGAGGACTGTTGAGACTAAAATCCTAATCCTAGTTAAAGTTCCGACAACATGGTTATTCTAGGCCTGACCAAGCTCTATCATTTTCCCGTTCTCATGAATTTGTTTAGGAAAACAAATTTATTCTAGCTTTCTTTTTATTTCCCTTTTTTTTCAAATAAGTGTTTGCTAAGGGACTAGCAAAGGTTAAGTATAATGGGTTGTTGAATCCATGATTCATTAACATTCTTTCTGTATTTTGTCTAAAAACCCTTAATAAATACATGTAAATATTCATTAATTTCCATCTTTTATCAAAACCATGTTCATGAATAAAAATGCACTTTTATGCATAAAAAATATGGAAATAAATAAAACAATAAAAATAAAGAAAACAAAAAGAAGGAAAATTGTAGATATGTATATATGTACAATATGACTTATAAAATATAAATATAAATGAAAGATATATTTATATAACCTAATCCTCGATACCAAGTCAACATGGATAGGTCGACAAACAAATAAGTAAGGGGAGATAAGGAAAGAAAAACACAAAAAGAATTAATTATCCACTCCACACATTATTCACTATTTATAAAATAATTATCAAATCTTCATTGATTCGTAATTAATTCAGTTTTAAATATTTTTCATCTAGAACTTTTCCTAATTATTCCTAAAATGTATAGAAAAATATAAAAATAATAAAAAATGTCATCTTATATATATGCGAAGAAATCCAACTTTCAAATTGTCAATTTCTAGACTTCCGAACATCACAACTTTCTCATACAAACTCCAATTTCACTCAACTAACCTAAAGTTCGGAAAATAATATTCTCTAATTAATGGAGGTGATTTCACTAAAATCGGAGTCTGTTTCTAAAAAGTCAGTTTTGGGATATAATGACGACTGGGTTTCTGGGATATTTATTTTATATAGAACACAATATTTATAGTGTTATTAATTTTATAAATTTTAAATACTTTCTGGATCTTGTATTCAACCATTATTTATTACATAATTTTCTGACCTTATTTAATATTTTAAATAAATCAAATACTCTAATTTATTGATGAATTTGAATTGTATAATATATAGCTATATTTATTAATAAATTTAAACAAATTTATTAAAATCTAGAAAAATTTACGTATATACTATTTATTATTCTGATAATTACTAAAATATTAAAATGATATGTTATTTATTAATTTTCTAAATTAAAAATCAAGAGTTCATTTATTAGTTATTGTATATACCCATTTATTAATATTATATTTATATATCATAAATTATTTATTATTTATGAAAATTAATTATTCCATAATTTAGATAAATTAATCATTTATATTTTTCATTATTATTCCCAATTAAAATAATATCATTTATATTTAATATCTAATTTATATTATAGGTATTCACATGGCCTACCCAGTGCTGACAGGTGTCAATACATAGGTTGTCTTCCTCAAGAACCAACTGTTGCGGGTTCTGTTTTACCAACCTCACTTAAACCATTTCTCCCTGTACTGTCTTTCACCCTAAATTCAATCTAATCCATTCATCTTCTAGTTCAACTACCTTCATTGACGCCATCCATCAGATCGACTTCAACTCTTCACCATTCTTCCTATTTAATTCCCTAAATTTCGTTCATTAGAATTAACTACTCTTTAATACAGAACTAACTAGCTCATCCCCTATCTTCTTACTCTGAATTCGGCCAAACAGGGAGGTGACAACTCCTCTTCACTGCCCTGCATGGAAGGAGGGTGATCAGAGGAGGGTTCCAGGGTGGCCAACTACCTTGCATCGCCGCCATTGTGCGTGTACAGCTCCGGCATCATCGATCGTCGAGCGACTACCGAGGTTCAGACAACCTCACTCCTAAGTGAACTCATCCATCCCCTTTCCATTTGTATCGATTTTCTGTCCAACTAGATCATCTAAATACATCATTAACAATCTTAATCCCTATTCTTTGATTCACCCTCAAAACCATTGTTCGAATCGATCAATCCACATCCAAATCGACTTGTTTCAAAACCATATTGAAAGCCATTTAGAACTACAATCTTACCCTTATTTCTTGGCCAATTTCTTGGGAAATCGAGCATTCAATCCTTCAATTGCAGGTATTGTATCCATCTGGAGCACTATCATCAATCAAATGGAGCGCAATTTCTTCACCATCGAGCAATTGAAACAGTACATGAACAAGACATGAAGCAGAAAACCTAATTTAGCGTCAACCCATCTTCTACCTTCTTCCTCGACATCTCCTTACATCTCGTAGGAGGTGATATTGAAGGGGGAGGAGCCCCTTCCAGCCCTACCTTCGATCTGCAGGAGTGCCATCATAGTTGCTAGAGATCGAGAAGGAGGAGTATTCGTCGCCTGCCTCCTGAATTGGGAAAGAACAACAAGAATAGGTTATACACAATCTATTGACGTGTATAAAGGATGTACGACCCAGATTTGCACGTACGTTCTAATCGTAGCTGTCGAAGCTCGAAACGGTGGAACATTTATAGAGGTGCCTAACAAACTTCAAGAATTAGAGCTGCTTTAGAATTTATAGTTATTTGCAAATAGGCCCCTATGCGGGACCTAATTGCAAAATAGCTAACTTTCCTTACTTTCCAGTCCTTGATAAGGGACCAATTTGCAAAAACATTTTGTTTTTTTAGATTTGTTGCCCTAAAATATAGATATTGTTTGGACACTATTTTTACATAATTTTTCAACAATTTTTTTAGTGTAGATACACAACTACCCTTGCAAAGTTTTGTTTCATTTTTGAGATTTTTCAATGCGTATTTGATTTGATTTGATTTTTTCGAACTTCGCATCCGTTTTGAGTTTTGATTGAGTTTTCTTTTCAAGCTCATTGCTCAAGTGTCCTTTTCGTGGGTCTACTATATAGTATAATTCTGCATATTTTTATCATTTTATACTATATTGTAGATCGCCAATGTTTTGAAAAATATCATTTTGAAAATTAAATAAAAATTGGTAATTAAAAATCAAATAAAAATTTCAAAATTAAAATCGATAAAAAGATTTTTCTCACTTTATATGAGAATTAAAAATCACAAAAATATTCTTCTTCTCAAAATTCTAAGTATTGCTATTTTGCTTCCCCGAGTTCGACCCGGAGACACTTACCTGAATAAATAAAATAGTATAGATAAAATAGGAGAGAGACAACTTATTCTTCTTCACTCTATTCTATCTCTCTCTCTCCTATTTTATTGATTTTTGCTTGATTAATCAAAATTTTGTTTCGAGCAGTTTTCTACATCGACACTTTCATTCTACTGCTTGCAAAACTTTTGTTTATCAATATGAGAGGTAGATCAAGGTTAGTTTTGAAAAGTTAGTTTATACGAAAGAAACCTCCAGAATCAAGTTTAATCTACATACTTGGCTCTTATGGGCGTGGAGATGTGTTGTGTTGCTTCCCACAAACCCAGACGACGACTAGGGAAACTTGAAGAGAGTTGTAGACTCTCAAGACTCTCTCTCTAAGGCGTCACAAAATTTAGAGGACTTGATTTTCAAATTGTTGTAAAAAGGAAAAGGCCTTGCCCTCATTTTATACTTAAAGCACACGTCCTACATGTGCCTTGGTAGACCTAGGATTTTAAATCAAGGATTAAGACAAAGTCCTAATTCAGTAAGGATCATCTCCTTATTATCCAATCACTATTAATAAAAATAAAATAAGCAATAAATTTAGAGTCCTAATTCAATTATAACTCAACCATATGGAGCCATGTGTACAACATATGTGCACGCGACATCACCTTCCATATATGGAAGTTATTATTACAATTTTTCATTAATTCACTTGATAATCATATTATCAATATTGGATAAATTACGGATTTAATCCTTACAACGTATGTATCATATTCATGAGCTCAAAGTTAAATGTAAATCAAATTTACATCTATAATTTTATGTGAATCAAATTCATAAAATTTTATGCCTTGGAAAAATTATGTAAATCATAATTACAAAAATATTTATATGAATCACATTCATATAAATACTAATTATTTGTAATCACTATTCACATTAATTAATGAGTTATGCTTGTAAATCATATTCACAAAATTTCCCTTATAAATATAATAATCAAAATTATTTCAATATTATCATTAACATGCATGAGTCTTAATCAAATTAGGACTCATGAGGTAGGAATGCAGATACTTGGAGATAACATCGGGGAGATAACATTATCCATGTATAGTGACTTGAAATGTGGATTACTATCAATTTCAGGGTTTATGCCATTTTTGCAAAAATCTGTCACCTACGAATGTTGAACTCGAGTTGTAACACTTTACATTCTCAGTGAGCTCAATGAAACAAATTACACTCTTCATGAGCTGGACAAAGTGTGTGAGCTGAATCCAGCTTCCTTAACCATTTCTAATCATAGTTCAAACCATTTGGAGCTAAGAAATGAGCTCAAAGATCTTGTATGTTTCCATTTCCATGACCATTTTTGTTTCCAACATTAGGACATTGAAATCGGAATTTAAATTGGAAATTGGATTCAAATGAATTGTGATTTAATCCAATTAAATCACAAATCATCTAGCTAAAGGGAGAAACTAAAATCCATCCTGTTTCATCATTTCTTCAGTACGGAAGAGTCATGGTGGATGATCCATTACAACAACAAAACTAACCCTGAGTATTCCAAATACTCATCCGTCCTTCATACTATAAGACTTTGATAAATGCGAAGTTCAAATCCTGGTTTGACTATCTTCTTCAGAATGTGTATCTAGATTTTTCATTTTATAATTAGGCTACAATATCAATCATATACTTTCCAAAAACATATATTGATATCTTGAATTCATCTCTTATTTCATGAACAAGACGTCCACGCATGGTATTTATTTTGAACCCAGAATATCTCCTGAGTGAGATCTATCTCTCGGTTCATCAACTATGAACCTGTATTATTCCTTCTAGAGGTCATACATCTCATACTACTTCATATGTACACCAACACATCGGTATATGGACTTTGGCTTGGTCATCGACCTATTAGTCTGTCAAATGTGCATACTCAGGCATATAGATACATATTTGTCTCAGGTCTAAGGATGCGTGGCTAATCATGACAATTACGATTCATGTCTTAGTTAAAAACCGATCTAAACTAAGAATTAAATTGTGAAAATAAAAACCTAAACTAACAGCTCACACCTAGTCTGGGGCCTGGGAGGAGATGACTTGGTGGAGGAGCTCCACCAGTGGATCTGGATCACGATGTTTTTCCTTCTTTCCTTGCCTTGAGTCCAAGAAGCTCACCTTCTATCATTAGGGAGTGTCCAGCTAAAGGATTAAGGGGTTGTAATGGTGTAAAATTGGATTAAAATTGGACTTGACATGGAAGAAGGAGATTTATATAAGAATGAACGGCTGACTTCGACCTTGTATGGCATGCAAATTGATGGGGTTGGTGGAGTCTAGGATTAGGGCAAGGGAGACATGTATCTGATGAACACATTTCATTACGGAATCATTCTGAAAAGAGGCATGGATTAGGCGTGATAAATTGGAGAAGATGGGGGGTCACAAAGTGTACAATTGGTCTTGGCCATAGAGGGGTGTTGACTGGGGTATCAACAATCCAATGCATGTGATTGGTCCTTGTAGGGCAACTACAGGAGAAAGTAAAAATGAGAAATGAAAATAATAAAAAAAAATAAATTATTTCATTTTAAATAACTCAAAACACAAAAATTGTTTCTTATCTTTTAAACAATATTTTCATGATTTTTATTTTTTATAACCTTATTGGATATGTATATTATTATATACTATTATTTATAGGTATATATACTTGTATATTATGTATTTGTATTTTATTTGTTATTTATATAAATATTACTATATTTACATTATTTATTTAGTTACAACACTATACATATTTACATATATCTATGGCATTTTTATGATTTGATTTATATGTATAGATAATGAGGTTTATTTATAACATAATTACAATATACCTGTGTATTAAGATTTATTTATTATCTGTGATATTTTTAAATGCTTTTAATTTATAATTGTGTTATTAGTAGATGTTTTATCTTATGTACAATGATATAAAAATATAAAGAATAAAATAAAGTTGTTTTATATACACATGTACAAGTAGCTAGAAACCCTAATTAGCCGGCTTTTGCATCTTAACTCCAATTCTATACTATCTTTATTTGAAAGATAATTTAATTGTGAATACAATGTAGTTTAGTTTGGTTCATCTTAAGTTTATATGGAGAAGATATTGATCAATGAAGTTTCGTTTATGGATTTTTCAACTAATTGTACCATGTGACTTGTGTATGTTTTATTTTGACCAATATATATACATTAATATGTATAAGTATTGTGTTGAACACTTTCTTGTTTGATGTATGTATAATGATAAATAAAATAGTGCAAGATTGAGATATTTATATTGTTTTATGCACTTAGAAGAATTAAGGTTTGTTTTATTTTTCTATACATTTTTTACCTTATCTTCCTAAAATTTATTCATGGTCGACCTAGTAAATATTTGACTTGGTCTTGAGGTTCAGGGCAGTCAGTATCACAAATACTTCCCTTATTTTTCTTTATTCTTTCATTTAGGGTTTAAATACATGTATTTATACACTATTTATACATTAATGTTAGAATATTAATTCGTGTAAGTTAGTGATATTTACATGTATTTACTACGGATTTAAAGCCAATATGGAAGAATAAAGGTTAATGAAAGGTTATTCATAAATTATCGCAGACCAATTAACCAAGTCCACACATTTCATTCTAGTGAACATGACTTGCACTTCGGTAGATCAAGGCGGGTTATATATCTAGCAAGTTATTAGTCTGTAGGGAATTCCCAAAAAAGTTGTATCTTATGGAGACTCTCATTTTACATCAAATTATTGGGTAGAGTTCATGAAGGTCCTAAAATCTAAACTATGTCTTAGTTCAGACTATCATCTGCAAACAGATGGACAGTCAGAGAGGACAATTCAGACCCTTGAAGACCTACTCCTATCATGTGCCATTGAGTCAAAAGGATCTTTGAAGAATCACCTTCCCTTAATGGATTTTACTTATAACAACAACTACCATGTTAGGTTTAGCATGGCACCTTTTTAGGCACTGTATAAATGATGATGCACCACTCCCTTGTGTTGGAAAGAAGTAGGTGACAAAGGCATTTATTCCACTCAGATAATCGAGGATACTAAAAGAGTCATAACATTGACTAGAAATAAATTATTGACTGCATAGAGCTATCAAAAGAGTTACGCTAACCAAACGCTTCGTGAGCTCGAGTTTGAGGTCGGAGATTTTGAATTGTTGAAAATATTTCCAATGAAGGGTATTCATAGATTTTGTGTCAAGGGCAAGATGGCACCCCAATTCATTTGTCCTTTTGAGATTTTTCCCTGTACTGGCAAGGTGGCGTACCGAGTGGCTCTTCCCCCACTCTTGGAAAGTGTGCTTGGTGTGTTCCACTTGTCTAATTTGCAAAGGTATATCTGAGATCCTCGACACGTGATTAGCTATGAAGACTTGTCAGTATAGATGAACTTATCCTTCCTTGAGGCACATGTGCATATCATAGACCATGCGATCAAGAAGGTGCGATGAAAAGACATCCCTTTGGTCAAATTGTGGTGGAGTCGTGATGTTGAAGAGGTTACATGAGAACTGGAGGCGGATATGCAACATAAATATCCCTACCTTTTTGAAGGTATGATCATGAAACCCTAGTTCAATTCTCTTTAAGCTTGTTATGGGTTTCATTCTCTTTAAGATTTTTATGCCTCGATTCATGTCTTATTCAAAACGTAAACGTTATATCCTATGTCTTGAGGATGATACTTCCTTTAAGATTTTTTTGATGTGAAATCCCATATTTTTGTCCTAAATTCTGGAGTATTTTTGAATCCAAAAAACTTAAATGACTAACCATTTTGCAGAGCTCATCGAGACCTTTCCAAAAAGCCCAAGACCATCGAATTTCAAGATTCCTAGCTCAAAATATTTATGTTTAAAGTTGAATGACTGAGATACATATATGGAGTTGAACTTGATCCTGTTTTAGATCTGAATTCACATTTTCTTCTGTAAATAGAAGATGGTAAGCTGCTTTCTCAAAAACCTAGCCACCACCATCTTTTTCACTAATTGTAGCACCACCATCTTGGCTGGATTAGTCATCGGAGGGTCATCATTGTAATTGGATAAGGAACTCCAATCAAAGATCCACAACCACCATCGCATAGGGGAGCTCGAGTTCACTATTGTGTGTGCATTCATGTTGTTATCGTATGTCGGAAACATTGTTTTTGCACTAAAGGAGATCTTGAGGGAAAATCCTTGGACATGTCTCATCTCCTTCTTGTTGTTGGTTTCAGATGATTCTATTGTACCCATGTGCTTGATCAACCGTGTAGATCCTAATGACATTTATTTTCATGATATTAATTATGGTTTTGTATTATTCCTCCTTTTTTCGAGCAGTTTTGACGGTTCATGGATATGTTATCCTATCTCTTTTTATCATATACATTTGGATGAGAATATCAAGAGAATTTCTAATCGCATTTTAGATCACTATTGGAAGACCAAGCATATAACATCTTGTATATCACGAGTTTTATCACATTTTTTATGCTCGCAAAATTTTGAGATGAAATATTGGAACGAATATGTTATGAATCAAATGTATACGATTATCATATGAACTGAAACAAGGAAAGTTATGGACAAGACCTAATATTTATTTTTACTATGTCATTACACATAGTATAATCATTCGATACATTCTAAAGTTTGTAGATGGGTTCTTCATAACTTTCCAATGCGTCTATTATATATTAGATTATATTGAATGGAGGAAAGATTTATACCCCAATTGTTGATGTTTTGCTTTTATTACTCAATCTTTCTTTAAATAATATATAGTATGCTTGAGATTCCAGCGACAACATCGAATCAAAGTCCTAATTCAATAAGGATTATATCCTTATTATCTCCAATAAATATCAACTAATTAATAATAAATAAGCAACAACTTTACTTAACAAATTTGGTTAAAGTTGTTGCCTTTTTATCAATTAATTAATTAACTTGATAATCCCATTATCAAAATTGGAGAAATCGTGGAATTAATCCTCAAAGCTTATGAATCATATTCATGAGCCCCAAAATTAAATGCAAATACAATTTACATCTACAAAATTAATGTGAGTCAAATTCACACAATTTCATCCATTAGAAATATTATGTAAATCATATTTACATAATTATTTATACGAATCATATCGATATAAATATTAATAATTGTGAATCACTATTCACATCAATAATGACATATATCTGTGAATCTTATTCATAAAATTGTCCTTATAAAATAATGCAATAATAACTATTATTATTACAATATTGGCTTTAATACGTATGAGTCCTAATCCAATTAGGACCCATGGGATACAAATGCAGATACTTAGAGATAATGTCAAGGAGATCATACTATCCTTATATAGTGATTTGAAATGTGGATAACTATCCATTTTTAGGGTTTACATTATTTTTGCAAAAATCCATCACCTACGAATGTTGAGCTTGAGCTATAACACTTTACACTCTCAGTGAGATCAATGAAACGCATAATATCCATATTAATCACATATTTAATAACTAAATCATATTTAATTATCATAGATGTCAATTCTCATATGTCCAAAAAACCTTTACCATATTAATATTATTAATGATAATTAAATCATATTTAGGTATCTTAGACAACCAATCTCATGTGTACAAAAATGTGAATCATATCCACAATATTTATGATAACTAAATCATATTTAATTATACATTTCCCATTTCTCAGATATATTATGAACTACTAAGTTATTCTTGATCTCTTTCAGGAGAAATGTGATTTCTCCGTGGTACTTGGTAATAAGGACATGGTGATTTTACATTCATGTATACTCACTTGGATTGAGATCATATCTAAATCCAGATCACTCGAATCTCTCAAAGATGTTTTATTAAATCAAAACCATAAATCTAATCTTCTCTTTGCATCTAAATCATATTCAGATCAATGTCAGCAATTAGACTGGGATCATATTACTTCTCCATTGAGAGGAGTCACTAAAATCCTAACTTGTTTCATCACTCCCTCAGATTGGAAGTGTTACGTTTACACAATTTTTTACGATCAGATCACCCAATAGTATTCCTAATACGTGTACATCCTGCATATTGGAAGACCTATATTAAACTCGAAGTATTAGATCATATTTGAACATGTATGATCCCTTTGAGAGATCGTATTACTTAAATGCCCTCGTATGCACACCATCTCACTAGTGTATAGACCTTGATTAGATCAGCAGTGTATCAATCTAGCAAATGTACATACTTAGACATATAGAAACACATCTATCTCCAGTTAGAGGATGCGTGCCTATATTGTGACAATATATGACATAGGTCTTGGTTATCTTGATCTCACTAAGTCAACTCTTTGACCTAACTTATCTAACAGCTCTGAATCTCTATTCATATGCATAGGACTTGCTCAAGAGGTCGGTTAGATATCAACCTTTAGAGAAGGATTGCCTTCACCTTCTCAGGTTTGAGATCCTTTAACAATTTGACAGTGCTTGATGAGTCCTCAATCTAACTCTTTAGATATCATCCAAGAACCGTCCTCTATGATTCAAAAGTTGAATCAACGCATGTATGATCATTAAGATGGCCACGGTACATAACCCTAATTGTACAGAGGGACCTATTAAACAAATTTGTTATTCTTTACATTAGATTGGGGAATGATTTGTAATAAAAATGATTGCGTAATGGCTCGTCGTGGGCTTGTAGGTCCAACAATCTCCCACTAACCTAAAGAGCCATTAATGGGCTAATCTTTAAACCCACAGTCATGTGCTAATCATAAACTATTTAGAAAAAAATAGTTTGGCAACCTCACCAATCACTCTGTTCCTGAGAGACTACGCCAAGTCCTTCTACGGTACTTGCATATCTCCTAGTAACAGTGCCCGCATCCAATTTGAATGTTGCATCTTATGCAACCCATACTCAATCTTGTTAAAGTAGTTATATTTTCTTTCAAACTACAACTCAATAGATACAAATTATTATAACCAAAAATTTCTATAATCCTTATTAGAATACCCTCACACCTAGGGATCTCTATCTCTTTAGACTAATACATAGTATTAAGTCTTGTTAGGTACCTGCAGCTAAGACCTTTTAGATTACTATATGTAAAGTCTTAAGTACTTGAAGATATAACTTTGAGAACATTATCTCAAAAGTCTTATTATTGTTGAAGGTGTTTTTATTACTGCTATTAAGTGTTTTTATCTCCATAATAGGATTAGTAACTATTTACTACTCCCACTGCATGGCAGACATCAATCTTATGTACACATCTAGGATACACCAGGCTTCCTATCGCTGCTGCATAAGGGCATGCAGCTTTAGTATTCACATCGTCATACGCTTTAAGATGTCCCTTTAGATAGATCGGAACCATATCTTATGGCAAAGAAGCCATACTTGGGGTTTTCCAAAATGGAATACATCCAAGATGTACCGCTAATGTGACAATCCCAATGTCCTTTTCTCTTTGCTTCTGAACAATTTCAGAACTAAGATCTTAGAGGTATCCTTGAGATCTTTGATGAATCTATGATACATCATATTTATTATTGACCACCATACTAAACTAAACAATCCAATGAAATTCACATTTAATTCATCGTTATTAATAATTTGTATGTTGTATATAATTAACCCTGATTGCTATTTCTAATTATTGTATATCTATCACTAACATTTTCTTTATTTTTTTCATTTTATTAAAAATCCAAAAAAATAGATAACTACTGTATATATTTATTTTGTCTTTAAAAAGTAATTAAAATTACAAAAATCTAATGCTATTAAAAAAATAGTGCTTTTATCCATTAAAAATACTTCCAAAAATATTGTTATGTGTTAGTGACCTCATCTCACATTTTGTCCAACATGAAACTTATAGATCTCTTTGACATCTACAACTTTCATGTTTTAACTTTTTGTTAATTCTTCCTCCTACTATTTCTTGTGTATTTTTCTTTATTTTCTTACCTTTTGAGTGATCTGATAGGGCCGCCCACGTGGCCCCATTCTCTTCGTGCCACCGGCTTATCCCATGGCCATCAGATCCTCACATCCCGCCTCCATCTTGTCCAGTGATCTCTGCAGCTCTCCTAGCCATTTGATCGAACCTTTCAGATAAAATCTTGTCCACCCACATTCGCCTCCATCTTAGTAGTTGATGGCTTTGCCATATAGTGGCTCCATGCCCTCCACATCACTTGTTCCACCCCCATACGGATGAAGCCCCCAGCTTCATCCCAAACACAAGCTCGTGCCTCGCTTCCCACCTTTGGATCAGATCCATGATCTAATCCCATCCATTATTCGTGCTCCGATCTAAGCCATTGGATCCCTTGCTCCAACGGCTATCAGGCATCTTCTACCTCCAAATGCCTCCCCTTCTTAGGCGTTACGCCATGCACCACCTTGCCCTCTTTCCATTTTAGCACCTGCACCTAACTTGCTTTCCACGTTCTAACACAAACCCTCCATAGACATCACCGTCCCTTTCGTGCACCATTCAACGCCCCACTTTTGACCTTCTAGGGCTACCGTTCACCCATTTCAAACCTTGCGCCCACCACCTATAACTGCAAGAACTCCTCCATTAAATACCCAACCCCGCCTCCACTCTGCCTCATCCACCAATCCACGGGTATTGGCTCAGCTTCCCTCACCGGTGATAAGGAGATGAGACCTTATGTTCAATAGCTACTGGCTGGAAGAACGATGGAACTGCTTGTCGGAGCCCAAATATCACTGCCACCCTCATGTCTGGGAATGAAGAGCAGCTTCTGTTGGATGGCCCTCCCTCGACGAGCATCCAACAGCCTAGGCGAAGCCGCGTCGCACCGTCAAAGCAGCCGACTCGGTGAAGCCAAGCCAGATCTGAAGCATCGAGGCACGTCACGTGTCCCGAACCTATAGTCGAGCGTCGAGCCTTCATCCGAGCCTAGCCCATGCGCGTGCATCGTGCATGCAGGCTGGGCTATTTGCATCCAGCTTTCCACGAATTTTTGATTTGCAAGTAGGTCCCTCCACACGTGCCTCACATGCACTTCAGGAGAAATTAGAAGGAGGCCCTACCATGTTCTAGATATTGAATTTGGGCCCTCAAGCGCTTGGTGAAATTATAGGGAAGCATGGTCGGGTTTCACATATTGCATTTATGCCCTCCAAGGACCTATTTGCAATAATTACCTTTTAATTTTGCATATCTTTACTACATTCATGCCCTTGCACACTTTATTCAATATCTTGAGCATACGAGCTCATTTTTTGTTGATTTTAGTTTCATTGAGTTGCTAATTTTTTCCTCTTCTCGATGGCATATTTTATTTACTGAATTGACACTTAATTTCTTATGGCAAATTTTAGATCTTTTATATGTCACCGGTGCTTATTTTAAATGCAATAAATTACCAATGTGCCTTAATTGATATTGAAACCAATTAACGTTTGACTACTCAAGGATTTTGAATCATTTTAGGGCATATTTGTACTTATATTTTGAATCACTCCATATTGCATAAAATCAAAGAAAAATAGCATACTCCTCATTTCTATTTTTGTCTACATTTTGTCTGCATTATTCTGTGTTGTGCATTGTAATTGCATAATGAAGACCAAGATCTTTGAATTTTATCACTCAAATTAAATCAATAATTTTCCATAGAAAGATGAGGAGGCTCGTGTCCCTACGTTTGACCTTGGTAGAATTATCAAGTAAAATTCTCCACATATTCAAAATTGTTTTTTTATAAATCATTTTCAACACCTATACTACGATAAGAGATTATTGTTAACTTGGTGAAAACACGATTCATTAAATGGCACCATTACCGAGGACGCAGCTCACCCTTATTTGTTTATTGAATTTTATTGTATTATTTCGATGTGATTATTTTTAAAAATTTAGTTCTTCACATTATGTTTGTTTTTGCATTATCTGATGATCAATTTCCTTGATGATTTTCTGACGTTTTTCTTCTGGGGAAGGGGCCATGGAGACTGAGGATGCTTAAGTACCATGAAGGCATGGAATCATGAGCTTCCGCTACAAGGAGCTGCAGAAGAAACCGAGAAAATAAGGAATTCAACCAACATTCTATCATGCATTTTGTCTTGTATATATGTAGTCATTGCATTTTCAGTGGTCCTCCTTTGAGGGCTTGCATGTGTAGCATAAACTTGAACCTTGCATGTGGTGTGTGAACTCCACCCCTAACCCATGTGATGCTTCACTTGAGTGTCGACCTTGGGGTTGGCGTACGACTCTTCGAGCTCTTTTATTTTCTATCACTTTTGCTTGTTTCATAGGATAGGGAACATTTAATTCACAAGACACACATACATCGCTTCACTTGGCCAAATTAATTGAATTCTTTCCCGCTAATAGAAGAATGTTTAGGGTGCGGTTTCTTTGACTTGCATGCATTTAGTGTAAAAATTTTCAATACAGTCTTGCACGTGCATAGAGATGCTTGTTTGACTTGAACTCACATTAACTACAGTGATAAGTTTATCATAAAATTGAGACTGTAATTCAAGTTGATGAAATAAAATGGAATAAAAATCACTCTTGATTTATGGGAGAGCAACCCCCATTATTTTACGCATGATGTATTGAATGTTGAGAGGTGAGGATGTATCCCTAGGATATGCCCAAAATCTAGTCATTAAACTAGTGTAATGGACTTCAATTATGATGATCACTAATAAAATGTACAAGATAAATTTGGTTGAACCCTTACGGCCCTTATGTGTAGAGTTGGTGAAATCAAGGGTTATTGCTTGCTTTGTTGAGCCTGAATGTGCCTTCTCCTAACCCTCTCGTAACCCTAGATGATTCACCCACCCCCTCATCTCCATCAATTCATCTTTGTAAATCCACCCCCACTCTAATTCTGTTAATCGTCAGTTCCCCATCAAACATTCAATAATTAAGGTACTCTTCAGCCTAAGTGTAGGAGGGGGACTTTGTATAGTGATTGATTATTCACCACATGTCTCTGCATCCTCATTTCATATCCAATACTTAGGCTCCTCTCAGACTAAGTATAGGGGAACCTGAGTAATTCATTCATCCCTCTTCCTCTTCTTATACTTATGTCATTTTGTCCTAAGTATAGGAGAATACGAGTCAGTTCTGCTATATCACCTTGTATATTACCGGAGTTATTGCTTCATATCACTTTGTGCTATGAGGACATAACAATGGTTAAGTATGGGGATATACCATATATGTACTTTAGCCATAGCTTGTATTTTAAAAATTTTAAAACTTTTCGAGGCGAACTGATTTTTGTAAAAGTTTTTGTAATTACTTTGAAAATTTTTCTAGCTATGTGATAATGTTTTGAAAATTGTTTAAAAAATATTTTGAAAATCTATATATATTTTGTAACACTGTTTGGAAAATCTTTTCAAAAATGAGGGACTACTTCTTATTTTGTAATTATAATTAACCATATTAAAAATTCAATAAAAATCAGAAAAACAAAAATATTTTCTTGAGCAGCAATTCTTACTATTGAGCTTAAAAATGAGTAGCCATTTCTCAATGAGGGAATTACGGTCTCCCTTAGTAGAGTGGGTGATGAATCAACATTTTATCATCTTTATTCATTTATTTTAGCTTAAAATCCCTTATAAAACACATGTATATAATACTAACTCCATATTCTTACTAACTTGCATCTACATGTAAATATTTTACACTTATTACCATTTTAACCTAAAATAAATAAAGAAAGAAAGAAAAGAAAAAAAAAGATTGTATATATGTAATAGATACAGACTGACCCGAACCGCGAGAGAAGGTCAAGACTTGACCTCATCACAAGGAATAAAGTAGGGGACATAGGGTCCTTAATCAGAAAATCCAAAAAGAATGTGTTGTGTATATTTGTATACTTACACTATTTTATTTGTACATAAATTGAACACAAATTAAATAATTTTCAAAACAAAATTAGTAAATAAAAATGTTTTCTAAATAATAAAATTATTTGCAAAATAAAATCATGTACAGAATAAAAGTAACCACATCTAGAAAAAGCCATTATGTGATAATTGAAAGACCAATTCTTGCTCCACATGAACTCAAATCTAACCAAACTCACTAACATTGTATTCTAAATTAAATTATCTTTAAAATGGCTGTGATTTCATATTTTTTTGAGTTACAGTGGAAAAGTCGGTTTTCAAGGGTTGTTTGTGCAATTTTACAATTTATTTGTACATATTGTATTTGTAAATATTTGTAAATATTTTTACTAATAAATAAAAATTAAAAATTTAAACAAAAAAACTAATTTCCTTATTTAATTATGTATATAATGTACCTTATGTATATAGCATATGCATATAGTTGACATTCTTAAATAACAACCATAAAAATTAAATAAATTAACATTTATTATCCCATTTAATAAAGTGACAAAAATACAAAAAAATTATTTTTGTAAATAATTTTAATACTAATTCCTTTATCATCTCTAAGTCATTTCAAATTTCTTTCCTTATCTTTATCTCATTTTGAATTTTGAATTTTGAATTCTTCTCTTTTCTATTAATATGGCTCCTCCGCCCTCATTTCAACCTGATTAATCATTTGGAGTGGAGTCTAGTTTTTCTGAGAGCCATCTTGTAGATGAAGGGCGCTCAGCCTCCGAGTCATCCAGTGACAGCGAGGCGACACTCGTCGAGGCGATTACAACATTCGTCCGCTCCTTAGGTGAGATCCATCTTTATTTTTCTTATTTTTAACCTAGGTTAATAGTAGTATTATTTTTTACATTTTTTTATTTTGTTGTCATTTTTTTCTAGATCTCAGAATCTAACATCATGATCCGATTCGCCCGATTCAATTTTTAACCTTCACATCTTGATTTATTGACGTTCTTATTCTACCTCATGCTTTCATCCAACTCCGGCTGCGTACAGTGGTCGGAGACACGGTTTCGATCCACATCGTAAGGATATGCATCCACTCACATCTCCGTTTGATTTTCCGCATTTCGAATAATTGGGATCGAGCCGTCGTGCTCGTGTCCTCATTTGTTTATAAAAAATAAAAAATAATAAAAAAATTTTTAGTTTTTTACATTTCTTTTACAGGATAAAATAAAAATAACAAAAAAAAGAAAGTAAATATTTTTGAAAATATATATTTATGGTTTCTATTTAAAAAAATAAAAAACTATTTCCCTCTATTTCTGTTAATAAAAAATATAAAAAACAAAAAAGGGTTGTTGCCGTCACCGCGGCTCCGCCGCTGCCTGTCCACGTCCGCACGCCCACGCGGAACCCTCCGGCTAGTCGCCGCCCACAAGCACGAACCCTTCACTGTCGCGAGCCAGAGCCCTCCACCGCGGAACCCTCAGCCCAGCCACCTGGAGGTCGGCCAGCCATCACCACCTTCCAGAATTCCCTCCTTCACCACATCCACGACCGCTACCCAGACTTCCCGCTGGCACCCACAACCATTAGGACCTCTAGGGTTCAGCCCCGCGTCCACTACGACCGGCTGCCTCTTCGCCTAGCGTGCCAAGTGCCACCACGCACGTGCCGACAACCTCCAATCACAACTCCCTTAGGCTTGAGACTGAAGAGAACAAGGGGACCCTAGGTATAGTGTTTTATTTGCACTAATTGCATAAAGTTCCCCATAGGTTTATGAAATTGCTAAAGAGCCCTTGCTAGTTCAAGCATTATATTTGGACGAAATTACATCTACACCCACAGAAATTTAAAAAATTGCAAAGTGCCCCTGTTCCAGTACCAAATCACGTGTTCTACACGCATCTTGTGGGTAATTCGCACTTTTTCCTTCTATTTTAGTTCCTATTAATTTTTCTTTCAAAAACTTCGAATAGTGCAGTTCAGTCCCTATTTTCCATACTAATTATTTTCCATGTTCTTATTATTAAAATAAATGTTTTCATTGCTCTAAAAATGCTATAAAAATTTGTGTATATTCCAGTTGTATTCCTCTTCATTATGTATAAATTTTCATTGCATTTTATTTTATTTATTATTATTAAAAAAATCAAAAACAGTGTCATTTTCTCTTCGTGAAATTCAAAAAATCATAAAAATTTCAATATTGCTCTAAAAATACCAAAAAATTAGATTAGTTTAATTTTTTGTCTTTTAATTCCTATCTAATTTTCGTGCATTTTTCAAATCCCAAAAAATTTGAAAAATATCAAAAATTTTAGAAAAATGACAGAAAATTCTACAAAAATCCAAAAATCATGAATTCACTTCCTATTTGTCGATGTTTATCTGTATTTTGGCATAAAATTAGTCTCTAGGCATTTTGGGCACTTAAAATATTTTTAAGTTGCAAATTACTCTAGGCTGTGCACTATTTATCATTTTTACAACTATTTGATTTTTAGAAAAATACAAAATATCTGAAAATTCTACAAAAATTCACAAAAACATTTCAAAGCTTTTAAAACACAAAAATATTTTGTCTGTAATTTTCTAGACATTTCTGACTATTTTGAAAAAAATACAAAAAAGAGTGTGGTGTGCCTATTTCTTCCCTTATGCATATTGTTCCTTATTTTTGAAATAAAAAGGAAAAAATCACAAAATACCAAGATAGTTTGCATTTGAGATTCTCTTTTTCTTTTAATTGATTTTCGATTATTTGAATAACCCTCGGGAATTGTACCCTCCATGAGTTCGATAATGTTGCTATACAAGTAAATAAGTAGCAAAAATTTCTCTCGCTTCATTAATCTTGTAATTAATTTTGTAGCTTGAGAAGAAAAGAAAATTTTGTTTGTTTGTTGAGGGATATTTTGGTTGCAACGACCACTACGCTTTTATTTTCATATCTTGATTTAAAATCTCGAAGATCTAGTGTCAACAAAATGGCGCTGTTGCTGAGGAGGCATGATTAGGGTAGTTAGGTTTCACTTTTGACCTGCTATTCTTGGTTGTAAATATTTGTTTATATTTTCCCCCATTAATTCCATTATTCATATTCACTATATTTATTTCATTTTTTTCTTGTTCATATTCGATAATTGTGTTTCTTACACATTCTCTCTTTTCTATTTCTTGTGAGGGCCCACGAAGTGAAGGAGGCAATCTTAGGAGAGCCGAAGCACCCAAGCGAAGCAGAGGCGGCTTTATTCTTCACCAAGCCGCAAGAGAGCGTGAGAGGAGGAGAAGAAGAATTGAAGAAGACCAATAAAAAAAATTAGACTTTGTTTTTTTTATTTCTAGCATTTGAACTCTTGTAAATGGACATTCATTTGTTGCGAGGTCTGTTTTGCCAAGTACCGATACACTTGAGGGACCTCGCCAGTTTTGTTTTTATCACTTTATTTTTATTTGTTTAACGCATATTTTGTGAGCTACCTATTGATTGCTTTAATTAATTTTCTTGAATCATGTAATTAAATAGGTCCAAACACCCTAAACAAGAATTTATGTACCTATAGAATAGAGCGTAATTAGACTTACTCAAATTAACATGTTCTTTCCCATTAATAGAAACTATTGTTAGGATGGTTCACTTACATTTGCATATAAGTTAGTTTATTTTTCTGTATTTAAATTCTGGGCGGATCACCCTGCATGTAGAGTGCTGGCGACAAGGTACACATCTCTAACCCCTCCATGCATCATATTGTTTAATCGCACATTAACATTTCTGATCTCCTTCCTTGTTTTCACTTGCATAAGTTAAAAAGGAAATTGGACACTCGGTAGGCGCTTTATTGAAAATATTCAAACAAAGTGATAATCGGCTAAAATTCGGGACTACTAAAGAAAACTCAACCCTAAAATAAACGTACGGAAAAATCATTGTTTTGGGGAGAGTAACCCCCGCCTTGTTTGATTTATCTGCAACGAGAGAGCGATCCACACAGTAGGATAGAACCACGCCTGAACTCTCTTTAGACTATTGTCTTGTGATTAGTTGTTCTCCAGTGAGTACTTCACCGAGTAGCTGGTAATTGGTCCAAGATTTCCTTAGGAGAGTGGGCAGATCGGTAGCCGATAAACGGTCCGCACCCATATTGGCTAGGGAAAACTAGTTGTGAGATTGGGACAGTCTCCTGGGAGCATTGGGTTCCTAACAGCTCGCTTTAACCGCTTTGATAGATTGTATTATCACAAAACTCTAAAAATTGACAAGATAATTGACCGAATCTTCACGGTCTTCACATTGCATTGAGTTGGTGAACTGGAGGTTTGTTTTGTGTTTGATTCCTAGTGTTCATACTAGATCCTTCTTTGCATTTGCGCCTTTTTAAACATCTTTTGAATAGACCCCCGTGCTCTCCCAATCATTTTCTCTTGTTTCGGAGATGGCCAACATGACTTATGTTAGTCTGATCTTTGTGGATCCTTCGTACCCTCCAGCTGATCCACCTTCCTTTTTCCAGGATGACTTTCCTCCTGATTTTTATGCATATCCACCTAACCCATTGTTTCAGGAGTCGAACTTTGATTCTTACCCACCCTCATTCCACTCACCCGATCCTAGGATTTTGGAGTCATCTTTCATGATCTCCACACTTGAGACCCGGGAACCAGATGATGGAGCATATGAATTCGAGGACTAGCAATCTATTTAACATAAATAAGAGCCACAATGCTGCTCCACTATTTGAGGATATGGATTCACTTAAGTATAATCATGGAAGATTACAATCACTCAAAATACAAAAAAATGAGAAAGTTTTAAAAATCCAAAAAGATTTCGGGAGACACATTGTTGATTCATTTTATGTGGAGAGGGAATTCATGCCAACCCATTTTCCCACACAGTCATTCACCACATTTCCCACCCTTGACCCTGAGCATTCCACTATACAGACTGCTCTTGGTAATCCTCGTGTATATGATTATTCTGATCTCCTCCCTTGTAACGAGGAGATCCAAAAATTCAAAAAAATGTTGACTTAACCTGAAGTGATGGCCACCATTAACGAGATCATTTAAGCCCCACTTCACCAATCCATGACCCATTTATCAGCTCCTCAACACAAGAAAAGAAAGCGGGGAAGAAGATCTGAGTGTCACATCTTGACCATGGCCACTTCCTACGCCATCTCCCATCATCCAAATTTTAATAAAAGGAACACAGCCATACCTCTTGTGAGTTGCTCCATATCTGACTATTCTTGTGATAACACTCTCCTTGACGGTGGTTCATCGCTCAATATAATACCCTTCTCTATGGTACAGTCTCTTCATCTTGGGCCTCTCAAGAAAACTAGGATTATAGTTCAATTTGTTGATGGATCTATCAAGAGTCTGAAGGA
Source organism: Ottelia alismoides (assembly GCA_037367405.1). NCBI lineage: Eukaryota > Viridiplantae > Streptophyta > Magnoliopsida > Alismatales > Hydrocharitaceae > Ottelia > Ottelia alismoides. The sequence continues at coordinate 43,999 of JAZKJV010007485.1, read as the reverse complement.
TATTCTAGAAAATGTTGTCATTCTTATTCAGGGCATGAACTTCACTTTGGATTTTGTCGTATTGCCCATGGAGACCTCCACCCCTGTGGAATACCCTCCAATCATCCTGGGATGACCTTCCTCACCTTTGCGAGAGTTGTTATTTATTAAGGATCAGGAGAGATTTGCTTCCGTTCTGATGCAGGGAGCGATGTGTTGATCACTACACGCATTACTGACTATAGACCTACATCCCATGAGAGTGTGCCCGTGTTAGCAAACCCCAAGGACCTTGACCTTGATGATAATATCAGACATTCTTGCTTTTTGTTGGATGATACTGAGACCCAAGAATTCCTCCTCAAGGTGGAAGAATCAGAAAGAATTGACCTTGGAGTTTCCCCTTCTGGTATGTGAAGATGCATTAATGACATCCGCGGGATTTACATAATAGACACCCTAGAGCGGAAGGCAGACTTGAGACTAGACACAACAGACATGATTTGACTACTTTCACTGATAAGTCCATTCCTATTCACCTTGATTTAGATGAGACTGATAAGACCAAATTTTGTTTGATTGCTTTTGTAAAAGAATTTGGACTTTTGATGAAGATGATGATCCAGTAGAGGCTTGCTACGATGGATATGATCTTACTTTTTGTGATAATGATTTCGAGCCTTTTTACTTTGCTATTTGCGATACTTCCCAGGCAGGACATGACCACACTACTTCCATTAACCAATTCATGCCTGCACATTCTGAGACTGATGAGGATACATTCATGGTCGATTCTGATCAATTTATGTCTAATGATGACCCCTATATCGACCTACACCTTGTTAGATCCATTCCTCCGCGATCTCGCAAGAAGGTCCGCTTTCTACCTTCTTGACCTTTGTACATTCACTCCTCTTGTATATCCTTTCGTTTCATTCATTCTTCTTCTGTTTTATCGTTCGCCCCTTCTTCCGTGTGTGTATGTATGCTATACTTAGGATGTACTTTATCCTATGTATAGGAGGGCGAATAATTTGTGTTGTTCATATTCATCTTGTTCATCACTCTTGTTGTTGCCCATACTTAGGGATACTCTGCCCTAAGTATAGGAGGGGTGATGTTGTTCATATCGTCTTTTTTGTTTTTGAGTCCGTACATTTGCTACATCGGTTTTCCCCTTTTGTACAATCTTATATACATAGGATTACTTTATACTAAGTACAGGGAGATCACCGACTTCTATTCTTTTCTTCTTCTTTTTGAGTCATTGTAGCATAGGAGTCTTTTCACTTTTCTATACTTAGCACAAGTTATGTCTTCCTTTACCGCTCTCAGATCACTATGAGGACATAGTTTGAGCTAAGTATAGGGGGTGTCATATATATTGTATATATACTTTAGACATAACTTGTTCTTTTAATATAATTAATTTTGGAGATTTGTATATAAATTCGTAAGATTCACGTATGTGTAGATAGACTTTGATCACCTTTAAAAAACAAAAAAACACAAAAAAACAAAAAAACCAAAATAAAAAACCAAAAAAACAAAAACAAAAACAAAAATAAAAAAAACAAAAAATTCCTTGTATATACTTGTATATATTTTACTAATCCTTTTTCCTTTTTTTAAAAAAACCTACAAAATCAAAAATCTATAAAAAGTTGCATTAAAAAACTTATTTCGCATGTGTATTATTTTCCTTTCTTTTCCAAAAACACATAAAAAGTTCAAAATTAGAAAATGGTTTCAAAAAAAGGCTTTCTGTTTGCATTTAACATATTTTCTTGCATTTGCATGTGTATTTTTCAAGATAGTATTGATATTTAAACTAAGTTTGGAATAAAATTGAAGGATGGAGGTAAGTTTTACCTTAATCCACTTAATTTCATAGGAACCTTATAAGAAATTGAGTTAAGACTTTTCAGGTCCTACAAACTTAATTCTTTGAGTCCATAAGACTATGTTCACATGTCATCTTGATTAATCTAGGTAGAACATGTAATAACACACACATGATTCTTTCAGACCGTGGCTTATCTTGAACAAGCACTCTACACGTAGATCTTCATGGAGGAGGTAGTGAGGAGGCAGAATCTTTTGGCTTGGAGTAGCATACGAGGGTAGTACATCTAGGCAGAACCTCTCGTCTTTTTACAAGGATTGTGCATCTCAACCTGATCTAGTAGCATTGAGTTCTAAAGACAGGATGTTGTGGGGTTGCAATAATGCTTCAAAAGAGGGATAGTTACTAGCTCAAGAGGAAAAACTCCTTATGAACATGCTGCACCTTATATATATTTTCAAAAAGAGAGAGAGAGACAGAGAAATGCAGATTCCAAAAGTGGACAGTCCTGATTGAAAAGTAAAATGCCAGCCAAAGTGTATATACAAGGATAAAAAAGAGAAAAATAATAAGAGCTTGAAATTCAAATTTTTGTAAGCTTGCATCTCGATGACTTGGCTACACTGGTCATGCATCCAAGGATAGGTAGCTACACTAGTTATCGTCCATTCTTATCTCCATCTCCTCTTCTTGAGCTGGTTGTACTTGAACTTAGAAGGGAATATCCTCTCTCCTAGAGGAAAGAGTTGCTAGACTTGGGGACTAGAGTTACCTTATCGAGGGAGGCTGTTTTTTTGCTACTTTTGAGATGGGGAGGTATACGTCACTTAAACCTTACAAGTAAAGATTCATAGTCATAAGACTGTGTATGTAGACTTGTTCTGATCTAGCTGTTGAGGAGACTTGAATAGGAGTCTTGTGGAACTTAGAGGCTCTTAGGTTTTAAATCCATTTCCCATTAAGTTTCCGCCAATAATCCAAGGGTCTGACAGGGCTCCATACTACAATTTTATGAAAATAATTTTATTACTTAATATTGTCCTCATTTCTTTATTTTTCCATTCTTTTTCTTTTTTCACTTATTCTTTCAAATAAGTGTATGCAAAGGGACTAGCAAAGGTAAAGCATAGGGGGATGATGAATATGCATTTCATTATCTTTATTCATTTATTTTAGCTAAAAATCTCTTATAAAACACATGTATATAATACTAACTCCATATTCTTACTAACTTGCATCTGTTTGTAAATATTGTACACTTATTACCATTTTAATGTAAAAGAAATAAATAAAGAAAGAAAGGAAAAATAAAGAAAAGAAAAGGAAAAAAAGGAAAAAAAGGACTTATATATGTAATAGATACAGGTGACCCAAACCTCAAGAGAATGTCAAGACTTGACCTGATTGACCAAGAATAAAGTAGGAGGAGATAGGGTCCTTAATTAGAAAATCCAAAAAAACATGTTTTGTATATTTGTATACGCATATTTTATTTCTACATAAATTGACCTCAAACAAAACAATTTTCAAAACAAAATTTGTAAATAAAAATGTTTCATAAAAAATAAAAATGTTTGCAAAATAAGTAACCACATCTAGAAAAGCCATTAAGTGATAATTGAAAGACCAATTCTGTCTCCATATGAACTCAAATCAAACCAAACTCATTTCCTTTGTATTCTAAATTAAATTATCTTTAAAATGGCTATGATTTCATAATTTTTGGTTTTACGGTTGAAAAGTCGACTTTTTTAGGGTGGTTTATGTAATTTTACCAATTATTTATATGTATTGTATTTATAAATATTTGCAAATATTTTTACTAATAAATAAAAATAAAAATAAAAAAAATAAAATTTTATAAAAAAACTAATATCCTTATTTAACTATGTATATAATGTACCTTATTTATATAATATATGTATATAGTTGATATTCTTAAATAACCATCTTAAAAAATAAAAAAATAGAATTTATTATTCCATTTAATAAAGTGATGAAAAACAAAAAAACTATTTTTTCTGAATAATTTTAACACTAACTCCTTTCTTATCTCTAACTCATTTCAAATTTCTTTCCTTATCTTTATCTCATTTTGAATTTTGAATTTCAAGTTCTTTTCTTTTCTATTAATATGGCTCCTCCTCCCTCATTTCAACTTGATCAATCTTTTGGAGAGGAGCCTAGTTTTTCCGAGAGCCATCTTGTAGAAGAAGGGTTCCCAACCTCCGAGCTATCCGGTGACAGCGAGGCGACACTCGTCGAGGCGATTACGACATTCATTCGCTCCAAAGATGAGATCCATCTTTATTTTTCTTATTTTTAGCCTAGATTAATCGTAGTTTTATTTTTTGCATTTTTTCTTATTTTGTTGTCGTTTTTTATCTAGATCTTAGAATCCATCATCACGATTCGATTCACCCGATTCAATTTTTCACCTTTACATCTCGATCTATTCGCGTTATTATTCTACCTCATGCAATCTTCCAACTCCGACCGCGTACGGTGGTACGAGATGCAGATTCGATCCGCATCGCAAGGATCTGCATCTACTCACATCTTTGTTTGATTTTTCGCATTTCGAATAATCAGGACCGAGCTATCATGCTCGTGTCCTTATTTGTTTTTAAATAACAAATAAAAAAATTATACAGTTTTTTTAACATTTGTTTTGCAGGATAAAATAAAAAATAACAAAAAATAGAAAATTAAATAAAATTTAAATAATATATTTACTGTATCTATTTTAAAAAAATAAAAAATCTATTTCCCCCTCTGTTTCTGTTAATAAAAAATATAAAAAAACAAAAAAGGTTACTGCCGTCACTGCAGCTCCGCCGCTGCCCGTCCACGTCCGCACGCCTAGGCGGAACCCTCCGGCCAATTACCGTCCACGAGCGTGACCCCTTCACCATCGCGACCCAGAGCCCTCCACCGCAGAACCCTCACCCCAGCTGCCTGGAGGCCAGCCCACCATCGCCACCCTCCATAATTCCTTCCTTCATCGACCCACGACCGCCGCCCAGACTTCTCTCTGGCACTCACGGCCATCGCAACCTCTAGGATTCAGCCCCGCGTCCACTATGACCAGCCGCCTCTTCGCCCAACGTGCCAAGCACCACTGCGCGCGCGCACCAACAACCGCCAATCACCGCTCCCTTAGGCTTGAGAAAAAAGAAAACAAGGGAACCCTAGGGATATTATTTTATTTAGGCTAATTGCAAAAAGTTCTCCAGAGGTTTCTCAAGCATTATATTTGGGCGAAATTACATCTACACCCATAGAAATTTCAGAAATTGTAGAGATCCCCTGTTCTAGTACTAGATCACGTGTTCCACACGCAACTTGTGGGTAATTTGCACTTTTTGCCTTATATTTTAGTTCCTATTAGTTTTCTTTCAAAAACATCAAATAATTGCAGTTCAGTCCCTGTTTTTGAGACTAATTTTGCATGTTATTTTTATTGAAATAAATGTTTTCATTGCTCTTAAAAATTCTACAAAAATTTGTGCATATTCCTGTTGTATTCCTCTTCATTATGTATAAATTTTCATTGCATTTTATTTATATTTGTTATTATTAAAAAATAAAAAACAATGTCATTTTCTCTTCCGGAAATTCAAAAATTCATAAAAATTGAATATTTCTTTAAAATTTTCAAAAAAATTAGATTAGTTTTATTTTATTATCTTATATTTCCTTTGTAGTTTTCCTTCATTAATTCTTTCAAAACCCAAAAAATTTGTAAAATATCTGAAATCTTAAAAAAATCATAGAAAAATTTTCAAAATCTAAAAATCGTGATTTTACTTCATGTTTTAGATATTTCTCTATATTTTTGCATAAAAATAGTCTCCAGGCATTTTGGGCACTTAAAATATTTTTAAGTTGCAAATTACTCTAGGTTGTGCACTGTTTATCATTTTTGCCACTGTTTGATTTATAGAAAAATACAAAAACATCTGAAAATTATACAAAAATTCCCAAATACATTTTAAAACTTTTAAAATCCAAAAATAATTTCTCTATAATTTTTTGGACATTTCTGACTATTTTGAAAAAATTTGAAAAAGAGTGTGGTGCGTATTTATTCCCTTATACATATTGTTCCTCATTTAAAATAAAAAATGTAAAATTCAAAATCATTAAAAAATTTAAAATAAAAAAATAAAAAAATAGAAATATAAAAATTAAAAAAATAAAAAGAAAAAAAATCACAAAAAACCAAGATAGTTTGCATTTGAGATTCTCCTTTTCTTTTACTTGATTTTCGATTATTTGAATAACCCTCAGGAATCGTAGCCTCCCTGAGTTTGATCCTATTGCTATATAGGTAAATAAGTAGCAAAAAATTTTCTTGCATCATTATTCTCTTGTAATTAATTTTGTAGCTAGAGAAGAAAAAAAATTTGTTTGTTTGTTGCGGGATATTTGGGTTGCAACGACCACTACGCTTTTATTTTCATATCTTGATTTAAAAACCCAATGATCCCGTGTCAATAGTGGGTGGTTAAAAGACCATGCAAATGGCATCGTCTTTACATAACATGGGTAGCCATCTAACGGTCTGTACTGCACCATACAGGCTGGAAATGGATGCAAATATTCATATGAGCTTGAGCTAGTCATTATTTCTTTTAAGATTAAAAAATCCCACAAAATTTACAAAAATAAAAAATAACAAAAAATCACTAACTTTAGAGTTGATGTATTCCTTACAAATCCATTATCACTCATGGCTTGAGAATCTGAGGACACTTGGTTTTTGAGATCTTGAGAATCTAAGTTAACTAGCCTTAGTCATTAGTGTTTGAGATTTAATAATCCACACTTCCCTAGTTTGAAAGATATGAGTGTTATATTGCTCGCTCAATCTCTACCTTTTAAGAATATGATAAGCACGTCACTTTCACAACATCATGATTGATGAGATGAGTTATCACTTGAGGGATTGGGACTGTAATTTGAGTTTAGACCTGATTTAATAATACTCGAGGATGGGATAAAGTCAATGAAGACATCAAAAAACCTTATTGTCAGTAAAACACTTGCTAGTTGTGAATAAGTTCTCATGCTATCATTTGATATTTACCTATGTGCCAGGGTGTGATGAAACTAAATAATTGTTGATCATTGTGCTCCAACTCTTGGTAAAAGCAGTGGAGCTTGCCAAAAAGAAAAGAAAAGAAATGTTTAAAGAAATGCTCTCCCAATTCAAAGTCAAATATCAAAGATCTTACACCAAAGGTGAGCGCTCCCAACCATTTCAAAGTGTCCAATCGGACCAAAGTTAAATTTGACCAATGAATCGGGCTAGTAACTCAAAAAGGGATCTGCATTGTAAGAGATACAAGTCTGAGTGTAAGTATATTAGATACTTAAAGAAGACAAGCCCCAGTGTACTCCCAAGAAAACAAGTACAGATGACTTAAACTCTCTTGAAGGACACAATGATCAATAAACCAAAAATATACATGTGTTGAGTAATAAGGCACTTGAGAGGATCCATGTTCCAATGTAAGGGAGAGACGAAAATACACAATCCTGAATCCTCCATCATCTGGCAAGTCATATACACTTTCAAGTGTTATGAACTATTGAGACGGTAGACGGAATGCAAGAACTGATTTATTCCCTAGTGTTGAGGATTAGGTCTTGAGGAGAGTCTCTCGAACTAGGACTTTGAGTGATGTTTTTACTCGACTCATGATTGCAGTACACTTAATTGTTATATCTCTTATATTCAATGTACAAAAAAAGAGAAGAAAATTAGAGAAGTTGGACTCCTTTTTACTAGAGCATGGTTGAGCCCAGAAATTTAGTATCACTAAAATTAAGGGTCTTTGATGAATTAAACCTTGAAAACTCACATGTATTATCAAGACTTAATTCCGATTCATTCATTTCTTTAAATGCTCGAGGACGAACATAGTTTATGTACAGGGGGATCATGAATCTATGGTAATCATATTATCTATTATTAGTTACCCTCCTAAACTAAACAATTGAATAAACTTCACATTTATTTCGTCGTTATTAACAATTGGTATGTTGTATATAACTAACCCTAATTGCTAACCCTAATTATTGTATATCTATCACTAACATTTTCTTTATTTTTTCTTTATTAAAAATCCCAAACAAATTACATAAATATTGTATTATTTTGGCTTTAGAAAGAAAATAAAATTACAGAAAATCTCAAACTTGTAAAAAAGAAATGTTTTTATAAATTAAAAATACTTCTAAAAATTTTGTTGTGTTATTGACGTCTTCTGACTTTTTGTCCAACATGAAACTTGTAGATCTCTTCGAGATCTGCACCATATTTTGACTTTTTTTTAAATTTGGCTTCCTTCTATTTCTTTTGTATTTTCCTTTATTTTTTTATTTTTTCAATAATCTGATTCGGTCACGTGACGCCATCTAGGTCACCTACATGGCCCCTTCTCTTCGTGCCACCTGACCTCTCCTGGAGCCGTCAGATCTATACATCCCGCCTCCATCTTTTATGTTGATCTCCACTGCTCTCCTAATCGTTTGATAGAACCCTTCAGATAAAATCTTGGCCACCCACTTCCACCTCCATCTTAGCCATTGATGGCTTTACCATCCACTGGGTATATGCCCTCCACATTCCTTCGTTCCACCCCCACTGTAGGATGAAGCCCACAACTTCATCTCAACTACACACCTGCACCTCGCTTCCCACAGTTGGATCAGATCCCCTTATCTGATCCCATCCATCGCTTCGCTCTCCCATCTAAGTCATTGGATCACTTGATCCAACAACCATCAAGTGTCTTCCTCCTCCAGACGCCACCCCTTCTTGGGCGTTACACCTCGCACCACCTCAACCCTTTTGCATTTTAGCGCCTTCACCTAACCCCATCTCCTTGTTCTTACACAAACCCTCCATATCCATCACTCCAGTCCTTTTCGTGCACCATTCATTACCCTATTTCTGACCTTCTTGGGCTGCAGTTCACCCGTTTCAAACCTTACGCCCATCACTTGTAACTTCTAGAAATCCTCCTTAAAATACCCCGCCCCTGCCTCCTCTCAGCCTCGTCTGCCAATCCACGGGCATTGGCCCAACTTCTTTTGCAACTCTGGTGATAGCGGAGGGGCAGAACGTTGAGGTGATGATGACCTTGGCCTAGCTGATGACCCGTAGCGTTGATCTGTTGGACATGCGAGCCCACGACGAGCCATTATGCAATAAATGTTATTGCGAATATCATTCCCTGATCTGAAATGAAGGATAAATAATTTGCATAATAGGTCCCTTAGTACAATTAGGGTTATGTACCATGGCCATCTTAATGATCATACAGCTATTAATTCAATTATTGAATCATAGAGGCTGGTGCTTGGATGAATATCTAATGAGTTAGATTGAGGACTCATCAAGCACTATCAAATGATTACTAAGAAATGATCTCCAGCCTGAGTAGGAGATGGCAATCCTTTCTCAGTTAGGTTGATATCTGACCGACCTCTTGATGCAGGTCCTCTGCAAAGGAATAGAGATTCGGAGGTATCAGATAGTTAGGTCAAAGAGTTGACTTAACGAGATCGAGATAACCAAAGTCCTATATCGTATGCTGTCACGATATAGGCACACATCCTCTGAACAAAGATAGATGTGTTACTATATTTCTGAGTATGTACATTTGGCAGACCATTAGGTTAATGACCTAATCAAGGTGTATACACCGATGCGCTGGTGTGCATATAAGGGCATATGAGTAATACGATCTCTCAAAGGGATCATACAGGTTCACTACTAAACCGGAAGACATGAGCTCACTGATGAGATATTGGGAAGAATCAAATTTCATGCACACGGTCGTCTCGCTTTGGAAGCTTGACTAAATTTGTAGGTTTGATATATACTTTTGGAAAGTATATGATCAAGACCTAGGTATGGTATATGCTTTTGGAAAGTATATGATCAATATCAACTCCCAATGATCAAAATGAGAAACTTACTAATAAAACCCTGAAGTAGACAGTGTAAAATTGATCTAATACTTCGGGTTTATTCTGAGTCTTCCAGTATGCAGTATGTATAGGTATTGGGAATTCCTGAGGATGATGTGATCATAAGCGATTGTATAACCATGACGCTACCATTCCTAGGGAGTGATGAAACGGGTCTAGATTCTAGTGACTCCTCTCAGTAAAGAAATAATCTGATCTTGATCCAAATGCTGGACATTGATCTGAATGTGATTCAGATGCAATGAGAAGATTAGATTTGCGGTCTTGATTTAATCAAGCATCTATGGGAGGCCCGAGATCTGGATTTGAGATGTGATCTCAATATCCAAGTCACTATATTGGGAACAATACAATCGCCCTGTCCTTATCTTCAAGTATTTGCGGAGAAAGCGCATTATCCTTGAAAGAGTTCATGGATAATTCTATTGTTGGTATATGTATCCGAGCATTGAGATAATGGATAATTAAATGTGATTTAATTATCATAAATAATATGAATTTGATTCATATTACAAGGAGAGTTATCTAAGATAATTAAATATGATTTGATTATCAAAGATGTGAATAATGTGAATGTGATTCATATTATTTGGGCACATGAGAATAGAGATCCAAGATGATTAAATGTGATTTAATTATCATGGATATGAATAATGTGGATAGTAATATCCAATTATTCATAATATATTATAAATGTGATTTATAATGTATTAGAGAGAGCTAATTATAATTTATATTTGTTGATTAATTATTAATGTGTATTGGATACACATTGTCTAATTAATTGAAAATGTAAATTATATTTTGTTTTGGGTTGTGAATGTGATTCACAATTTTCCAATGTAAAGATTGCAATATTCCCAAAATTAATTGTGAATTATTTTTGGTGATTAAATCCCAACAAAAGTTGTTGGAAATAAATAATGAGAGAGATTTCTACGGAGATATGCAATCTCATGAAATCTCATGAGATTGCCTCCATGAGAAATCAAGTGGGCGGCACCCAATTCCTTATTGGAATGGGTGGCCGTCCACATGGAAAGTATGTGGAGATGTGATCTCCATGTACATTCTCTCCTTATTTGATTGGTGTAATTTAGGATTGATTTATATTGGATTTTGTCAAATATATTTTAATCTAAATTAAATTACAAGTTGTTGGCTTTTACCAACAACAATCTCGACCATTGGATTGACATAAATCAATCTCATCCATTGATTTTATATGTCCCATGGATTGAGATCCATGGATCCTAAAACCCTATAAATAGAGAGGCATACCATGCTCTCTTCAGACATGCAATATTAGAGCAAAACTCTCTCTCTGTCTCTTTCTCTTCACACGCCATCTCTCTTCCTCTCATGGCTGTCCACCATGGATGCCCTAGAGAGGTTCTGCATCACTGCAGCGTCATTGTTATGTTGCCCGATCGTTTGCTCATGGATCTCCGTCTCCTTCGGTGCGCCTCGCTCTTGAAGAAGATGTCGGATCTCGTGTGTCAAGATCAGGAGATCCGCCGCTTGGATCATCAACATGGATTGCGAGGATCACGCGGTTCATCCCCGCGCTAGCAAGCGTCTCCTCCATCGGATTGGACTTGAGACAGGAGGTCTCTTCGTTTAGAGACTCGATCACAACCACGCTTCAAGAGGTAATCCTATTACTTGTTTGTGGTTTAGACGAAACGATCCGAGAAGTATTCTTGGATCATGTGGTTTCATCGCATGAAAATTTTTAAATTCCGCTACATCGAGCAACTAGTGCGACTAGTCGCTCCTCGTCGTATTCGATACGACGCTCACGCTTCCATGATGTTCTTGAGGATCTAACCATATCCTTCAAGTGGTATCAGAGCCTTAGGTCGAAGGTTTTGGATACGATCCATAAAACCGAAGGCGACTTGGGTTCGTTAGGGTTGCAAAAGTTTTATCGCATTTTATTTTTCGCATCTTTGTTTAGTGTAAATTTTCGGCCCTATTTAAATTGTTTAAAAACGAAAATAACACGGTATTTTTTTCCCATTAAATAAGGAAATCATATGATCTGAGTTTACGTAATTTGGATTCCGTTTGCTCTAGATATGATTGTTTTAATGAATATGTATTCACTGTTACGGGAACTGCGAATCTTAACATAATTAAGGAGTTAATTACTGTTTATAGATGCCTCAAAATGCATGCTAATCACATAGGTTCTGTTGTAAATTAAGTTAGAAAATTATGGAAACTTACTTTGCTTAATTTGGATTTAAATTGATTGAGATATGCTAATTTTAGTAAGTAGGGGTCACTGCTGAAATTACTTTCCTAATCAAGAACCATGTGATTGTCAATTAGTGAAATTAATTGTTAATTTCATGAAATAATTATGGAAAATATTTGAGAAATATTGGATGATGATTATTTCCTTAATTGACTTGGTCTCAACCAATAAATTGATTAGATTTGATCTAGATCATAATTGGAAACACAATCATCAAACTCCTTGCTTGAATAGGATTGGGAATTTGTCTAGAAAATTTCCTTATAATCAAAAATATTTTGATTATTACTATATGGTATAATTTCGATTGAAGAGCCGATGATCATCTCAAGTACAAAGTGGTTGACTCAGCATTATTTTTTCCCGAGATGGATATGGTGTCTAGTCGGGGATCGCTAGGGTAGAGGGTTGCAACGTATGCGGTCCGTCCCACTCCCGCCGGTACTGGCCATGATAGCGGGTATCGAACGAATGATGCCTGAGAGATCATGATGCATTTTTCTAATTATTAAAATTCAAATTAATACGTATTTTGAGATAATACCATATATTTGAGTAAAATCAAGTTTATTGATTGAATTGGATTAAAAAATTAATTTAATATGATTAAGTTAATTACATCCAATTAAGAACACTCTATTATGAATAGAGTCATTATTTCCATTGGAAGAATTAATCGTAATGAATATGATTCATAATGATTAATTAGAATTTGAATATGATATGGAGGATCACATAAGTGACATCCATGGTCTCCCATCAAGGCGAAGGGTTCCGTCGTCAGATATTGTATGTAGGAGACGCCTGTCCGAAGTGACAGCTCCTGCATATGATCCATTTGGATCGGGCTCATCGCTTCTCGAAAGATTAAGGACGTATGTGTAGTGACCCCAATATCGGGTCCTCATATTATTGGGGCGATATTTGATTGCGCATAGCGAGTTGTATTCCTGTTGATGGTTGGTTCAATTAATGACTGGTCAACATCACCTTAGGGGTGGTGGGCCCGGGTGTTAAAGACTGAATTGGGAGATGCAAGTTGGACATGCAAGGCAGAATGTGTTCTGGCTTCTTTTTATCCGAGTTATAGGTTCTCATATTATTGGGATGTAATAAAGATAAGGAAGGAGATCTCAGATCTTGCTTGAGATATAATGGTAAGCATATCTCTTACATTGAAAGTGATTGAGGGAATGAACTTTCATTGTTGAGATGGCAAGACAACTTTGATATAAAAATTCCTAAATCAAAGTAAAATATATATTTAAATATGTTTATGAAAATTTCTTATTTCAGATAATCCTTCTTGAATCCCACTCAATGTTATACTCAATAATAACCAGTAGAATATCATGGATTGGACCTATGATACAGATATTGTACTTGCAATTGGACACATAATGTATGTGGTTGCAATGTGCAAGTTTCCTCATAATAATGAGGAATGATGATTAAATAAGACAGTAGGACTAAAACCCTAGGGTTTGTATGTCTCTATATGTCTTGATCTCATCGAATGTACTTTTGAAGTAACATGTCGATAATGATCGTAATTATCAAATAATCCTTATAAAATCTAAGAAGATGTTCTGACATACATATGTGCTCTCGACATATAATCATGAATGACATGGTTCTCTGCATTATGCAGAATGGTAGCTCTATAGGAGATGATGTATTCAAATTGTTTGAGTACCTACCTGAACCTAAGTTTTAAGACTTTAAATGGATGTAGATACGATGAGTGTCATCATTCTACTATCTATACTCTAGTCATTCATGAAGCTTCATAATATTCATATTGTATGAACTAAATGAAGCATATACTCTTATATTGAAATTTTTGATTTTAACATAAGAGATCCTTTGTCTTGAGCAATGGTCGCTTACAGATAAAGGGAGAGTAGTGGAAGCATGGGTTGGACCCAAGTATGAAGGAAAGTGGAAGAGTTGATTGTACTTCTGTGACTTCCATGTGACATCTAAAGAGTTGGATGAATGTCAATACTGCAATAAGTTGATGTGTTGATAGTATTACTATCAAATCTATATAGAATCCTTAGAGAAGGAATCATATAGTACTTCAGAATAATCTACATATAATCATTGAAATTGACTTACTTATTAGATAAGATAAAGTCTAATAATTGTATCTCAATCTTCTAATGACACTTGCAATTGGTTGCATCTGTATTAGAATATTAGAAATTTGATCTTAAGGTTTAGTGGTCATCCATGTTGGAAGTGATGCAATTGTTGCAACAATTTCCATTGGATCAATAGACTTCATAATTTCAGTGGGAGAGAGACCTTGGTCTTAGAGAATGTCTTTATGACCTAGATATTAGAATACACTCATAGTTTATTTCTAAATGTTGGAAATAAACATGAATTCTGGAATAAACCTATCATAGAGAGTTATGATGAAGATATTTCAGATAGTAATCTAAATGTAAGAAAAATAATGAATGGTTCATTAAGATTTCTAATACTGAAAATTAAACCTTTAAAGATCAATAGGAGGATATAGATCATTTGACAATGATCTGGCATCATGTTTTGGACATATGTCTGTTGGTGAGATTAATGAACAAGAGATGAAACGTTAGAATGTCTAAAATTTCAAAACTTGCATACTTATGAATATTGTATTCAAAGTAAAATTGTCCAATGCACCTTTTTTTGGAATGGTGTAAAATGTTAAGGTATTCAAGATCTCATACATATTGATGTATGTGAATCATCTATATCAGAATAAACATTATGGATATGTGATATCTATTAATGATTATTTGTGATATGAAATTTCTTCTCTTCACTTAGAAAACATTGAAATGTTCAAAGATTTCACAATTTTGATTTAGAACCAATGTTTGAAGGAAGATTAAATGAATTTGATCTAACCAAGGTAGCTTGTACCTATTAGATGAATTCAAGGAATATCTTATGGAGATGTAAATATAATTCCTATCTTAATCCTCCTAATGAATCTTAACTCAATAGAGTTGTGGGGAGATATAATTGGATCATGTGCGACATGATATATTCAATGATGAATATCAGCATAATTATCTATTAGTTTTCAAGGTATAAATGTAGTATAGACTACAATGTATATCCTTAATAAGGTTCCATGCAAGTAATCTGTAATATAGCACTAGAGAGTGCTACTTCATTGGGAAAATAAAGGATGGTATTGGATACCTACTTTATGACCTTGAGATTCTTAAAGGATCTCATCTCTGAGAATGTGATTCTTAGAGGACGACTCTCTTAAGAATCAAGATGAAAATGAAGTAAAGGAACTCATTTAATCTTGAGAAGATAATGAGGCTCCTGAGATCGGAAACTAAATAGACAATAAAAGATGAAACACTAATGCTTCTTCAAATAAGTTTGAGGATGTATTCCATGTGTAAGTTAAGTCTGAAAATGATCAGACTTCATGTGATGAAGCTCCTGAGGATCATGACATGGAAAAACGGATGTTAGCAATAAAAGTCTAATGTAGACTTCATATACAAGTGTTGTATATGGACCCTCGAGGATCCACCTATATGGGTAAGACCCATTAAGGTGTAAATAGATCTTCAAGAGAAAGAGGGAACCTGATGAGAAGGTAGAGACCTTCAAAGCACGGTTCGTAGCCATGAACTACACACCGAAGAGAAGACATTGCTTGCGATGAGACTTGCTCTCCAGTGACCTTGTTTTAACCCATCAGAATATTGCTAACTATAGCTACACAACTTGACTATGACATCTTCATGATGTGAGTCAAGATTACATTCCTCTATGAATTCCTCTCTGAGGAGATTCATATGAAGTAGCCCCAAGACTTCATGGTTGAGGAAAGAAAGGTGTGCAAGCTAAAGAACTCCATCTTTGGACTCAAATAAGCTTCTTGTAGTTGGAACATAAGATTTGATGAAATTATAAATGTTATGATTTCAGATAAAATCTTGATAAGCTTAGTTCATCGTGCTAAATGTAGATATTATTCTAATCATATGGAATGATATAAGGATAATAATAAGTGTTTCATAATTTTGTTGTTCCATACCTTGAGATATGATCTCAAGGATACCTCTTAGATATTAGTTGTGAAGTCATTCAGAAGCAAAGAGAAGAGGGTATTGGGACCGCCACATTAGTAGTACACCTTGGACTTATTCCATTTTCCAGGAAATTCCAAGAAAAGCTTCCTTCCCTTAAGATGTGGTAGTTACCTGTCTAGAGGGATAGCACCTCAAAGAGTTGAGGAAGTGAATTTTAGAACTGCTTGCACTTGTGCATCAGTTATGAGAAGCTGAATGTGTGCTAGATGTGTATAAGAACCAGATGTCTACCATGCAGTGGGAGTAGTAAACTGTTACTAATCCTACTATGGAGATAAAACACTTGATTGCAGTAATAATAATATCTTCAAAGATGATGAAATTTAGAGATAGTGATCTCAAAGTCTTATCTTCAAATGTTTAAGATCTTGTAGATAGTGATCTATAAGGGTCTTAACTGTAGATACCTTAGGAGATAGAGATCTCCATGAATGAAGGTATTCTAATAAGGATTATGGGAATACTGGTTATGATATGTAATAAGATGTAGTGTCAAGGACACTATAACCGACAAAAAAATGTGTATTGATTGCATAAGATGCAACATTCGCATTGGATGCGAGCACTTTTACTAGGAGATACAAGTGCCTTAAAAGGACTTGGTGTAGTCTCTTGGGAACAGAGTGACTGATCAACTTACCTAGCTATTTTCTAAATAGCCTATGATTGTCACATGAGTGTGGGTTTAAATGATTAGCCCATTAATGGCTCTTTGGGCTAGTGGGAGATTGTTGGACATGCGAGCCCACGACGAGCCATTATGCAATAAATGTTATTGCGAATATCCTTCCCTGATCTGAAATGAAGGATAAATAATTTGCATAATAGGTCCCTTAGTACAATTAGGGTTATGTACCATGGCCATCTTAATGATCATACAGCTGTTGATTCAATTATTGAATCATAGAGGCTAGTGCTTGGATGAATATCTAATGAGTTAGATTGAGGACTCATCAAGCACCGTCAAATGATTATTAAGAAATAATCTCCAACCTGAGTAGGAGATGGCAATCCTTTCTCAGTTAGGCTGATATCTGACCGACCTCTTGATGCAGGTCCTCTGCATAAGAATAGAGATTCGGAGGTGTCAGATTAGTTAGGTCAAAGAGTTGACTTAACAAGATCGAGATAACCAAAGTCCTATATCGTATGTTGTCATGATATAGGCACGCATCCTCTGACCGGAGATAGATGTGTTACTATATGTCTGAGTATGTACATTTGGCAGACCATTAGGTTGATGACCTAATCAAGGTCTATACACCGGCGCGCTGGTGTGCATATAAGGGCATATGAATAATACGATCTCTCAAAGGGATCATACAGGTTCACTACTAAACCGGAAGACATGAGCCCACTCATGAGATAATGGGAAGAATTAAATTCCGTGCACACGGTCGTCTCGCTTTGGAAGCTTGGATGAATTTGTAGGCTTGATATATACTTTTTGAAAGTATATGATCAAGACCTAGGTATGGTATATGCTTTTGGAAAGTATATGATCAATATCAACTCCCAATGATCAAAATGAGAAACTTACTAATAAAACCCTGAAGTAGACAGTATAAAATTGATCTAATACTTCGGGTTTATTCTGAGTCTTCCAGTATGCAGTATGTACAGGTATTGGGAATTCCTGAGGATGATGTGATCATAAGCGATTGTATAACCATGACGCTACCATTCCTAGGGAGTGATGAAACGGGTCTAAATTCTAGTGACTCCTCTCAGTAAAGAAATAATCTGATCTTGATCCAAATGCTGGACATTGATCTGAATGTGATTCAGATGCAATGAGAAGATTAGATTTGCGGTCTTGATTTAATCAAGCATCTATGGGAGGCCCGAGATCTGGATTTGAGATGTGATCTCAATATCCAAGTTACTATACGTGGAACAATACAATCGCCCTGTCCTTATATCCAAGTATTCGTGGAGAAAGCGCATTATCCTTGAAAGAGTTCATGGATAATTCTATTGTTGATATATGTATCCGAGCATTGAGATAATGGATAATTAAATGTGATTTAATTATCATGAATAATATGAATTTGATTCATATTATAAGGAGAGTTATCTTAGATAATTAAATGTGATTTGATTATCAAAGATGTAAATAATGTGAATGAGATTCATATTTTTTGGGCACATGAGAATAGAGATCCAAGATGATTAAATGTGATTTAATTATCACGGATATGAATAATATGGATAGTAATATCCAATTATTCATAATATATTATAAATGTGATTTATAATGTATTAGAGAGAGCTAATTATAATTTATATTTGTTGATTAATTATTAATGTGTACTTGATACACATTGTCTAATTAATTGAAAATGTAAATTATATTTTGTTTTGCGTTGTGAATGTGATTCACAATTTCCCAATGTCAAGATTGCAATATTCCCCAAATTAATTGTGAATTATTTTAGGTGAATAAATCCCAACAAAAGTTGTTGGAAATAAATAATGAGAGAGATTTCCATGGAGATATGCAATCTCATGAAATCTCATGAGATTGCCTCCATGAGAAATCAAGTGGACGGCACCCAATTCCTTATTGGAATGGGTGGCCGTCCACATGGAAAGTATGTGGAGATGTGATCTCCATATACATTCTCTCCTTATTTAATTGGTGTAATTTAGGATTGATTTATATTTGATTTTGTCAAATATATTTTAATCTAAATTAAATTACAAGTTGTTGGCTTTTACCAACAACAATCTTGACCATTGGATTGATATAAATCAATCTCATCCATTGATTTTATATGTCCCATTGATTGAGATCCATTGATCCTAAAACCCTATAAATAGAGAGGCATACCATGCTCTCTTCAGACATGGAATATTGGAGCAGAACTCTCTCTCTCTCTCTCTTTCTCTCTACACGCCATCTCTCTTCCTCTCATGGCCGTCCACCGTAGATGCCCTCGAGAGGTTCTCCATTGCCGCAGCATCATCGTTATGCTGCCCGATCGTCTGCTCGTGGATCTCCGTCTCCTTCAGTACGCCTCGCTCGTGAAGAAGATGTCGGATCTCGTGTGTCGAGATCAGAAGATCCGCTGCTTGGATCATCAACATGGATTGCGAGAAGCACGCGGCTCATCCCCGCGCTCGTAAGCGTCTCCTCCGTCGGATCGGACTTGAGACAGGAGGTCTCTTCGTTTAGAGACTCGATCGCAACCACGCTTCAAGAGGTAATCCTATTACTTGTTTTTGGTTTAGATGAAACGATTCGAGAAGTGTTCTTGGATCATGTGGTTTCGTCGCATGAAAATTTTAAATTCCGCTGCATTGAGCAACTAGTGCGACTAGTCGCTCCTCGTCGTATTCGATATGACGCTCATGCTTCCGTGATGCGCTTGAGGATCTAACCATATCCTTCATGATCGTCGTACCTTAAGGATATGAGGAGATCCTTAAGCGCATCACAGAAGCCTATGGATCGCATCGTATGCAATCGGGAGAGACTAGTCGTACTAGTGGCTTGAGGTATTGAAATTTTAAAAAAATTTCAATGATGAAACCACATGATCCAAGAACACTTCTCGGATCATTTCATCTAAACCACAAACAAGTATTAGGTTTACCACTTGAAGCGTGGTTGCGATCGAGTCTTGAAACCAAGATAATTCTTGTCTCAAGTCCGATCCTATGGAGGAGATGCTTAAGAGCTCGTTGATGAGATGCGTACTCCTCACAATCCATGTTGATGATCTAAGAAACAAATCTCATGATCTCGTCACACGACATCCGATATCTTCTTCACAAACGAGGCGCACCGAAGGAGACAGAGATCCACGAGCAAATACTCCGACAACATAACGACGATGCTGCGACGATGGCGACTCTCTCCAAGGTTCCATGATGGATGACCACAAGAGTGATAGGAAGAGAGTCTTGGCATGAAGAGAGAGAGGGAGAGAGCATTAGTTTACATTGTAAACATCGTGTCACTCGAAGAGCAAGGGTTGTCAATCCACGGACAACACACAATCAATGGATGAGATCGATTTCTGTTTCTTTTAATGGCCATGATGTTGTTGTAAAAACACAACAACAATTGATCTAATTTAAATTCATATATAGTGATAAATCAATATAATTAATTTCGAAATTAAATCTTTTGACTGGTCTTGGAGATAATGAGAAGATTGACCACATTCCCTAAAGAAAAGGGGACAACTACCCTTTTGAGATAGAATGGGTCTATATCCTAAAAATCTCATGAGATCTCAATATCTCATGAGATCTCCAAGATTTACAACAACATTTATTGTAAATTATTTCATAAAAATAATTCATAATTATCTTGTGAATATTGCAATCATACCTTTGGGAAAATGAGAATCACATTCACATCCCAAAAAATGTAAATTATATCTTCAATTAATCATCCAATGTGAATACAATTAACATCAATAATTACTAAAAAAATATAAATCATAATATGCTCTCTCTAATATATTATAAAGCACATTTATACTATGCATGATTATATGGATAGTGTTATCGACATTATTCATATCCATGATATTTAAATCACATTTAATCATCTTGGATATCTATTATCATGTGCCCAAATAGCATGAATCACATTCACATTATTCACATCTTTGATAATAAAATCACAGTTAGTTATCTCAGATAACTGTCCTTATAATATGAATCAAATTCATATTATTCATGATATTTAAATCACATTTAATTATCTATTTTCTCAATTCTCGGATGCATATATCAAAAATGAAATTATCCATGAACTCTTTCAAGGATAATGCGCTTTCTCCACAGATACATGGAGATAAGGACATGGCGATTGTATTGTTCCACGTATAGTGACTTCGATTATTGATATCACATCATAAGTCCAGATCTTGCGGACCCCCCATAGATGCTTGATTAAATCAAGACCGCATATCTAATATTCTCATTACATCAGAATCACATTCAGATCAATGTCCAACATTTGGACTAAGATCAGATTACTTCTCTATGAGAGGAGTCACTAAAATCTAGAACTATTTCATCACTCCCTCGGAATGAAAGCGTCATGGTTATACAATCATTTATGATCACACCACCCTCAGGCATTCCTAATACCTGTACATCCTGCATACTGGAAGACCCAGAATAAATATGAAGTTTTAGATCTTTTTTAGACTATCTCCTTCAGGACTGTATCATTAAGGTTCTCATTAGATCATTGGGAGTCGGTATCGATCACATACTTTGCAAAAGCATACATCATATTAGATGTCGCTCATATACTTTCCAAAAACATATATCAAACCTTACAAATTCAATCAAGCTTCCAAAGCGAGACGATCGTGTGCGGATTTTGATTCTTCCCAATATCTCATGAGTGAGCTCATGTCTTCCGGTTCAGTAATGAACCTGTATGATACCTTTGAGAGATCGTATTACTCATATGCCATTGCATGCACACAAGCACGCAGGTGGATAGACCTTGGTTAGGTCATCAACTTATTAGCCTGCCAAATGTACTTACTCAGACATATAGTAACACATCTGTCTCCGGTCAGAGGACGCAGGCTTATATCGTGATAGCATATGACATAGAACTTTGGTTATCTCAACCTCGTTAAGTCAACTATTTGACCTAACTAATTTGACACCTCATAATCTCTATTCCCATGCAGAGGACCTGCATCAGAGGTTTGTCAGGTATCAGCCTAAATGAGAAAGGATTGCCATCTCCTACTAAGGTCGGAAATCATCCCTTAACAATCATTTGACGGTACTTGATGAGTCGTCAATCTAACTCTTTAGATATTCATCCAAGCACCAACCTCTATGATTCAATAATTCAATCAACATCTGTATGATCATTAAGATGGCCATGGTACATAACCTTAATTGTACTAAGGGACCTATTATGCAAATTAGTTATTCTTCATTTCAGATCAGGGAATGATATTTGCAATAATATTTATTGCATAATGGCCTTTGGTGAGCTCGCATGTCCAACAATCCCCCACTAGTCCAAAGAGCCATTAATGGGCTAATCATTTAAACCGACACTCATGTGACAATCATAGGCCATTTAGGAAAATAGCTAGGTAAGTGATGAATCTACATTTCATCATCTTTATTGATTTATTTAGCTTAAAATCCCTTATAAAACACATGTATGGAATACTAACTCCATATTCTTACTAACTTGCATCTGTGTGTAAATATTGTACACTTATTACCATTTTAACCTAAACTAAATAAACAAAGAAAGAAAGGAAAAATAAAGAAAAGAAAAAAAAACAAATAAAGAAAAGAAAAAAAGAAGACTGTATATATGTAATAGATATAAGCTGAGCCGAACCTCGAGAAAAGGTCAAGACTTGACCTGATCAACCAGGAATAAAATAGGGGGAGATAGGGTCCTTAATCAAAAAATAAAAAAAATGTGTGTTGTGTATATTTGTATATTTACACTATTTTATTTGTACATTAATTGACGTCAAATTAAATAATTTTCAAAACAAAAGTTGTAAATAAATATGTTTCCTAATTAATAAAAATGTTTGCAAAATAAAATCATGTACAGAATAAAACAAACTACACTTGGAAAAAAGCCACTAGGTGATAATTTAAAGACCAATTTCGGCTGCATATGAAGTCAAATTGAACCAAACTTACTTCCATTGTATTCTGAATTAAATTATCTTTAAAATGACTGTGATTTCATAATTTTTGGAGTTACAGTTGAAAAGTCAGTTTCTGGGATGGTTTGTGAAATTTTACCATTTATTTGTAAATATTATATTTAAAAATATATGTATATATTTTTATTAATTAATTAAAATAAAAATAAAAAAATAATTTTAAAATAAAAAACTGATTCAATTATTTAATTATGTATATAATGTTCCATACGTATATAGTATATTTATATAGTTGCTATTCTTAAATAACCATCACAAAAAATAACAAAATTAACTTTTTATTCAATTTAATTGAGTGACGAAAATAAAAAAAAATTTATAAATAATTTTAACTTTATCTCGTTTCAATTTTTTTCTCTCATCTCTTATCTTCATTAAAAAATTCAAAAAAAAAAATCAAACTCCATTCTCTATCTATTAGTATGGTTCTCTCTCCCTCATTTCAACTTGGTCAATCATTAGTAAGAGGAGACTTTTCTCCGAGAGCTATCTTGTAGCAGAGAGGTGCCTAGCCTCCGAGCCGTCCGGTGACAGTGAGTCGACCTTTGTCGAGGTGATCACGGTCTTTTCCGCTCCTAAAGTGAGATCCATTTTTCTTCTCCTGTTTTATAACCTAGGTTAATCTTAGTTTGCTTTTCTTTCGTATTTTTATTTCGTTATCATTTTTTCTAGATGTTAGAACTCATCACAATTTGATCTGAATCTGACTCGATTTTTCATTTCACATCTCGATATATTCGATTTCTTTTCTACCTCACACAATCTCTGACCTCCGACCACGCACGGTTGTCGGACATCTGGTTCCATCCACCATTTTCCTTGGAACCGCACTCGTTCATGTCTTCTGTTTTGATTTTGGGATTGAGCCATAGTGCTCACATCATAATAGTTTATAAATAAAAAAATAAAATAAAATAAAAAAAATATAATTTCTTTCTTTCTAACATTTGTTTTGCAGGATAAATAAAAAACACAAAAAAAATAAATAAAATTATAAAAATAGCTCTGTAATTTTTATTTTTGATTTTTTTATTTTTTCCTGTTACTATTTACATTTGAAAATTAAAAATAAATAAATAAATACCAAAAAAATTTTGCTGCCATCCTTGCGGCTTCGCCGCCCGTCGCCCCACTACGCGCTCGCGCGAGGCACGCCGCCCCACGCCAGGATCTGCGCCAACGCTGGACTGCACCACCTTCTCCACGCCCTCACAATCTCAGCCGCCACTCTGCACCTGCCATCACCGGCACTCAGCCCTTAAGTCCTTACACCATCACTAGGGAGCAACCCCTCTGCTTGAAAGAACGTGCCCAATGCATTAGAGGATCTCTACCGACTGCGCCTCCACCGACCAGCTTCTACCTCTGCGCGCAACCCATCTCTGCCATCCTTAAAGCGGAGCCACCACTTCCTCCACCGATGGTGAGCACCACGTCGTGCGCGACACATCCTCCATGGCCACCACGACCTCAACTAACCTCCTAGAATTGCTCATCCTCGTGCGCGAGCACCACGTGCACTATCGATCGAAGACCTTCATAGTCGCCTCCCTTAGCTTGAGAGATAGAAACCAAGCGGCGTCACGACCCTTGCACCCCTACGTGGGAACCAAAAGGAAATAGAAGAACCCTAGGGCATTTAAATAAAAGATATATTGGAAAAATTTCAATTTTTCCCCTGGAGGTTTTACAAATTGTAAAGAGCCCATGTTCCAATACCATATCACGTGTTCTACATGCAAGTTGGCGGTAATTTGCATTTTCCCCTCCATTTTAGTTCTTGTTAATTTTTCTTTCAAAAAATTCGAATATTTACACTTCAGTCCTAGCTTTCCAGACTCTATTTTGCATGCTTCTTTTCATTGAAATAAATGTTTTTGTTGCTAAATAAATTCCTCAAAAACCATGCTATGATCCTGATGTGTGTATCTTTCTGGCATAAAATTTTCATTGTATTATATTTCCATTTGATATTATTAAAAAAATAAAAAATAGTGCCATTTTCTCTTCTTGAAATTAAAAAATTCATAAAAATTTGAATATTGCTCTAAAAATTCCAAAAACAATTTGATTAGTTTTATTTTATTGTATTTTAATTACTATCCAATTTTCGTGCATTAATTCTTTCCAATACCCAAAAAATTGAAAAGTATCAAAAATCTTAGAAAAAATCACAAAAAATTCTACAAGTATCCAAAAATCGTGATTTCTCTTCCTATTTGTATATATATTTATTTATATTTTAGCATACAAATAGTCTTTAGGAGTTTTGGTCTCTTAAAATATTTTTAAATTGCAAATTACTCGAGGTTGTGCACTATTTATCATTTTTGCCACTGTTTGATTTCTAGAGAAATATAAAAACACTTAAAATTCTACAAAAAATTACCAAAAACATTTCAAATAGTTTAAATCCCAAATATTTTCTCTGGATTTTTCTGAGCATTTTTTATATAATTGAAAAATACAAAAAGAGTGTGGTGCGCCTATTTCTTCCCTTATGCATATTGCTCCTTATTTTTAAAATAAAAAAATTGCAATAATCAAAATTATTAAAAATTTAAAAATCAGTAAATTAAAAAATTAGAAATATAAAAAAAACTAAAAAAATTAAAATGACAAAAAAAATTCACAAAAAACCAATAGAGTTTACATTTGAGATTTCCCTTTTCTTTTAATTGATTTTTGATTATTTGAATAACCCTCGGGAATTGTAGCCTCCCTGAGTTCGATCCTGTTGCTATACAGGTAAATAAGTAGCAAAAATTTCTCTCGCTTCATTATTCTCTTGTAATTAATTTTTTAGCTTTACAAGAAAAAATGTTTGTTTCTGCGGGGAATTTTGGGTTGCAACGCCCACTGCGAATTGAATTTCATATCAATACTTTTAAACCCCAAGAATCTCACTCAACAAAATGGCACCGTTGTTGGGAGGCACGACGAGGATAGTTAGGTTTCTCTTTTGACCTGCTATTATTGGTTGTACATATTTGTTTATATTTTCCACATTAACTCCATTGTTCATATTCACTACATTTATTTTATTTTTCTTACTCATATTTGATAATTGTGTTTCTTACATATTCTCTCTTTTCTTTTTCTAGTGAGGGTCCGTGGAGCGAAGGAGGTGATCTTAAGAGAGCCGAAGCACCCAAGCGAAGCAGAGGCGGCTTGATTCTTCACCAAACCGCAGGATAGCATGATAGGAGGAGAAGAAGAATTGAAGGAGATTAAAAAAAGTTTTTTTTTTTTAATTTTTTTCTAGCATTTGAACCCTTGTAGACGGACATTCATTTGTTATGGTGTCTGTTTTGCCAAGTGCCGGTGCACTTGGGGGACCTCACCGATTTTGTTTTCATCACCTTATTTTCTTTGTTTCATTTGGATTTCGTGAGCTACCTATTGATTGCTTTAATTAATTTGCTTGAGCAAGGTAATTAATTAGGTCCAAACACCCTAAACAAGAATTTCTCTACTCATAGAATATAGTGTAATTGGACTTAGTCAAATTAACCAGTTCATTCCCGTTTATAGAAGCTATTGTTAGGATGGTTCACTTGCATTTGCATATAGGTTAGTTTACTTTTCTGTATTTAAATCTCTGCATGGATTAACCTGCATGTAGAGTGTTGGTGGCGAGGTACGCATCTCTAACCCCTGCATGCATCATTTTGTTTAATCGCACATTGGCATTTCCGATCTCCTTCCTTGTTTTCACTCACATAAGTTAAAAAGGAAATTGGACACTCGGTAGGCAATTCATTGAAAATATTCAAACCAAGTTATAACTGCCTAAAATTTGGGACTGCTAGAGAAAACTAGACCCTAAAATAAATTTAAGGAAAAATAATTATTTTGAGGAGAGTAACCACCATATTGTTTGATTTATCTATAGCGACAGAGTGACACACACACTAGAATAGAAACACACCTGAACTCTCTTCAGACTACTGTCTTGTGATTAGTTGTTTTTCCAGTGAGGACTTCATCAGGTAGCCGGTAATCGGTCCAATATTTCCTAGGCAGAGTGGGAAGATCGGGTAACCGGTAAACGGTCCACACCCATACTAGCTGAGAAAAACTAGTTGTGAGATTGGGACAGTCTCCTGTGAGCATTGGGTTCCTAACAACTCTCTTTAACCGCTCTGATAGATTGTATTCTCACCAAACTCTAAAACTTTACAAGATAATTTACCGAACTTCACAGTCTTCATACTATGTTGAGTTGGTGAACTGGGGGTTTGTATTGTGTTTGGTTGCTAGTGATAGAGGTCCTTCAATGCAATTTGCACCTTCATTCACTTTCACTCTTGCATTGACCTTCATGCTCTCGCATCCTTCCTATTGATTTCAAAGATATCGGACCAACGTATTTCTTGTTTGGACTTTGCGAACTCATTCTACACTCCGAGTCGTTCACCTTCTATTCGGGGAGCCTTACTTCCCGAATATTCCTCTTTCTCCACTTCACCCTTCACAACATCCATAAACCCACTATTTGAGATTGGCTTTAATCTCGAATTAATATATGGTACTCCATCAATTCTGAGCAATAATCGAGTGTCATGCACATTTTCAGAGTTAGATACCGGACACTTGATGCCACCAATGGGAAAGGGAGCCAAGTCGGAGTAGAGTGATATCAACAACACCATGTTAGCCTTCATTCATTCAATTCAAGCCCAGTTAATAGAGCAAGCTAATTTTCATACCACATTGAGAGATATGATTCTTGAGATGAGACATGAAAGATAAGATAGGAGAGACGAGGATAGAAACAAACCTGGAGGTGGGAATGGGGGAGAAGACCCTAACATAGAACCTAGGTTAAGCCTACATTAAAAGATGCTTATAATCTAGGAGCAGGACAAGCAAATTCTTGGATACAAATCCATGCGATTCATGGGAATTTCGATCTTAAGCCAACTATTTTACCTCTTCTCCCAATATTCCACGGTAATATCAATGAAGAACCTTATATACACCTCCAACAGTTCGATCGCATTTGTGGAACAATACACTACCCAAATGTCTCACTAGAGGTAGTGCATATGACCGCCTTTCCATTCAGTATGATGGACAAAGCTTTATATTGGTTGAATCACTTAGGGAAGGTTGTCACTACTTGGAAAGAGTTGAGGTCCGCATTTCTGAACAAATACTACCTACTTAGATGACTCAACCAAATGCGATCCTTGAATGCCAATTTCTTCCAGATGCCCCAGGAGCCTATTCACGAGGCGTGGGAAAGATTCAAATATCTGACGGAGAAATGCCCCCATCATGATATTACAAAGACCAGCCTTCTACAAAATTTCTTTGGGGGTTTAAGCATAGAGAATTAGAAGCTGGTAGATGCCGCTTGTGGGGAGATACACTTCAACAAGGATGAGGATGTCCTTTATCAAATTTTTGAGGAGATGACGGAGAATTCAACAACTCTTTCTTCTTCATGTGCTATTCATAAGCACCTCATCACCTCCCCTGCAGTACCCCACAAGGCCGTCAATTTGACAACAACACATGAAGTGGATAAGGTAGATAGCACTGACCTGGCCATCATTGGAAACCACCTATCCAAAGTGGATATTATTGAGAAACGATCCAAGAAGCTTGATAAGCTTCAAGTGATCGAGCAGAGGACAGAGAACCAATATAAGCTGGATGAGATAACAACGCACCTTGATCTTCTTGTGAGTAAGATTAGTGCAGTTCACAGTGTGAGTGCAGCAGTCTATACCTCTACTAGGGAGCAGACTTCTTTTACCCAGCAGAGTAGCGGAGGACCATCCAGAGTTCAACATGTCTACTACGTGCACACACCTAATCAAGTTCAGCAACATTCACATTAGATAATTCCTTACCAACATGAATTAGCCTACATTCTTGAGCAACAATCTCCACCTCAACCTATCATTTAGGAGGTGAACGACATCTGGTTTGACCGTGAGAGAAACCAGCCCCGTCCGTGAGGGAAAGGCCAGTTGGGTTCACAGCTGCGTTAGAGATCCATCCACTAGTTTTAGGGAGGCAGACAATAGAAGTACCAACACCAGCAGTTCCAGCCTCACTATCATTCTCCACCACAGTTCCAAAACTGGAGACAAGGCCAGCCACAGAAGCAGTCTATATATTATCCTCATCCTATCCAGCAACAGACTGCATATCATGGACATTATCCTCCTACTCCTCCTCATTATCAGAATATGTATGGTTACCAACAGCTTCCATACTATCAGCCTCAACGATATCCAGTCAATGAGCAACCTAAAGCCCCTTCAGTCAATCCAATACTGGACCAACTCGCATTGCTCATAAAGAACATGAATGAACCGACTCAGCTGATTGACAACCTGGCCACCACAAAGAAACTTATTCCAGCACAGGTCTAAGCCAAACCCAACAACTTCATATGCAAGGAGCAGGTGGCCAATAGCCCACCCACCCCTGAGACAAGTGTGTCCCTTAATTTTACATGTTTATATGATGCCATTCATATCAGGAGTGGTAGGAGATTGCAGCCGCCTACGCAACAGTCAGGGTTGGGAGATCGAACCACAGAGAGAGCATCATCTTCCACATCATCTCCTTTAGCAACAGTCGAGAGGCCCAATGTAGAAGCACCCAAGTCCGGAGGTTCACCACCTTTAATACCACCTTTACCAGGAAGATGTTGATCACCATCAGAAAGGGAGAATATACCAGTCGTAGATTCTTCCTCTTCAACAGCAGCAATATCCCGTTATGTTTTAGATTCTGTTTTTCCATCACCTAGTTTGGACAACACTGTACAAACTTATTCTGGTTGTCCTTTTGTACATGAGGATTCTACTTTGAATAATGTAAATGAATGT
This sequence comes from Ottelia alismoides, assembly GCA_037367405.1. Lineage (NCBI taxonomy): Eukaryota > Viridiplantae > Streptophyta > Magnoliopsida > Alismatales > Hydrocharitaceae > Ottelia > Ottelia alismoides. Next base: position 14,240 of record JAZKJV010007485.1, on the reverse strand, counting down.
TTGCATGTTTATTATGATTCCATGCCATTTCCTTCTGCTCTCAAATCTAAGAAAATTCAAAAATTAAAAACATCCATATCTGATCCTTGAGTGGTTGAATCTTACAGAACATCTTATTTTAAGATGCCACTCCTTAAGGCAATGGAATACATACCTACAGTAAAAAAGGGAATGAAAGAGACATGTACACAAAAGTGTCAACCAAGGCAGAATAGACGAAAAGAAACAAAGAAAGACATCTTGACCATGGCCACAGTTCATGCCATCAGTAATCTCCCGCCTAAAAAGAAAAATAAGGGAGCACCTCAGATCCGTTGCCATATTTTTGATCAAGAATTTGATCATACTCTTCTCGATAGCGGTTCCTCCATTAATCTCATGCCTTCCTCTATACTAACTGAATTTCAGTTAGGACCTCTTAAAACAACCAGAATGAACCTTCAATTTACTGATAGATTGATTAAGAGGCCATGAGGCATTTTAGAGGATGTTATTGTAGCGGTGCAGGGAATGAAATTCCCTGTTGATTTTTGTTGTCATGGATAAGGACACACCTGCACCATTATTCCATACCCTGATCATACTAGGTCGACTGTCCTTTGAACGAACGATGCAGTAGTCGATTATTGTTCTAGAGAGATCATCTTTCACTCTCGTAGTGCTAAGGTGAAAATTGAGATGATCTCTGATCCTAGACCATCACCGCCACTGATGAAACTCGATTTCATCATCTTAATTTCCCATTATTAACCCCCTTGCTTAAAATATATGTCAATCAAACCATGTTAATGTCCTGTAATTATCAGAGTCCTCAATAAATTAAAAACCACAAAAAAATGGCAAAACAAAAATCGGTGGTATTTTTAGACTTAAAAATACCTTAAAAAATATTTCGGGTCTTCGTTTGATCTCATCTTCAGTTTTGGTCAACATAAAACTTGTAGATCTCATCAAGATCTAGAACTTTCATGTTTTGAGTTTTCTCAAATTCGGCCTTTTTAACCCCCAAAAATCAAAAATACCCTCGAATAAATCTGATTGGGCCACGTGGCCCATTCTGGGGGCGCCACGTGGCCCGCTTCCTTTGTCTTATCCGCCTCTATTTCCAGCCATCGGATCGCCTTCTTGATCCAACAGTCAGAACATGTCCACGTCTTCCTAATCTTCCTAGAAATCAGATCCTCCCCGCCTTCAATCCGCACCGCTCGTTCGCGCCTCAAGCTGAGCGCGCCACATGGTGCAGTGTAGTCCGCTTGATCATGCCATCGATCCTCTGATCTGAGCCGCTCAATCCGCTCTCTGTTCCTAACCGCTCGATCAGCTCCAACCTCCCATCATCACCCTCCATCAGCGTCCTTCCCACCGCCAGCCATGTGTCACCTTGTGCTCCCTTCGATCGCACTCCCGATCTCCCATCACAGCCGCTATCTCCGCACCAACTTTCAACCGCTAGCTCCACCTTAGCCACTCATCTAAACCGTCCGCTAGCACCTCACGTAGAGCGTGCCACGTGGCGCATTGAGATCCGTCCGATCACGCCCATAATGTCTTGATCTCTACCGTCCATGACCGCTTAATCCTCAACCTTCCGATCAACAACTTCTTCACATCGAAGCCGCTCGCCAGCGCCGCGGCCAGAGCTCAACACGTGGCAGCCCATCTGCCTTTGATCACATCGCCTCCAGCTCTAATCGCGACCATCCCTTCGTGCCTCAACGACAGCCGTTGGATCTGTTGGATCTCCAGATCCAACGGTTATCGGTCGTCGTCAACCTCCAGCAGCTCCTCTATCACACGTCGTCCACCTCGCGAAGACTCCTTCCCCTTTCCTTTTTCTCCGCCACTCCAGTCGACATCTCCCATTGCCAACTGCCCTCCGACCTTCCCCACTCTTCCCTCTACCTCGCGTCACCCCATGAACTCCGACATCCTCTCCAGTCGCCCCTTCTTCCCCGCTAAACCCACGACGCTACCACTGGATCTCCGACACCCATCTTTAAAAACCTCGCCTCCCCCTTCATTCCAGGCTGTCCACCTTTACGAGGGGAGTGGCCCAGCCCTCCTCCGCCTCCCTGTGACAGGGGGAGGCGGAGAGATCGAGCGAAGACGACCGTCTTCCCCGGTGCGACCCTCCGTCGATTCATGGCGGAGCTGCGGCGCGCTCGCGTCCGCTTGAGCTGCACGGACCGGCTGATCATGTCCAGCGACGACCCGAGGCTCGATTCAAACCCCAACCCAAGCCACCCGCTCTGCCTCCGACCAGGTAAGTCCCTCCGATATCCCTTTGTCTTTTTATTTAAATTTCTTTGATTTAATTAGGCCTCTCCGGCCGCCTTCACCAGCCATTAACCCCCCTTCGAGCTTCGCCATGCTTCCCTCTTTCACGTGATACCCCCGACTACCTTCTTTCTCTGTCGAAGCCCCAGACCACCTCAACCCATCTCCTCCGCCACCTCGCGGCATAGGAGCTTCGAGCTCCCATCTTCTTCACATTCCCGAGCTCCCATTTCACTCCATTTCGCATGCACAACACACTCGTTCGCTTCGGCTATCGGCCTAACATTGCAGGTCATCAAAATCCGTCAATGGCCGGAGGCTCATCGGAGTCAACTTCGTCAACTCCTCCACAGTCAACAGAGCCCCTATGAGTGAAGCCAGAAGCTCTATCACCCTCACCGAGCTCCTAGCTTTCGCGATGTTCTTCCAGGAGCTCTGGATGGGCAACACCAACGCCAGAGATGAGTGGCGGAGTTCGTGCACCTTCACCAGAGCCCTGAAGTCGCCGCCGCTCGCAACTAATGAAGAAGGAGTAGTCGCCGTTGGATGCTCCACCCCGGAGTTCATCCAACGGCCACGATGCAGCCACGTCGACGATTCGCTCTTCTTCAAGAGGCCGTTGGATTCTATCGATCCAATGGTTTCCAGTTCGCCACGCGTCAACATTAGAGCGTCCCCGAGCCTAGCGTCCGAGCCTCCAGGCTTGGATGCATCGTGCCTCCTCCGAGCCTGTGCCGAGCCATCAGCAGCTTCGACCGAGCCCGAGCCTAGCCGAAGCTTCATAGAGCTTCTGCCGAGCCTGACCCGAACTCCGAGCCTAGACACGTACGTATCTGGGTAATTTGCAGAGACGCCCTACCATCTTCTCCAATTTGCAGATAGGTCCCTGGAGCACGTGCAGTCCACGCGCATTTGGGTAATTTGCAATTATGCCCTCGCGGGTTTTAATAATTGCAAAAATACCCCCTCGCGGGAAGGCCTCGTACTTTTCATATTTACATTTTAGTCCCTCCTAGGAACCTATTTGTAGTTATCTTTTTTATGTTTTTATTGCATTTATACCCCTGCTTTATTTCGTGCATATCTTAAGCCTCATATATCCGATTGAGGTGATTTCAGTTTCATCTTAAAGCTTGGTTGATGAACTTTCTAATGGCATATCAATTTTCATTTTTGACACAGTAATCTTGATGTATTATTTCTTAGCCATGTGTCTCTTATTTCTTAACTTATGCCTTGTTCTAATCAAGTTGATCATCTCAATAAAATCTGAAATTGATTCCTTGTGTAGTTGGCTCATTATTTTGATTGAGGGCATATTTTCATTGCATCTCTTGCATAATAAAAATTTATAAAAAATGCATGTTTATTTTTAATGCATTGTTGTATTGTCTTGCATGCTTTGGCCTATAGATGCTTCAACTCCACGCTTAATTAGATAGAAGAATATCCGATTAATACGAGAGAGGCTCGTGTCCGTGAGTTCGACCTTGGTATCTTACCAAGTAAAAAAATTTATGACCATCTCATTTTGATTGATTGACATATATTTAAATGAGATGGTCCTTAAATGACCGGAATTGGCCCGACTGCTACGACAATTCCAAGTGCTAATTTCGCACTCTTAAAGGGCCGATTTTGTGGTTCATCAAATGGCGCCGTTGCCGGGGACACGGCTCATTTCTTATATTTTTTGGATTTTCGTTTGTTTAATTTAGTGTTCCTTTTTATAGGTCAAATGATCACATATTTTGCATTATAAAATATTTTCTTTTTTATTTGATATCTAACCATTGTTTTTATGGCAGGGCCCTTGATGGTTCAAGGAGGCGAGCAGCAGGACGCTCCCCGCTGCGAGGAGCCGCATAAGCTTGCTTAGAGCATATAGAAAAGAAAGAAAAAAAACGTGTGTCTTGTAATTTTATTTCCATGTAATAATTCATCTTTTACAGCGGTCTTCGATCGAAGGCTCGTGGTTGTAATCGAACGAATGTGGTTGTGTGGGGATCGTCCCCACTTGAGTGTCGACCTAGGACCAGGCACGCGGCTCTTTGAGCGGTCTTTCATTTTACGTGCTTCCTCATAGGTAGGACACACTTTAAATTTAGACGCACATAATCTCGCATCACTTAGCTAAAATTAATGAAAATCAATCACCGTTAATAGATGCATGATTAGGTGCGGTTTTTTTTTGACTTGCATACATGTTGATTTTGGTTTTCAAAACTGCCCCAGTTTTTCACGGATTTATCTTCAAATCACTGCATGTTTTATCGCTTAGCCTAGATCGTGGTTTTTATCGAATACATGTTTTTCTCGCTTTTCTCTTCCTAGCTTGATCACCTAGGATAAACAGAAAATGGGAATGAACGGTAGACGATGTTTCTTGATTTTGTGCTAACCATAATACAGTGATAACCTAAAATAAAATCAGGACTGTTAATTGCAAGTCAACCAAAAATGGAGTAAAATTCGGTTTTGGGAGAGCAATACCCTCGCTTACGCAATGATTTTCACTTCACATATTTTCTTTGCATAAAAATCTAATGTTTTATCACCAATAAAACTGACAAGATAATAAACCAACCTTAGTTGGTTTCATGTGTGAGTTGGTGAAACTAAGGGTTTGCTTGATTGATTGAGCCATGTTTGATACGATACACACCCCAAAACCTTATTCACTCCATTCATCTCCGCAGATTCAAACCGCTCACTTGTAGATACATTCCTCTTCTTCGTTCACCTTGGGTCCCTCCCAGCATCAATTCCCATCTTTATACTTAGGCTAATCTCAGCCTAAGTATAGGGGGGACCCGAGTCCCAGTGATTTTCTCTACTCATCTTTCCTTACCTTTATACTTAGGTTATTCCTAACCTAAGTATAGGGGGAGCCCCTCTTAGCTCCCGTATATTTCTCTATATTTAAATGGACCTATGTACTTGTAACATCTAGTGCTATGAGGACATAGCAAAGTTTAAGTATAGGGGGGTATACCGTATATACCGTACACTAACTTTAGCTATAATTTGAAAATTTTGTAAAATTTAAAACCTTTTAGCTAAGGTAAAACTCTTTGGACTAAGAGAACTCAATTGATTTCACGGCTTTTCTCTACTATGTTACACTATTTTTGATAAAAATATTTTTGAAAATGATTTTTAAAATAAGATTTTCTTGTTTTGAAAAAATCTTTTTAAAAATGTTTTGAAAAACCTTTTATTTGTGTGACATGGTTTTGAAAAATCTCCGTATCTTTTCAAGGAAAGTTCCATAAAAATGAGAAAAACCCAAAACCCTTTAAGAGTCATTGGTGACTACTAAACCCAATTAAGTAAGCCGCATTCAGTGAGGGTTCGCCCTTAGCAGATTGGATGGTTTAGAGGACATCGCGTAAGGCCCCGTCCTCAAGCAATGGGCTTAGGCCTGTACTTACATCCATACTGGCTGAATTGCAGATGCTCAATTGAGTTTAGGCAGTTCTAATATCTCTTGAAGTTCAAAAAAAAATCTTCTTGTTTTTGAATGAAGAAGTTGGATTAATCCTCGACAATTACACTTTCACCCAGGATCTGAAATGATCAAGGAAACATAGCTTTTTTGAGGTCTTTGAGATTTTAGGTTAACTAGCCTTAGCCATCAAGGTCATAGACTTAATCATCCACATTCTCCTAGTTTTCAAGATTTGCATGCTATATTCCATGCTTAGTCTCAGACAAAAGAATATGATCAGCACATCACATGCACGACTGCAGTTTTCGATGAGATGAGTTGATTTTTCACCTGAGGGATTGGGAAGAGGAAGTCAAGTTTGGATTTGATCTAATGATGCTCGAGGATGGGATAAAATCTTTGGAAGCTTCATGAAACCTGAGTGTCAGCAATATTAGACAGTATGAGAACTTGGTTCTTATACTAATCTCTTGAAATTAACCTAAGTGCCAGGGTGTGAAATAAATAAAAAATGTTGATCAGTGTGCGCCAACTCTTGGTAAAAGCAGTGGAGCTAGCCACAAATTATACAAGTCAATGAAATTCAAAGAAAATCTCTATTTCCACTAATTCAAATATCAAAGAGCTTCCACCAAAGGAGAGCGCTCCCAACCATTTCAAAGTGTCCACTTGGACCACCGCTACTAGGACCAGGAGTCGGGCTTGCACCAAAAAAGGGCTCTGCATTGTAAATGCTACAAGTCTGGGTGTTGAAGGTACGATAGGTACTCAAAAGAGACACACCCCGGTGTACTCCCAGGAAAACAAGTGCAGACGGCTTCAACTTCTTTTGATGGACGCACTGTTCAACACCAAAAAAATGTGTTGCGTAAATGGCACTAGAGAGAATCCTTGTTCCAATGAGAGGGAGAGAAGAAATGACACAAACCCATACCCTCCATTACTGGCCTGCCATCTACATTTTCTAAGTCTGACAACTAAAGAGACGGTGGATCGAACGCAAGATTTGATTTATTCCATAGTGCTGAGGATTGGGTCCTTAGGAGATTTTCTCGGACCAAGACTTTGGGTGAAGATTTGACTCTACTCTCGAAATTGCAGTCAACACTAAACTTCATATCCTTTAGTTTATATGTATATCAGAGAGAGTATGGAGAATTAGAGGAATTGGATACCTCTTGATTAAGGCTGGGTTGAACTCTAGAATTTTGGACTTCTAAAGTCGAGTCGACTTGAACCGATTGAATCCTGTATTCACATGCACAAGGGGGTTAATCCAACTTAGTCATTCTTTTTTATGCTCGAGGACGAGCATAATTTAAGTATGGGGGGGATGAAACTTGATTTCATCATCTTAGTTTCCCATTATTAACCCCCTTGCTTAAAATATATGTCAAATAAACCCTGTTAATGTCCTGTAACTATCAGAGTCCTCAATAAATTAAAAACCACAAAAAAATGGCAAAACAAAAATCAGTGGTATCTTTAGACTTAAAAATACCTTCAAAAATATTTCGGGTCGTTGTTTATCTCACCTTCAGTTTTGGTCAACATGAAACTTGTAGATCTCATCAAGATCTACAACTTTCATGTTTTGAGTTTTCTCAAATTCGGCCTTTTTAACCCCCAAAAATCAAAAATACCCTCGAATAAATCTGATTGGGCCACGTGGCCCATTCTGGGGGCTCCACGTGGCCCGCTTCCCTTGTCTTATCCGCCTCTATTTCCAGCCGTCGGATCGCCTTCTTGATCCAACGGTCAGAACATGTCCACGTCTTCCTAATCTTCCTAGCCATCAGATCCTCCCCGTCTTCAATCCGCACCGCTCGTTCGCGCCTCAAGCTGAGCGTGCCACGTGGCACAGTGTAGGCCACTTGATCATGCCATCGATCCTCTGATCTAAGCCGCTCAATACGCTCTCTGTTCCTAACCGCTCGGTCAGCTCCAACCTCCCATCATCACCCTCCATCAGCGTCCTTCCCACAGCCAGCCACGTGTCACCTTGTGCTCCCTTCGATCGCACTCCCGATCTCCCATCACAGCCGCTACCTCCGCACCAACTTTCAACCGTTAGATCCACCTTAGCCACTCATCTAAATCGTCCGCTAGCACTTCGCACAGAGCGCGCCACGTGGCGCATTGAGATCCGTCCGATCACGCCCATAATGTCTTGATCTCTGCCGTCCATGACCGCTTAATCCTCAACCTTCCGATCAACAACTTCTTTACATTCAAGCCGCTCGCCAGCACCGCGGCCAGAGCTCAACACGTGGCAGCCCATCTGCCTTTGATCACATCGCCTCCAGCTCTAATCGCAACCGTCCCTTCGCGCCTCAACGACAGCCGTTGGATCTCCAGATCCAACGGCTATCGGTTGTCGTCAACCTCCAACAGCTCCTCTATCACACGTCCTCCACCTCACGAAGACTCCTTCCCCTTTCCTTTTTCTCCGCCACTCCAGTCGACATCTCCCATCGCCAACTGCCCTCCGACCTTCCCCACTCTTCCCTCTACCTCGTGCATCACCCCACGAACTCCGACATCCTCTCCAGTCGCCCCTTCTTCCCCGCTAAACCCACGACGCTACCACTGGATCTCCGACGCATTAAAAACCTCACCTCCCCCTTCATTCCAGGCTGTCCACCTTTACGAGGGGAGTGGCCCAACCCTCCTCCGCCTCCCTGTGACATGGGGCGGCGGAGAGATCGAGCGAAGACGACCGTCTTCCCCGGTGCGACCCTCCGTCGATTCATGGCGGAGCTGCGGCACGCTCGCGTCCGCTTGAGCTTCACGGACCGACTGACCGTGTCCAGCGACGACCCGAGGCTCGATTTGAACCCCAGCCCAAGCCACCCGCTCCGCCTCCGACCAGGTAAGTCCCTCCGATCTCCCTTTGTCTTTTTATTTAATTTTCTTTGATTTAATTAGGCCACTCCGACCACCTTCACCTGCCATTAACCCCCCTCCGAGCTTCGCCATGCTTCCCTCTTTCACGTAATACCCCCGACCACCTTCTTTCTCCATCACAGCCCCTGACCACCTCAGCCCATCTCCTCTGCCACCTCGCGGCGGAGGAGCTTCGAGCTCCCATCTTCTTCACATTCCCGAGCTCCCATTTCACTCCATTTCGCATGCACAACACACTCGTTCGCTTCGGCTATCGGCCTAACATTGCAGGTCATCAAAATCCGTCAATGGCCGGAGGCTCATCGGAGTCAACTTCGTCAACTCCTCCACAGTCAACAGAGCCCCTATGAGTGAAGCCAAAAGCTCCATCACCCTCACCGAGCTCCTAGATTTTCCGATGTTTTTCCAGGAGCTCCGGATGGGCAACACCAACGCCGGAGATGAGTGGTGGAGTTCGGGCGCCTTCACCGGAGCCCTGAACTCGCCGCCGCTTGCAACTGATGAAGAAGGAGCAGTCGTCTTTGGATGCTCCGCCCCGGAGTTCATCCAACGGCCACGATGCAGCCACGTCGACGATCCGCTCTTCTTCTAGAGGCCGTTGGATTCTATCGATCCAATGGTTTCCAGTTCACCACGCGTTGACATTAGAGCATCCCCGAGCCTAGCGTCCGAGCCTCCATGCTTGGATGCACCGTGCCTCCTCCGAGCCTGTGCCGAGCCATCAACAGCTTCGACCGAGCCCGAGCCTAGCCGAAGCTTCATAGAGCCTCTGCCGAGCCTGACCCGACCTCCGAGCCTAGACCGCACGTGCCTGGCACGTGCGTATCTGGGAAATTTGTAGAGACGCCCCTCCATCTTCTCTAATTTGCAGATAGGTCCCTGGAGCACGTGCAATCCACGTGCATTTGGGTAATTTGCAATTATGCCCTCGCGGGTTTTAATAATTGCAAAAATACCCTTGTGCGTGTGGGTATTATACAGGGAAGGCCTCGTACTTTTCATATTTACATTTTAGTCCCTCCCAGGGACCTATTTGTAGTTATCTTTTTTATGTTTTTATTGCATTTATGCCCCTGCTTTCTATCGTGCATATCTTGAGCCTCATATCTCCGATTGAGGTGATTTCAGTTTCATCTTAAAACTTGGTTGACGAACTTTCTAATGGCATGCTCAATTTTCATTTTTGACACCGTAATCTTGATGTATTATTTCTTAGCCATGTGTCTCTTATTTCTTAACTTATGCCTTGTTCTAATCAAGTTGATCATCTCAATAAAATCTGAAATTGATTCCTTGTGTAGTTGGCTCATTACTTTGATTGAGGGCATATTTTCATTGCATCTCTTGCATAATAAAAATTTATAAAAAATGCATGTTTATTTTTAATGCATTGTTGTATTGTCTTGCATGCTTTGACCTATAGATGCTTCAACTCCACGCTTAATTAGATAGATGAAAATCCGATTAATACGAGAGAGTCTCGTGTCCCTGAGTTCTACCTTGGTATCTTACCAAGTAAAAAAAATTTATGACCATCTCATTTTGATTGATTGATATATAATTAAATGATATGGTCCTTTGATGACCCGAATTGGCCCGACTACTACGAAAATTCCAAGTGCTAATTTCACACTCTTAAAGGGCCGATTTTGCGGTTCATCAGCCACCAGCTGCAGATGATACAAAGAAAGTTATATTAGAGCCAAATGACTGTGATCTTCTTGCTGAATTCAAGGCGACAAATCTTTTCACTGATTTTATAGATGCCCAGGAGTTCCTTCCCTAAAAGGACTCTATGGAAAGCACAGTCGACATGAGTTCCCTTGGTGGTCCAATTGAGATACTTGTTGATGGGCAGTTTGAGATGATTTCTGGGAATCAATCTGAGTTTCTATAGGCACCTTCTGATATTTCTTTAACACACCTTTCGAGATTACTGATGATATGCCTCCTTTTGAGAGTTCTGAGGTACATATATTTGCGCCATTCGTTGAATTTCTTGATTTATGCACAGATGAGAGACATCTTTATGAGATTATTACTGAGATATCTGAGTCGTTAATTGATAAGAATGCTGAACATCTTGATGAGCCCCTCCTTTCTTAGCAGAGATCATTCATTGCATATATATTAGATGTTTTACTTATTGAGTTGTTAGTAGCCAAGGTAGACAGTCCACAGTGTACAGATCACATATCGTCTACCAGTATAATAGAAGTGGTTATTGCAGAGCCGATTCAGACCCCACCTGAGCTGAAGGTTTAACCATCAACGTTGAAATATGCTTTCCTTGCGAGTCCCCCCCAAATGTTTCCGGTCATCCTCAGCTCGCAGTTGACCGCTGAACATCGTGTGCTAGAGGTTCTTGAGAGAAACTGCAAGGCCATACGATGGATATTTCGATCTCCGTGGTATTAATCTAGCGTTGTGCTTGCATCATATCTACCTAGAGGATGACTGTAAACCCTCCCATGAATGTCAACGCCATCTAAATCCAAATCGAAGGGAGGTTGTCATGAAGGAAATCATAAAATGGCGTGATGCTGGCTTTATATGTCCAATTTCAGATTCCAAGTGGGTCAACCCTTTACATGTGGTACGGAAGAAATCTAGGATTAAGATCATAAAGAATGACCATGGTCTGACCCGGGTACCTACTTCATGGCGTTTTAGTGTAGATTACTGATGCCTGAACTCAGCTACCAAGAAGGACCACTTTCCACTGCCCTTTTATTGATCAGATTATTGAAAGGTTGAGAGGGAAAGAGTTCTTTTGCTTCTTGGATGGATACTAGGGATACAACCAAGTTGCTATCGCTCTTGAGGATCATGAGAAAACGACTTTCACTTGTTCGTTCGACACCTATGATTTAGACGGATGCCCTTGTATTGTGTAACGCTGCCGCTACATTTCAAAGGTGTATGTTGTCCGTTTTTGCCGACATGGTGGGTAATTTTCTTGAAGTCTTCATGGATGATTTCTCGGTCTATGGGGTAGTTTTGACACATGTCTTGCTTATTTAGACCGAGTTCTTTAATGTTGTTGTGAGGTAAACCGAGTGATCTCATGGAAGAAGAGTCACTTTATGGTGACTAATGGGATTGTATAGGGCCATGTCATCTCCAAACATGGTATGGAGGTTGACCCGACTAAGATTGATGTGATTTGCATGTCAGATCCACCACAAAATTTGAAGCAATTCAGGTCATTTCTGGGTCACATAGGATTTTATAAGCGATTCATTAAAGACTTCAGCAAGATCGCCATACCTTTGACTAAGCTTCTGTGTAAGGAGAGTGATTTTGTTTTCAATGAGAAAGTCCTTGTTGCATTCAATCATGAAAGAAATTGTTACTAGTTCTCTTGTCTTACAGCCATCTGATGGTCTCATCCTTTCGAGATCATGACAGACGCCTTAGATTTGCAGTTGGAGATGTTTTAGGACAGAGAAGGGATGGGATACCATTTGCTATACACTATACTAGCAAGACTTTGGATAAAGCACAACAGAATTATACAGTTACAGAGAAGGAAATGTTATTAGTTGTGTTTGGGCTAGAAAAGTTCAGATCATACCTCATTGGGTCACATGAAATTGTATACATGAATCACACTACCATACAATACTTGCAAGAAAAGAAGGATGCCAAACCACGCCTTATCAGATGGATTATTTTTCTCCAGGAATTTGATTTAGAGATTCGAGATAAACCTGGAGTGAAAAATGTTGTGGCAAATCACCTTTCACGCGTCACATATATAGAGACCTCTGAGCAGAAGATGATCCTATTTCGGAAACCTTTCCAGATGAGGCCATTTTGTCTTTGGACTCCTCCTATGGTATGCTGATATTGTGAACTATCTTGTCTCCAAGAAAGTTGCACAAGATTGGCCGAAGTACAAGGTAGACAAATTTCTATCAGAGATTCATTATTACCCGTGGGAGAATGCTACCTATTTCAGAGGGTGCGGATTGTATCTGGAGAAGGTGCATTCCTCAGGAGGAACACACAGTGTACTTGGGCAATGTCACAAACTAGAATCTGGTGTGGCATCGTTCGGGGAAATGCACGGCAACAAAGGTTTTACAAAGTGGCCTATGGTGGCCCACATTATTTAAGGATGCTACAAAGTATATTCGACGTTGTGCTGATCGTCTGAAATGGGGGAAATGTTGGTTCCAAAGATACCATGCCTCTAAGATATATACAATTTATGATGTTTTTAATGCTTGTGGTAGACTTCATGTGCCCATTTCCTGTCAGTCAGGGATTTCATTACATCCTGCTCGTCGTGGATTATGTTAGTCGATGGGTCGAGGCTATCCTCACCCGAGCCGCAGATAGTCGTACTGTGTGTTCCTTTCTCAAGGAGTACATTATTGTCCTGTTAGGGATTCCCAAAATACTGGTTTCAGATGGGGGAAGTCATGTCATTAATAGAGAAGTAAAGAAGCTTGTGAAGGAGTACGCCAATGAGCATAGAGTTGCATCTCCTTACCACCCTCATACTAGTGGCTTTGCAGAAATTTCAAATAGGGAGATCAAGACTATATTGCAAAAACTTGTATGTCCATATAGGAAGAACTTGTCCCAGATGCTTGATTCAGTTCTATGGGATTATCGGACGACATACAAGTCTCCTTTGGGTATGTCTCCTTACAGATTGGTGTAATGGAAAGCCTTGCCACCTGCTAGTTAGAATTAATTCACAAATAACAAATCTTTATGGACACTCCGTGTATGCAATCTAGATTATGATAAGTCAGGAAAGAACATGAAGTTCGATTTGAATAAATTATTGGAATTCTGAGACTTTGCATATGATAACTCACTCATGTATAAGGAGAACGTCAAGTGCTTGCATGATAAACACATTTGAAGGAAGACTTTCTCTCCTAATCAGAACGGTCGGTTATTTGATGCTAAGTTGAAGCTGTTTCCAGGAAAATTGAAAAGCAGGTGGTCAGGACCGTACATCGTGAGAGTTGTGCGTGACAATGGGAGTATTGTCATATCTGGGTTGTCATCTGATGCCCATCCATTTGTTGTGAACGGACAGTCACTGAAGCCATGTCTAGATCATGATACATTCTTGTCTGTCGTTGATTCTCTATATGTGGTATCAGATAATGATCTTTTGATTCAATCTTTTGCTCTGATACATGAGCTGACAAACTTTTGTATATCCTTTCATTTCATTCTTTCTTCGTCCGTTTTATCATTCACCCCTTTTCCGCGTGTGTGTTTGTATATACTATCTTAGGATGTGCTTTATCCTAAGTATAGGGGGTTGAACGATTTGTGTTGTCCCTATTTGTCCTGCTCATCACTCTTGTTGTTGCCTATACTTAGGGATACTCTTCCCTAAGTATGGGGGGGGGGTGATGTTGTTCATATCATCTTTTTTTGTGTTTTTTCGTTGAGTTCGTACATTCTCTACATTGGTTTCCCTTTTGTTCAATCTTCTATACTTAGTATTACTTGATCCTAAGTATAGGGGTGATCAATGACTTCTATTCTTTTCATTTTTCTCTTTGAGTCGTTGTAGCATAGGAGTCTTTTCACTTTTCTATACTTAGCTCGAGTCTATGTCCTTCATTTG